>CM055267.1:130953093-131085998 GCA_029237695.1 Conchocele bisecta
AATAAGACATTTCCTCAATGTTAAGCTTTGTGAACACGCCTGTTAGGGGTTGGAGGGTCGTGGATTTGTCACAGCATGATAGAAAATCATCAGAGGAATGTTTCAAAGGAAAATATAAGTTATAAGAAATTGACCCGAACATTAAGTTTGTGGACGCCGAATACACCGACGACAGACGCCGGGGGTATGCCATTAGCTCTTCCTCAACCACGTGCAGGCGAGCTAAAAACAGCCACTAAAGGCCCATTATTAGATAACAATCGACATTTAGTGGTTGTTTCTGGTTTCCGTGGCAATTTTTATTGCTCTGACTTTCTGCTTGTTTCTAAGCATTATTGGCGAAAATGTAACCATTTCTACACTACAGACCTCTATAGCGGTGTTTGCAAACAGTGTAGATCCAGATGAGCCGGCTCGTAACGAGCCGTCTCATCAGGATTTGCACTTTTTGCAAGTAATTTTCATATTTTTTAGAACTTGAAAATGTGCCAGTATAACATGCATGCCCCACTTACTGCTTTGCCAGTATACAACGGTCTTTGTTAGTAAAATTTAATCAGAAGTGAAGATTTTGACGCACCAAGTATGTGTCCTTGACCCTGTGCTTAGCAGGGGCGGGACGAACGTGGATTTGTCACATGGCGGTAGAGAACCATTAGAGCAATGCGTGTATGAAATAAGAAACAGATCCGTGCAAGGAAACATAAATTATAAGACATTTACCCGAGCGTTACAGTTTTTGACATATCAAGTATGTGACCTTGACCCTGAACTTAACGGGTTCGGACTAACCGAGCGTTAACAGTTTTGTGATTGACGGAAGGACGGACGGACAGTTGGAAGGACGGGACACGACGGACAAGGGTAATACTAAATGCCCCCTCCACTATCATGGTGCGAGGCTTACAGAATACACCGCGTGAGACCACGTATGTGGCATTGACCCTGTGCTTAGCGGGGGAGGCACGAAGGTGGATTGATCACAGAGCGGTAGAGGACCATTGGAGCAGTGCGTGTCTGAAATGTGAAGCAGATGCGAGCAATGAAACGGAAAGTATAAGCCATTTACCCGAGTGCTAAGGATTCAAATGCAAAAAGTTATAACCTATAGACCCTGGGCTTAGCGGGGGCGGCACGATCGTGGATTTGTCACAGGGCGGTAGAGGACCATTGGAGCAATGCGTGTGTTTGTTTGTTTGTTAACGGCCTATCAACAGCTAAGGTCATTTAAGGCCGGGTCAATGGGTTTAGTACTAAATCCCATATATTACCTGTACAAGTACATGTACATATGGGGGAGGGGGGTGGGGGGGGGGGGGTGGGGGGGGTGGAATCCCAAAATCAGAACAGAATATTTACAATAAAAAATTTGTCAGATACATAATTATGATATCATATTGAAACATCGCTCAAAGGCATGAAATATCCCATAGGCACTTTATCATATGCTGTGCTCATACAATGCATAGCATCTAACATTTTCTGTTGACTTAATATGATATTTATTGAACATGTTAACTGATTCCATTAGAAACTCGGCATATCATCGTTTCTTATGAAATTGGTAAACTCGGTTAATAAATACATGTATCATATTCAATTGTCACTCATGTAAGATTTTCTATATGTAATAATAATAATATGAATGCAGTTTGCTGTAATCAATATGAATATACACCACAATTTGATAATACATATACTTATAATATAGAATGAGATACACAGGAACCCATTTCATATGGCTATACTAGACAGTTTGAACGTACGTAATATGCACAGGAAGCCATATGCATTTCATTGAATATACATGTATTACGCAATTTTAACATACATATAAAATGGAATATATACACCTTCCATAAGTTCATAATGGAAACGCCCGTTCAACGCATTTCGTTTATATTATCCCAATACATGACATTAGCCCCACGTGACGTCGCGGGACGTTGTAGATTCGTTCAAGTTTGTTTAACGTCACTACTTTCCAACGACGTTGTCAATAACGGCACGTTAATTGACCGGCAACGTCGCTGTTGCATGAATTGTGACTAAATGACGAAAAACAAGCTGATTCTTAATGTTAACGCCATAGTTGGTTATTTACACTGTGAAACTATGAAACATACAATGTAGTGTGTGTTTGCGAGTCATTTTACTTTAAACGGACCAAATGTTGTTTCATACTACAGTAAACACAACAACCCATGGTTGTATTCCTTAAATACCATTCACATGAATCCAGTTACGTAGTTAGATCATGTATTTCAAGTCGAATATGAGTAGTTAATGCGCATGGGGATGATGGGAGAAATTGAAGGAGAAATCGGCGAGCCGAACGAACCAAATGTTTTTCGCAGTAAGCGCAACAACCCATGGTTTTATTCCTAAAATATCATTCACATGAATCCAGTTAAGTATACGTTAGTTGCGAACAGTAACCATTGTAATCTACTCCCGTAGCGTCCGTAGCCACAGTCCGTAGTCTGTAGATTGCAAGAGTTGAGCCTACGTTTAGTGAAACGGGCCCATGGAGCCTGATAACGATCTACATGTTAGAAGCATGACAGCTATTTCATTTCAGGAAGGATGCACAGTCTGATCCGGATCTACACTGGTAGCACAACCCATAAGCCCCATTTCTCCAGTCACAGCCACAAATAATGCACCGTGATTGGGTCCTACCACAAAAAAAACTGTTTAGCGGAACGACCCAATCACTTATTTAACGACAATCGTCTCGCCTGTTCCTGTTCTCTCGTATTCTCATGCGCTTGAGGATCCATTCTATACTTGTTCATCGTTTGATTCAAACATAATTGCTTCCTATATGTGATGGGATATATGTATAACATATATTTGAACATTAGCTTATTACTGTATACTATACGACGCATGGAGTTGCTATGTCAAGCCATCAGTCTGTTTTACCTCTTGCTGCGTTTGATACGTACCACAAATAATATGACATATACATACATACAATTTGGTCCTATGGGTTGTTTTCATTACACTTATATAGAAAGTCTGATTTCTGAAGAGTTTGTTGTGCTGTCAACATATACCTGTATTACCATACAAATTGTATCAAATCCAGTGACTTGTACGCAATTATCTGAGAGTATTGTCACTGGTGTCTTACTCGCCTACTATGCGGGTAGATATATATTTAACTATGGCTACACTGGTAGACTAACAATAAACTGTACATCAGATAGAAAAGTTTACACACTGAAATTTGTTTTGAAATTAATGAGATTTTGTAAAGTTTTCTGGCATAATAATTATAGCACGCTGTTTTCATATCTGTCTATGATGTATTGCATCACATTTTATTAGTTTTACTGTCATATTATTTGCTGTATGTGTCAAACGGTCGAAGTGGTGAAACTGTACGATGGCTTGTACCTATGACCTAATTATTTAAGCAACAAAAACTACATGTGCACATAAATGGGCAACGATACATACACAGTTATATCAACATTACTATATAACAAACATAGTAAATTGTGCACTCATGTCAAAACAGTTTTATAATGATATGTGTGCATTAATGAAACGATATCTTCTTAAATCAAGCCATATCGACCAGTCTGATTCACTCAAATGTATCTCATTATAATATTTATGCATTTGATGGGTCATTTGTTTCTGTGACAACCAGAAGACTTTTTCTTTCCATTATTTTGTCATCTGCAAAAGGAGGTTATACTCTTTACTCTGCATTATGTTTGGAAGAATTACATTTTGAAAAATGACCATGTTTTTTTAACATTCAGCAGACATGTACACATTCAGAATTTCTGAGCCACTCATTTCAGAAATCGGTACTGAAGGCGTGTCAGTATTACTTTTAATGATTTAGCGAATTGTTTAGATTTTTTTAATCATACATGTTGTTTTTTTCTTGTCAAATATAACAATTTGGTGTAAATTTGACAACTTTTACTTTTGTTATATGTTGTCAATATGCACTTAAAGTAGTGCACGAATGTTATGACAAGCGATGAATTTATGAGAGCTGGGGATATGTCTATGTCCAAGGTCAAGGTCACACTCAGAGGTCAAATGTCAAATATATCTCGCCACAATTTTTTTTAGCACGTGGACAATCATAGTAATTATTGGCAGGTGGTAAACATGTTAAGGCTTATCGGTATCTACAATGGTGACAGACACAGATGGACATGCAGACATGCTGTTTTATTAACAGTAACCATATGAACTGCCGTAAATCACAGAACGTATGTGCAATAACAATTTATTGTGTGTATATAAGTCTATGGTTTATCAACCTTTATGTAAGATTATTTATCTACAACATGTATGGAACGCCAAATCTACATAAACTCAAATATATATTGCTAGCAACAAATATTTGGAGCTAGCAATAAATATTTGGAGAGCTCTCGAAATCAATTAATGATATCTCGAAATCAATTAATGATATCTCGAAATCATTTGGAGAGCTCTCGAAATCATTTGGAGCGAGCAATATAACATTTGATTTGGAGAGCTCTCTAAATCATTTGGAGCTATCTCTAAATGATTTGGAGAGCTCTCGAAATCATTTGGAGAGCTCTCGAAATCAATTAATGATATCTCGAAATCATTTAGAGAGCTCTCGAAATCATTTGTAGCGAGCATTATATAACTTGATTTCGAGAGCTCTCCAAATCAAAGCTATATAATGCTCGCTACAAATGATTTCGAGAGCTCTCTAAATGATTTCGAGATATCATTAATTGATTTCGAGAGCTCTCCAAATGATTTCGAGAGCTCTCCAAATCATTTAGAGATAGCTCCAAATGATTTAGTGAGCTCTCCAAATCAAGTTATATAATGCTCGCTACAAATGATTTGGAGAGCTCTCTAAATGATTTCGAGATATCATTAATTGATTTCGAGAGCTCTCCAAATGATTTCGAGAGCTCTCCAAATGATTTAGAGATAGCTCCAAATGATTTCGAGAGCTCTCCAAATGATTTAGAGATAGCTCCAAATGATTTTGAGAGCTCTCCAAATCAAAGTTATATAATGCTCGCTACAAATGATTTCGAGAGCTCTTTAAATGATTTCGAGATATCATTAATTGATTTCGAGAGCTCTCCAAATGATTTAGAGAGCTCTCCAAATCAAATGTTATATAATGCTCGCTCCAAATGATTTCAAGAGCTCTCCAAATGATTTCGAGATATCATTAATTGATTTCGAGAGCTCTCCAAATGATTTCGAGAGCTCTCCAAATATTTATTGCTAGCTCCAAATATTTGTTGCTAGCAATATATATTTGAGTTTATGTAGATTTGGCGTTCCATAAACATGGAAGCTACAATTAGCGATTCGCCACTTGACACGGGCGAGGATCATTGCACTCGGAGCCGGATGGACTAAAAACCACTCGGCTGAATTCCGCACTCAAAATAAACACGTAGTAGTTGTAAACTTGAATGTTGCATCTTGAAATGTCAGTTTTGTAAGTGATGAGTGTTATCTTGTAAGTTTAGCAGAGCTGCATCTCTAAAACAATTCATTTCTACATGATCTCCAACTAAATGTATTTATTTGTGTTGAGTAGTTCAATTATAATTAAATTAAAGTATGAGTTGTATTCCATAGTTATGGCACATGGGTATAGTTAGACAGTTTGAAAATGATGTAACTAAGAAAACAAACAAAATCTATGTCACTATTTCACCAGTTGTAAAAATTACGAGTGCCCGCTATAGAGATATAATCATTTAATAATATGTATTTTACTGATTGTGACTCGTGGTTGCATCAGGTTATTTTCATATGAAAATGAGGTATGATATTTTTAATTATTTATACTAATTAAATGTGTTACCTGAAAATTTATTTTTTTACAGATTATAAAGTATGATCATTGCACATCAAAAAATAAATACAGAGAATAAATAGTAATGTCCGTTAACATTTTAAGGAAACACGGTTATCGCCCCTGATATCAGCGTGGAAATTTACGTCAGATGTAAAATGTATAATAATGCCAATCAATAAATGGGGCTGTGTGAGAGTTGAACTGGTAGAACTACTGGAATAGTGATACAATTATACACTTATTTAATTTGATCGAAATTTGATGGAATTTCATCAACTAATTAGGGCCCTGCGCCCTGCGCCACCCGCCCCGCTTTGCCCTATAGGGTTCGCCTGTCTGTCCGTCAGTCTGTTTCAGCACATATCTTCATGCATTACTTAGTAACGATACATCCTTCCATATTAATACAATTATCCTCGTTACTGATAGTACGTCCGTCCGACTGTCAGTTTATTTATTTGAAAGTTTTTGTAAGAGTTTCTCTGAAATCACCTATAATTACTGTTTGCCTTCAGCTAATATCTTCATAGTGCATACATGCATTACTTAGTAACGATACATCCTTCCACATTAATACAATTACACTCGCTACTGATAGTACGTCCGTCCGTCTGTTTATTTATTTGAAAGTTTTTGTAAGAGTTTCTCAAATAGGGACCCTAGCTAAGCGCGTCGACAGACCCCATTTTCTAGTTTATTTGGGGCATGGTGCCTATGTATTATTGAGGAAAGACAGTTACATTTAATTATTTTTAAGATTTAATATGCTTAACAGTTTGTCGTCTGCAAAACGTGGAACAGACAATAGACGCACTCTGGGTGTTTCATCGACTGAATGGCGAACAGTGCAGGTCCTGATCAGACTGCGCGGATGCGTAGGCTGATCTGGGGCTGCAATGGTCGCAAAACCCATAAGCCGCATTTCTCCAGCCACAGCCACATATTGGATCAAACTACTAATTACAAACAAAACTAATTACAGAAACAACTACAAACATACTAAATTGAGAGTTAAATACAATAACAATAATCTGACCATCTGCATACCATGAGAAATAAACAACTGACTGTTTATGGCATAACACAGTCACAACTTGGTTTTAATCTCGCAACTTAAACACATTGACCATATTTTTATATTCCTGAGCCACATAAAGTGTATTGTACACGTGGTTATAACAGATGGCATGTGGATACACAACCTTTCCTTGACAGAGCACGCTTATCTGCTTCATATCCGGGGACACGTGGTGGATGTTGTCAGACAGCTCCCCACAAACATAGAAGCTCCCATCTCGGTGTTTGGTTATTCCCCGTGGCCACGTCAGGTTGCGGGCCGTATATTCCAGCACCACCTCACCATCGAGTGTCAGACAGGTTACACCGCCGTCATGGGACACACACAGTGTGAAGTAGGGGAGATGTCGTACGTACGGTGTATAACCACCAGGACATGTCCATATCGTGGCCACCATCCGGCCCCCCATATCCAGCTTCACTATCTTACCTGGTTTACCCGGTGTACAGGCCACCAGGTTGTCTCCATAGACGACCGCACTCTCACATGGTACTATAGTCTGTATCACCCGCCCCGGGGTCAGGGTGTCCGACACGGACAGAAACTGGACGGTGTTGTTGAGTGGCATACAAACCACTACATCGTACCTGTTGAACTCGACAATGCCAAATGGGATCATTAACGACTCCTTGCCGACCGCGACAATGTCCGTTGGTGTGGACTGTAGTGGGACACGAGCCGCCAACGTGTGATCCGTGTTGTAGAGTTTCACTGCTCTATTATTACAATCACTAACCAGGAGCCTGCCATCAGCCAGGATGTCCATGCCTGTGACATTACATGTCTCCCTGTCGGTAGGTGTCTGAGTGTTGATTTCAGTGCACAGATACGGGTAGCTTTCTGTGACTAATTTCCCGATGGAGCCCGCATTACTCAACTCACTGAATAACTTTCTATTTTTCTCAAACATGCACGGCTTCACGGATATGGAATTTTGCAATTTGGAAATTGATTTATTGCAGTCACTCACTATTGATTCGGATTTTTTGAGTAAGAGAAAAAGGCTATTCTCTTTAACAGCCTTTATTTTATTTGTGATGTCCGAATGTGAAGATTTTATGATATCGAGATGGTCCTGGCTCGACGTCTGGGTAGACGTCAGTTGTTTTATCACGCCGTCTACGTACTTCTGTTTGGTCAGTTCTGCCTTTGCTGCATGGCGGTCAATAATGGCCACCAACTCATTACGATATGCCTGCACGGCCTGTGTGTATTCCACGCTGGCTTTCTGCATGTATTTTATTAAGTGGGACGTTTGCAGTTTGATGCCGTTTAACTTGTCTGTCAGTTTATTTAAAGAATTCAGTTTATCTTTGCATTCCTGCGAGTCAGCTATACCCTTCGCAATGTCGGGTATGTAGTTCACCTCGAGACAGTTTCTGTGGTATACCGTCACACACGCCGCGCATCCTGTTTGGTTGTGAGCTTTACAATAATATTCTGTTACCTTAGCAGCGTGTATAGAGCATGTGTCGGTGAAGTTAGCAGCTCCCCCGTTACGCCCGGAAACTTCCATAGTTCACAAGTGACAGTTACATTTACACTTTAAAGGTTACAGTTACACTTCAAGGTGACAGTTACGGTTACACTTTAAAGGTTACAGTTACACTTTAAAGTTTACATTTTAAATCTCACAGTCACTGTTACGTTTGTACTTTATTAACATGTTACAGTTTATTTGTGTTGTGCCAAACACGGTGGACTTTGTCAACACAAAGTGTAACGTATGAATATTGCAAAACGAATTCACTCACGTTCCTGTCCGAATCTTCAATAGGCCACATTGATGTCACACACACTGATGTCACACTTATGTCACAGTTAACCTAGTTTGTATAAACTTTCAAACTGTTTCTGTCACAATTTTTCCCATTTCTGGTCAAACTCATATGTTGTGACCACTCATTTGAACCGTCTCATTGACGGTACAAATGAGTGGTCACAACATATACATTCAATGAGAAAAACTGAAAATAGAAACAGAAATGTCTCAAAATGTCCATACGCCTAAATTGTATTCTGAAAGTAACAAGTTAAATAATGTACAAACGAAGTTCAAACCTCAAAATATTCCGGCAGTTCATGTGTAGACATATCACTCACTTTTTGTTGATGGAGAAACTCATAAATCCTAACGACTTGTCTTCCCCCGCGTCCTCGTATTTAGGAAATACTTTCAAATCGCCCCTGAGTTTATGAATACATGTAATAAGAAGTATATTTCATATATTAGTTTTTATTTGACATTGCCGTCCAACACTGCAACTAGTAATCTAATCAGTTGGAACTTGACCAGTATGTTGCATGTCGTCAATATGAAATATTTCACAATACACTCGACCGACCCAGTGTCCTAGATAAAGCTAATTCTCAGGAAATAATTGATTAACGACTTGTCAACAACTAAGGTCACTTAAGGCCGGCTTACTTGTTTTGATGGGGGATATATTAAAATATCAGAAGTGAATGTTTCAGAAAAAATATAAATGTGCCCTGTGGCACACAAATGCCCCCGCTGGCAGGCAAGAAAACGAGACACACTTGAAAACACAGAGGACCAGAGAAGCGTGGATTTGTCACAGCATGAAAGCAGAGCAATGGGTGTATGACATATCAAGCAGATCCATGCCAGGAAAGCAACATTACGTATAAGACACTTACCCGAGTTTCGAACGCACCAAGTATGTGACCTCGCAGTGTGTGAAATATCAAGTAGATCCGTGTAAGATAATAGGAATTATAAGACATTTACCCGAGAGTTAAAGTTTCGAACGCACCAAGTATATGACCTGGACTCTGGGCTTAGCAGGGGCGGGACGATCGTGGATTTGTCACAGGGCGGTAGAGGACCATTGAATCAATGCATGTGTGAAATATCAAGCAGATGAGTGCAAGGAAACAGAAATTGTATGACCTTTACCCGAGCGTAAAGGTGTCCAATGCACCAAGTATGTGCCCTTGACCCTGGGCTTAGCAAGGGCGGAACGATCGTGGATTTGTCGCAGGCCAGTAGAAGAACATTAGAGCAATGCGTGTGTAAATTATCAAGCAGATCCGTGTAAGGAAACAGAAATTAAAAGACATTTACACGAGCGTTAAGGTTTCGGGAACTACGGATTTACGGACGGAACGTGCGGACACGTGTAACACTATATGCCACCCTCACCATTCGGTGGCGGGGGCATAATAAATATTCAACCCCGGAATTAGAATAACCTGACCTGCTGCACTCTACACTCCCTCTACACTCCCGACTCCCAAAAAATAATAGCCTTATGATAAGTACTAATCTTATTACTTTTATAATGGGTATAACCAGATTCAACTTTCACGTACCAGAAAGCCAAACATGTACCTGAGGGTCAAAACAGGGATATCAGGATTCCGTTAAGGATGAAACACATCGTTAAATGTACCCGTTGCATGCTCCAACCTATTCAGAAAGAAGACGAAATATAAAACAACAGCAGAGCAGACAACAATTTACTAAATACACTGTTTCTAAGATGATGTCTCAGATATTTCAAAACGGTAAGTGTTTCTTTGTTTATTCATTTTGTTTGTTTTTGTTTTATTGTCTGCAAATCAATAGAATGCACCATTTTACTTCTATGTGGCTGTGACTGGAGAAATGGGGCATATTGGATTTGTGACCAGTGTAGTTCCTGATCAAATAGCACACTCCCGTAGCCTGATAACGATCTATATTTCTTCTTAGAAACATGACGGAATGGCGAACAGTGCAGATCCTCATCAGACCGTGCAACTGCTCAGTGTGATCTGGATCTACTCTGGTCGCAAAAGCCATAAGACCCATTTCTCCAGTCAGAGCCGCATATGAGTCTGCGGTTTATTCTACTACAGTCTACGATCGTTTACTCGAAGTCCGTCGAACTGTGATAAATACTTCGCCATGAAAACACATCTTTGTATTTCATTAGAATTGTCTCCTTGGAGTAAACCGAACTTCGTCGTAACGAAATTGGAACAGGATCTCGAAATATTGACATACACGTTACGGGACGCAACTCCCATACGACCTGTCACACACGGAGTTACACATTTGCAACTATAATGTGTTTACTTGCAGTTGCTTATACACGCATGTTTGTAGTCGAACTAAGCATACACATCTGTATTATCAGGGTGGAACAAGAAAAGACAATTCAAAGCAGTAAAGTAGCATTTTATTATGTTTAATAAATAAACCATGTAAACCGCTTACAGTTTAATTGGCGTCGAGTAAATCACCTTTAACACTTATTCAAAGTGTGTTTACACATGTTTACACAGGTAAACAAGTCCAGTCTTTGATTCGGTAAATTGGCGCCGCGAATTCGCACTTCGAGCGCAAACTGACAATTGGACGTAACGAGAGTGAGATACCACACATTTCTGTTTTCGGGACCTAACAATTAGTTGGAATTGGCGAAAATTCGACGTAACGAAATTCGATGTAACGGTAGCCAGTTACATTGACAATAATAGGATCTGAAACGGGACTTGGACACGAATTCGACGTAACGACCGGAGGGAATTCGACTTAACCGACTTTGAGTAAATGAATGTAGACTGTATATGGACTGTGAGAACAGCGGAGATAATGTAGTAATTCAATTCAGCTACAGTGTCAGGAAGTGCAATTTGCAAACCATAACATTCACTTTTTAGCTGTAAAATGACAATACAGTTGAATTTATTTCAATAAATTGAACAAGTGCATTGCTATCACTAAGCGAATCCTCTCGCTGGCAGCCTTGATAATACTATTAATAAAAATATAAAAGTGACATTGACCCATCAAAAACAAAAACTTGACAAAAAAATGTTAACGCAAATTTAAGAAGAGTGTTGAAGGCATATCGAAGCATGGCCGCCACGGGGAGATAAGCCATCCGACAATTTAATAGAGTTCATCGTTTTCCCAAGATAGACATGTGTACCATATTTAGTTAAGATCCATCAAGTTGAACTTGAGTTATTGCGTGGATAAGAATACAGAGTGCACATTTTTTTACTTAATAAATACATCATGGACTACATAAGCGATTACATTCAATGACTGCATCGGATGGTGACTCTATGGAAGCGTCCTGGTGCCAATGTTAAAATATATTTATCTCCTAATTATGAGATACTAAGTTGACCAAATATACTCTGCTGATTGTATATCATGTGTACAATCAGAATGGACTCTGACCTTGCAGTCTGATCTGGGTCCACAGTGCTTGTCACTCTGTCTTTTGTTCACCATGTAATACCGTCTGTATCGTGAATATATATCATGTATACAATCAGAATAGACCCCGACCAGCCTGTACATCCGTGCAGTCTGATCTGGGTACACACCGCTTGTCACTCTGTCTTTGTTGATCAGGTAATACAGTCTGTATCGCGAAATTTGCCAAATATACACTGCTGATTATATATCATGTGTACAATCGGAATGGAATCCGACCTGCCTGTACATCCGTGCAGTCTGATCTGGGTCCACACCGCTTGTCACTCTGTCTTTGTTCACCAGGTAATACAGTCTGTATCGCGAAATTGGCCAAATATACACTGCTGATTATATATCATGTGTACAATCGGAATGGACTCCGACCAGCCTGTTCATCCGTGCAGTCTGATCTGGGTCCATAGTGCTTGTCACGCAGTGTTACAACAGTTTCCTTTTCAAACCGACATGGCAATGTCATATGGATCATAATATGCATTGTGAGTAATTTTTAATTTAAATCACGGTTAGCTCAGACCGGGCATCATATACGGTTGAAACCCAGTCTGCTTAACAAGACTAGTGTCGTATAAAACAACATGACATAAAAGTATCCATAACCAAAATGAATGTAGTATAGTATACAGTAACACTATTATGATAGTAACAAGCTTTGACTACACATCTTCTTCCATCCAAATGATATGTTTTGTATAAATATCACTGTGTATTTCCGCTTACACTTTACCTCCCCATTCCACATACCCCGCCTATACTCCGCCTCCACTCCGATATCCAACAAACCCATATAAATGTACATTCATGGGCAAAACACACACTTAGTACAAGGCAGTATATACCTCGTACATGGCTCTATGTATTTTAGTTTTGAAAATACTACAGATAACGCATGACCTTTAAGCGCTGCAGCTTTAATGTGAATGGACTTGGGCACCAATCAAAACGTGCAAAGATGTTTTCGTGGTTTAAACAACACAAGTTTTCAGTATGCTTTTTACAAGAACTTCATTGTACACAGGAAAGAATAAATAATTGGAAAAAAGAATGGGGCCACGATATTTTCCTGAGCGGAAACAGTTCAAATAGTGTAGGTATCGGTATACTATTAAATTTAATCATTTGAAATTATAGATTATAAAGACATAATACCAGGACGATTACAGGTACTAAAAATAAATATATATGATTTAAATGTAGTACTAATAAATATATACGGACCAAATAACGAAGACATAAAATTCTTCACAGCAGTTGAAAATTTAATTATAGAAAATTGTCACATGTAATAGTTTGGGTTCTATAGATATCACACATGATGCTTCGGTTTAATTTTGTTTTGTATTACATAACCGACAACATCTACCTACTGATGGAAGATAGAGTAGAATAGTAATGTCGATAGGATAGACAAGAGGTATAATATTTACAAAAGACCAGGAAATATAGAGATTCATTTAGTACATCAGTAACTCCATTTTACAATTATCAAATGTCAATAAGTGTCTTATCATTATTTCCCAAATATCAACACTGCAATTATCAATTACATTGTACAATAACAACACTTCAACATTTATTCACCAAGTCATTGATACTACAAAAATGATATCGTCTCTTATAATTCTTCCAACATATAAATCACTGTTTGTGTAGTCTTCAATAATCTCTATTATGGTAATTATATGTTCTTCCACAAGGTATACCGTCGTATACAACCCTTCATAGTTGTTGTTTATACTAACTCAATACTGTAACCACTATACACAAATAGTTTATGTGTAACTCAATTAACGAAAGGATACAAGATTTAGTCCAACCGTAATCCACCCGTCTGTCCTGATTCTGCATCTCTCTGTATCACCATATTACTATTAAACACAGATCAAACAGTACTGGATTGGCGTCCCCATATTGGAAATCGTCAGTCACTCCACATTGCGAAGGGTGGTCCATATCAGCTGCCCGATCTGCAATTACATACCCATTTACCCCTTTACGCCCATGTATATTACTTAATCCTCACCCAACCCATATTTCAGTAAAATTCCACACAATTCACAAAGTATTACTTGCAGTTACAGTACACTTACCTCTCTACTTCAAAATATTCTCTGCTATCCATATACTGGTGGTAACCACGACATCCATCTGAATACAAGTCGATATCCATTCTATGTCACCATGTACATCGTACCATCTCCTCACCACATTGTCAATATTATATTAATTTCACTTATATTCCGACCTAGAACTTGATCATTCCTATCAGTGTTTTCACCACACAAGCTATGTCCAAACTGACCAAATTACTTGTATCTCACTCAGTCAATCAACTACTAATCCGCTCACCCAATATGCCAACATATACTCACCTTTTCTGTCATGTATACCTGCCTGGGGGTTACAAATTGATTAACTGAAAGGAATAGTCTAGCCTATTATATCAATTTGTGACAAAAATAATAGTGAAACTGTAATCATTGGAGGAGATTTCAATAATGTTATTGATTTTAATATGGATAAACTAAATGGCAGACTAGATACGAATAAAACATGCTCGATAACAATTAATGATATTATAAATGTAAACGAACTTCACGACATATACAGGCTCAGACATCCAACTACGAAACGGTTTACTTGACATTCAAATCATAGACCACCTATTTTTTGCAGGTTAGATTATTTTCTATTAACAGCGAATATATTAAATGCTGTAACACACTGCGATATAATCCCTGGATTTATGTCTGATCATTCCGCTATCACTTTAAATCTAACCTTAGCTAATACTACTAGAGGGCTGGGATACTTTAAACTAAATAATAGTATACTATTATAAACAGAATTTAAAAAAAAAAATCGATTCATGAAACAGTAAATAACAATATAGGTTGTAATCCCAATACGATGTGGGAACTAATAAAGGGATCTATAAGACATGAATCAATAAAGTACTCAAGTAAACAAAAGAAATATGAAAGGGAAAAAGAAAAGGATTTAGAGCTAGAAATTAAACGGTTAGAAAACGATTTAGAGGACCAGCCAACCAATCAATACATAGTAGACAGACTGAATATGAAAACAATAAGTTGAACGAAATAATTGAAAAAAAAACAACAAAAGGAATCCTCTTCGGATCAAAAGCTGAATGGGTAGAAGGCTATGAAAAAACACAAAGTATTTTTCAAACTTAGAAAAAAATAGATTTGAAGAAAAAACTATAAAGCAATTAACAATAAATGGTACATTACAAAATGATCAAACTATAATACTTGATAATGTAAAACAATACTATATGCATATATATAGCGAAAATAAAAATATAGAACATAGTAATATCAGTTTCTTTAATCACGCCGAACCAAAACTAAATGAAGATAACAAACAGTCATGTGAAGGTCTCATAAATACATTTGAATGCGAAGCAGCAATAAAAGAAATGAAAAATATGAAAAGCCCTGGGTCAGATGGTCTAACAGCTGAATTTGACAAACTATATTGGAATGACGTAAAATAACACTACATAAATTCAATTAACCATTCGTATGCAAATGGATCTTTAACTGAATTGCAAAAACAAGGAATAATTACTTTATTGCCAAAAAAAGGTAAAAGCACACTTTCAATAGACAATTTGAGACCAATATCACTCCTAAATGTTGATTACAAAATTGCAACCAAAGTAAAAAGTAATAAAATTAAGAAGATTCTAAACTCAGTAATTAACATTAATCAAACTGGCTTTATAAAAGGTCGATATATTGGAGAAAACGTGCGTACACTGATGGAAATAATAAATGAAACAAATGAAACAGACACAACTGCACTAATATTTTTTGCTGATTTTCAAAAGGCATTTGATAGTCTAGACCATAAATTTATAATTAAAAGTATGCACAATCTAAATTTTGGTGAATCACTAATACAATGGATATCACTGTTCTATAAGGATGCAACAAGTTGCATTTCAAATAACGGTCATTTATCAGATTTGTTTAAAGTGGAAAAAGGTGTAAGACAAGGTTGTCCCTTATCTGCATACATATTTATCTTATGTATTGAAATATTATTGAGATAAATCAATCATAATGAAAATATTACCGGTCTATTCTTAGGTGGTACGGAAATAAAACAAACACTATTTGCCGACGATGCCAGTTTTACACTTGACGGATCACAAAGATCATTTCAAGAAATTGTAAAAACGTTAGATAAATTTGCCCTTATATCTGGACTAAAACTAAATAAATCAAAATGTATAATTTTCAAGATAGGCAGATTAAAGCATGACCCAAGCCAATGGTGCAATAACAATATGTATACGTGGTCAAGCGACCATGCATCAACACTAGGAATACTATTCATAAACAATAGAGCAAACCTACATGAACTGAATACACTTCCCAAGATAAAGTCATTCCAGCATTGCCTAAATAACTGGAGAAAATGGAACCTATCATTAATTGGCAAAATTACTGTACTAAAAACTTTCGCGCTACCAAAACTAATATAACCACTAACTGTGCTTGAAACCCCAGTAGCTGAAACAATAAAACGGATAAATGATATAATGTATGATTTTCTTTGAGACAGTAAACCAGATAAAATATCACGTAAAACCATAATTCAAAACTATGAACACTTTGGACTGAAAATGATAACTATTGTCACGGGTTTGGGTAGCGTGGGCCGCGACTGATTTAAGGGGCCTAGTAAGATGGGAACAACAATTAGGTGTATAACTACATGTATATTTTATTTACATACAATCCATTATGTTTACAATTTCAAGTTAATAATAAACGAGGTCGTGTGGACCTATCCCTCTCTAATAGATTTTATGATTCTGGGCTGAGGGGATCTTTGTTGAAACTCGAATAATTTACCGACAGGCAGAGACAACTAGAGATGATGTTTCTCTAAATGTGTAACCAAGGAAATATCTCCTTTAACTGAGGTTGCAAGAGGAGTCTATATATACTCCATCACTGATCAGGTTCTCTACCGTTCTAATGAAATAACTCCCTACATCAAACAGCTTTCCAGACTTAGATGTGGGAGCTACGATACATAGGGGAACTCACTCCTCCTATCTTAATATTCTCACAGCAAGGGAGGTAACATTCACCTCTCTAATATACACATGTTGCTCTAGTAGTCAAATAACTGGCCATCATAGGATAAGGGTAATCACGGTGGTTGGGATAACAAGAGGGAATGTTATTAATAAAAATACACACTTTCCCCAAAAACCCACAAGGATTGACTATGTGTAAAATACACTCATCCTAACAATACCCACCTATATTAGTCAAAGCTAGATGTGACTTAATGTAAGTCAGATAATATAATTAAGTAGATTTAGAACAATAAATTTCTTCGTACATAAATAAATGTATTTATACCCTTATGGTTGACACTAGCAATGGTGAAATCAACCTTACGCGCTCATAGCAACAATGGGATTCTGACAGTTTCTCTGGATACAGTGGGAAATAAGTTCCCTTAAGTTCACTATTTTCAATGAAAGTTGTTTTATAAATAACACAACTACGACTAATAGTCATCTTTAATTGCCATATCGGCATCGTTCATAATACATTAAATTTGAGTCTATTGTGGTTTATTTCGGGCGGACTGAGATGTGAAGGTTGCGCTGTGTCAGAAACGCTGACCTATTGAACTTTGGCATATGACGTATTTTCCGGAAGTGACCTAGCGCATGCACAATGGTCACTAGTGGTTGGGGATATCCTCAGAAAACACGTTGAAATTCCATAATTAAATAGACATTTAAGTCACTTTCCTGCATTGACACTCTATGCGGATCAAGCAGAAAGTTTACAGGTAAACTACTTATTATAACTGGATCGAATTAGCGATCGCTACTATGTAATATTATCCAATAGACCTAGTTATATATAATTGATATTTACAATGGGAAATTACCGAACTTCGGCGAAAACCAATAGTCGGGGATGCCATTGTGATCACTGTATAGCAGGCCGGTACATTTCAATATTCATGCGTTTATCAACTCACTGAAATGTTCATGGATAAAAAGTTTAAAAGGTATACAAAATCAGTTAAAAATAGCATACAATAACGAGCTTAAAAAATATGGCGGTGATATTATATTTAAAAGTAATCTTAATGAGAATGACGCAAAGCAATTAGCAAACAGGTATACCTTTTTAAATGAAGTCTTGATCTCGTGGTGCAAAATTAACTTCCAATATTCAAGTACCAACGTAGCACATGAAATTTTATGGCACAACTCTAACGTAAAACTTGAAAGAAACAGTACGATATTTTATAAAGAGTGGTATAACAAACGTATTATGTACATGAAGCATATATATGATTTTAGAGTAAACGATTTCTACAGTTTCAGTGATTTTAAGGATACATATGGAATAAATGCTGGCGACTTCTTAAAATATTACGCATTGATAGGCAATATTAAAACTGAATGGAAAGTAAAGATGAGAACAGAATCGTTAAACAACGAGGTGCCGACATACTTAATACATAAAACATTATCGTCTAAAAGTATAAATAAAATGTTATACAACAAACAAGTTGAATCAATGAGACTACCACAACAAAAACATATACGAAAATGGGAGATCGAATTAGACAATCAAGAAATTGAATGTAAATATATATTTTCAATAACGTACAAGAGTACAATCAGTACAAAACTTAGAGCATTTCAATATAAATATCAGATGAGAATAATACCAAACAATTCGTTTTTGTTTAAATGCAAACTAAAACCATCAAACCTGTGAGAATTGTGCCACATGACTATAGACTCTAACAAGCACATGTTTTGGGAATGCACCGTCATACAACAATTTTGGACTGACGTAAACCAGTTATTACAAACGAGTAGGCTAGATTATAATCTCAATTTAACATATGAATATATATCATTTTGTAACGCGAAAGTTGCTTGTAAAAAGAAAACAATACTTATTAGTTTTATTATCCTTTTAGCAAAATATTTTATTTTCAGATGCAAATATAGTGAATCACAACCAACATTGGAACACTTTAACGCATATCTTAAACAAACAATATAAATTGAAGAAACTATTGCCACTATGAGAGATAAACTCGAAAAATTTAAATTCAAATGGAATGACTTTATTCAGTAAGCAAACACCTATTAACAACACTGCCTTTATCTTACCATATTAATATTCCCAAACCACTATACGTTACCATATAAGAGAGTTTTGACCCTTCTCACCTTATATAGACCCTTTAAAAACATTAAAACTCATTGTTACATGCATATCTGCACAATTAAGGAATGTGACCATGCTCTGACAAATATGTATTTGTTATTAGCCGATCTATTTATAGATGGGCTATATGTTGGTTATCCATCGGTTTGTGAAAAAGTTTGTAACCTCCCTTTTCTCCTATATTCGGTAATATACAAACGCGAAATTTGTTGTATCACTTCCAAACTACATCAACCGGATAATTTTTCATTTTTGGCCATTATCTCTGTTTAAAACTTTAAATAAGCGAAATAACACAATTTGGGAATAAATTAACGTAAATAACTACAAGAGTTCGGCGGTTTGTAAATTGGCTATGAATAAAGTTTTGACGTCACAAACCGGAAGCTCCGCCATGTTCCAATATCTCGATACACAAATCACAACACGTCGAAGTTTGACCTAAATTCAGTCAGTTAGTGGTCGTGAAGTGTTCTATATACGGATATAGTATTCGTAAAGATCGCGAAAGGACACTGGAATAGTATAGATTGCCTGCAGTAATCATAAATCAAGGTGTGGAATGCGAGAAACTGAGTTCGGATCGGACACAGCCAGAAATTATTGGACAAGAATTTGGGCACAAGAATATCATAAATGTTCGGGTGTCAATGGTAAGTCCTTGATATTATAAATAATCCGATAGTTCTATTTGTCAGCTGGTGAGGCAATGTAAACTGGTGTAATCATTATATTGTGTGTGAACCCCACCCAGAGCTCCAGATAAGCTGCGTATTTGCATAAATACCCAATTAAAATTGCCAAAAACCCAATTGAAATCAGAAGTAGTGACTGTGAGTATCAATAAGCAATGAGAACACTTGTGGTACCTTTATCATGCTGCATAAAACAATAAACAGGCCATCAATATAGCATATTTTTCTTATTTTTCCATGAAAACACATCTTGGTATTTTATTAGAATTGTCTCCAAGGAGACAATTCTAATGAAATGCCAAGATATGTTTTCATTTCGAAGCAAACTATTCAATAATTGCTGTCTGTTAATGTGTAAACAGTAGTGTTATTTACGTTTACCCCATTACAATTTTGAAATACCCAATTGCTTCAGAAATGATGGAGTAACAATCAGTGCTCCAGATAAGCTGCGTATTTGCGTAAATACCCAATTAAAATTGCCAAAAACCCAATTGAAATCAGAAGTAGTGAGTATCAAAAAACAATGAGAACAATTGTGGTACCTTCATCATGCTGCAGAAAACAATAAACAGACCACAATATAGCATATTTTTCTTATTTTTCCATGAAAACACATCCAAGGAGACAATTCTAATAAAATGCCAAGATATGTTTTCATTTTGAAACAAACTATTCAATAATTGCTGTCTGTTGATGTGTAAACAGTAGTGTGATTTAATTTTACCCAATTACAATTTTGAAATACCCAATTGCTTCAGAACTGATGGAGTAACAATACTCAATTACTAATTCCTTATCTGGAGCCCTGCGGCCACCCACTGAATTATAATGTTTGACGCCCGTGCTGTCACTATACTTAACATGCTTAAGACGTGCGAGATGGTGTATTTTGATGGACCTCAGACAATAAAAAATTGCAGTTTGTGTGGAATTTCATGACAAATGTTTACAGATTTTGCGATATTTATTGTAAATCATGCCAAACGTTGATGAAATTCTCAGAGCAAATGCAGAATGTCACCATGTTGTCACCATTCAATGTTATTTATGAAAGATATTGTAAATTTTGTAAATATTTTTCATCAAAGTGCGCACATGTTTGTACATGCAAAATCAAAAGTGCATGTAAATGTTGTGACCACTCATCTGAACCGTCTCCGCAAGAATGTTCAGATGGTGTATGCAACATATACTTTCGAGAAGAAATAATAAAAATAAGTTATTATATTGTAACTAAATGTGCAAAGTTACAATATCCGACAAGTACACATGTATTTATTTGTTTTTAATATATATCATGTATATGTTTCAGGAAAGAAGGCAGAGTTGAATGACCATCTTAACCCAAACTGGGCACCATCAGTTAATCTGGGCGGACAAAAGCGAGCACCATCTACATCAAGATATGATCGGCAGCAGGAAAAGAAGAGAAGGAAGCCAGCTGAATCCACAACTATTGTTGGACCTGATCAAACTGAGACGGGTATGGATATGGGTGACAGCGTTGATGAAGACGGCGTTCAGTCACAGACTGATGTTGAGGTCCACTCATGGAGGCTATGTCGCTGGAGCTGCAGGAACTGCGTACAGAGAATGGGGAGCTTAAGGAAAAAGTGGCCCATTTGGAAACTAAATTCACTGCAAGTTATTTTAAGGGTAGTGACGAGAAGGTGAAACATTTAACAGGATTACCATCATTCACAGTTCTATCTGTATTGTTTAATTTTCTGGAGCCTCACCTGCCATCCAGTCTGATGATGCCCAAATTCAAGGTAATGATATTGAAATTAGTGAAATTGCGACTAAATTTGTCAAATCTCTTTCTTACGTATGAATTTGACACTAATCAATCAACAATATCTATAATTTTTTACACGGACAATTGACTGTATGTACAAGCGGCTAAAAAAACTCATAAGATGGCCAGAGCGCGAGACATTGAGAAAAACCATGCCAATGGAATTTAGGAAGTACTTCGGCCACAGGCGTGCTGTGATAATTGATTGTTTTGCGGTATTTATTGAGAAACCAAGTGGTTTGAAAGCCAGAGCAGAAACCTGGTCTTCATACAAACACCACCACACTGTGAAATTTCTAATTATAATTACTCCTCAGGGCAGTGTGTCCTTCATATCGAAAGCATGGGGTGGTCGTGTGAGTGACAAGTTTGTGACAGAGAACAGTGACTTCCTGTCCAAGTTATTACCTGGGGATTTAGTGTTGGCGGACAGAGGATTTGATGTCAAGGACAGTGTTGGCTCGGTAGCTGCAGAAGTGAAGATTCCAGCATTTACGAAAAAGTCATGATCAGCTATCCCCTCTGGACGTGGAATCAACGCGTAAACTTGCCCACTCAAGAATACATGTGGAACGGGTTATTGGTTCAGTTCGACAGCAATATACTATATTGAACGGTTGTCTTCCCATTAATTGTCTCATGAACAAGGATAAGTTTGGTAAGACGGTCACTGACAAAATTGTTACCGTTTCGTGTGGACTAGTAAATTTGTGTGACTCAATTGTTGATTTTAACTGAACCAAATTGATCTACACTGGTCCTTGCACTTCTTCGTGTCCTTTTGTAAATACTGAAATCTTCTTTTTCTGATTCACTTATTTCGCCATCAAACATTTACTTTTCTATTGATTGCAAGGAAATAGCGATTCTGCGATTTCGGTCGGCTGCCAGCATGGTACCGGTAAACAGGTTGTCTGTCGTCGGTATAGTCGACTATACCGACGACAGCCGACCTGTTTATCTGTACCATGCGAGCAGCCGACCGAAATCGCTGAATTGGTATTCCTGGGCCAGGGGTGTGGAATTTCTTCATCAGATTTGCTGGCACCTTTGAAATTAAAATCATATACATGTCCCAATCAAAAACCATTTTTATATGAAGCTAAACATGTAACTATCTTTATCATTTATTCCATTACATGATTATCACATAAAGCATGTCATAATAAAGTATAAACACTCATAGTAAGCATGATATTACTTCCTTTCAATGGTAATATGACCAGTATAGGCACATATCAGCCTGCACATTCACATACAGGAGTGTGCTAGCAGATTAATATCCAGATTGATCAAACCCCATAAGGCCTTTTTCTCAAGCCACGGTCACATATACTATTCTATATTTGTGATGCACCGTTAGAGCAACAGTCCACTTACTTCACTGGTGCTGCACTCCGTGCTGATGGAAATATTTCAAAACAATCCAATTGAAAGATACAATAGGCGACATTAATTGTAAAAAAATGTTTCAAGACGAGTAGTAATTTTATTGATTTTTTAACACTCATCTAGAAACATTTTATAATGGTGCATATTGTATTTTTCAAGTGGATTGTCTTACATTTTCCACCGGCGCGGAGTGCAGCACCAGTGTAATAATGATAATTAAGATGTGCCATGTGTTTTGTACCTACAAAAATGGGCGTAATTTCATAATATTTTTTTACAAAATTTATGATATTTTCCTGGAATGACACCGAAGGTTGTCGAAATTTTCAGAGCAAATGCGGAATTCTATTCCGCATTTGCTTTGATAATTTCATCAACTTTCAGCATATTTATGGATTTGCGCACCTGTTTGTTGGTACAAAATCACATGGTGCGTCTCGATTATACAGACAGTATATCTGCATTGGCAATATATACATTGAAGTTCACATACAGTACTTGCACACCAAATTAATCACCTTTGTACACGCTTGTTTTGCTTAAATTCTGGCATCTTTCTACATTCTGGGCAATAGGTATATATATAAGATTCCGGCACCTCGTGTTAATTTATGGCACCCGGTGTTTTTATAAACTTGAATGTATAAGAATTCCGGGTGCCATTTTTTTAAACCAAGTTCAAGGTAATTTCAAGGTCATTGAACTTTATGCTTGACGGAAGTCGAAAATTGCTAATATATGAGCCAATAGGTAGGTCATGGTCCTTAACTTGGAAATTGGTGTAAGTTGTTCAAAAACATTTCAGATGAATATATTAAAGAATTTACGTAAACTACACTAATATTCAGTATATTATTATCATATTTTCAAGATGCCCACCAAAAATCAGGTATTTATGAGATTTCTGTTGACTTGCTACATATTTGTGTAATGCTAAGCGCCTTCACCTATATTCAAAGGTTAATTCTTTCAACTGGAATAATATTGCAGTTAATATACTCCATTGTCAGAAAACTCAAAATGGCCGCCTAGTAAATGGCAAATCCATAGTAATTTACTAAATATAACTGGGAGAATTTGGTTGGGGAGGAAATCAACATTTCAATATGCTAATAGTTTTCATTTATTAAATTAATGTAATTTTATTTTATTGGGATCCTGTATGTGTTGGGAAATTACTTATTGAACACCCCTCGTAAATTAATTTTATAACTGACCATCCAATAATAGATATATGCATGCATATGCTGCACGTGCATGTACAGTTGTACGCACTGCCCCCATGCGATAAGAGGCCCTTCAATTACAAATATATTATATATGGCCGGGTGCTTATCACTTCGTCGATAACTGCTGAAAGTAAACGTGGTGGTCTATGTATACACGTATAAACCGGACACCCTGTGGACCCCATTGCGTTTCATTTATATGGCAGTGATTGTAGTTTGTTCATGATTGAAAATGAGAACAAACCTGCATGGACTGTTTAATTATCCCCTAGCCGATAGACAAGAGGGGATATAGCGTTAGTCCATGTACTGCGTACGTACGTACATCCATACGTACGTTAGTAACAACCTCCCTAACAAAAAACTTTCCTTTTTCAAAAACTCAGGAACCGCTTCACCGATTTTGATAATATTTGGCCACAATGTGATCGTGCTTTGTTATGCATGCTACCCACATCCGACCGCCCAAGGTCAAGGTCACTGAGGACATATGTTCACCTTGTTTGTAATAAGATAAATTTGTAAGGCAATAATGATAAACTCCTTATTTCATTATCAAGGCTGCCAGTGCAACTGCCCCAAGGTGAAGGTCACCGAGGACTTGCGTTTTTTTTATTATTATGAAGGCAGACAGCGAGGGCATAAGCTTCGATTAACGCTGCCATTTATTGTTACCTATCTAAGGTAGACACACTGCGGACCTCCCAGGGTGACGCTTTTCGAGATGTTGCACTGTACTGTTTACTTATTTGTTATCGGGAAACGAGCTTTGTATTGATCCAATACGTACTGACTGATAACATACTACCGTATACGAAATCGACCTGATACGAATATCCGGGTTACAACGAATTGAAAAGTGGCGTTCTATTGGACGAACGACGTCACATGACGTTACCGAACGACGTCAGACTAATCACGTAACGTAAACAAGTCCGCGGTCTTTTCAACGAAAACTGTTTTAAATTTGATCATTGGCTAGCATAAAACGTTACCTGATAAAAATATAGTCTAGTGACACTGTGTCTTTCGATATCAAGATAATGAGGCTCGGCTCGGAAACGGCCTAGTCTTGCCCGATAAACTGGTATTTCAAACTACACTAGCCTGGCATTCTCTGTGAATTAGTATGATTTATGCAAGCATGTTCCAATGCATATTATACAGCATATTAAGTGCTTGCTTCGTATACGTATACGTTAGACATCAAACACAAACTTATAATATTCCCACTGGCAGCATGCGGATGTTATTGATCGGCTGTCATAACTGTAGAGACCGTTCCTTTAATGTCAACTGAAAATTCAAAATTTCCACTGAATACAAGCCAACGGTAGTCAGTAAGTAGATGTGTAAGTCAAGTTACTGCCCTAATCGAGGTGTCCATGTGTTTAAAAAACCTACATGTGGCCAAGAAACACCTCGCCGCTTCGCGGCTCGGTGTTCCATTGACACATGTAGGTTGTTCAAACACATGAACGCCTCGATTAGGGCAGTAACTATTACATACTTTTAATCACCAACTTTATGCAGTCGTTAGTTCTATATGACATAATGCATTTTGGGGAAAATAAATGATTACTCCCTCAAAGTATACTTTGCTAGATAAGTATACTTTGCAATTTTGATGAAATCGGCTGCAGAAGCGTATACCAAAGGAACGTGATTTCATTGAAGCTTAGAATAAAACATTAGAAAAAAAAAGATTATCATCGTACATTCGGTCCGGCGACGCTTTTAACAGACATGTCCGACGGACCGACGACTTTCGCGGAGACTGTCAGTGGCACAAAACTGGGTTAAAATCTGAACCTGGCAAAGTTAAGTCTTAGAGGTGACTAGCAGTAGTTACGAACAATAACTCTTGACATCTACAACGGGAGTAGATTTCAAGAGTTACTGTTCGCAACCAAGTTAGAGAAGAAAAAAGCGTATTAAATCATGAAAAGTGACAAAGCATATATATGTGGCTGTGACTGGATACATGGGGCTTATGGGTTTTTGCGACCAGTTTAGATCCATATCAGTATGTACTATTCATCCGCACAGGCTGATCAGGATATGTACAATTCGCCATTCTATGAATGGAACACCCGTCATGGTTATATCGACAATATAGATCGTTATTAGGCTACAGGGGTTTATTATTTGATCACGAACTACACTGGCCACAAATACCATAAGCCCCATTTCTCCGGTCACATCCACATACCTGTCCGTCTGTACGAACGATGGGAGGCGATGGGAGCAACCAGCAAATGCGCCGGTCACTAGACGAAAATGTGTGCCTGCAGTATCTTCTGCACGTAGCCGAATGGGAAATCGTCAGGAACTCGGCGCATATTTCGACGTGAAACATTTTACGCCGGCGTGGAGTTCAGCCACTGATATTCAGTCTCTGCTGGGCGGATGATTGTTTTTGGGTTTGCACTTTGTCGACATTTCACAAAGCCTGCTGGAATTGTCGAGAGCATTCGAAACATTCTAATTACAGTCATACCTCTCTAAACCGGACATCCTAGCGACCCCATTATGTTTAATTTAGATGGGTTTCACTGTAATTTATATCATTGTCGTGTATGTTTATGATTGTACATGACAAGAACCGTTCATGGAGTGCTTAAATACAGTGAACCTCTCTAAACCGGACACCCTGGCGACCCCATTATGTTTAATTTAGATGGGTTTCACTGTAATTTATATCATTGTCGTGTATGTTTATGATTGTAAATGACAAGAACCGTTCATGGAGTGCTTAAATACAGTGAACCTCTCTAAACCGGACACCCTGGCGACCCCATTATGTTTAATTTAGATGGGTTTCACTGTAATTTATATCATTGTCGTGTATGTTTATGATTGTAAATGACAAGAACTGTTCATGGAGTGCTTAATTACAGTGAACCTCTCTAAACCGGGACACCATGGCGACCCCATTATGTTTAATTTAGATGGGTTCACTGTAAATTTATATCATTGTCGTGTATGTTTATAGTTGATTGTAAATGACAAGAACTGTTCATGGAGTGCTTAATTACAGTGAACCTCTCTAAACCAGACACCCTGGCGACCCCATTATGTTTATTTTAGATGGTTTTCACTGTAATTTATATCATTGTCGTGTATGTTTATTATTGTGAATGGAGAGGTTCCATGGTATCAGGTACAAGGTAGTACCCCCCCCCCCCCCCACACACACACACACACAATGTCGTATCACCGTATTTTGCCTAGATTTATTTTGAAAATCAGTCATATTGTCCGTAAATGACAGGGAACATTGACAAAACACGAAATGCGGCCTGTATCATATACATGACGCAGGGAGCAGATTGGAGAAACACTATGAACACCGACAAACGTAGCTGCACGTTTTCCGCTTTATAGGTTTAACCACACTACATCATCAGATATTCATGCGCGGTGTAGTCAAAAGTAGTACGTTAACAAAAAGAGGCCATATTTGTTATCCCATAGACACTCTTTGCTTGCAGACACCAGTCAATTGATGCTCTACTCTACTTCACAGGCATGTTAATGTAGCATTTGCATCAGTTTCAAGCACATACATGTACTTTGGGTTTATTTTGTAAGTCGGATCATGTTTGTCATGTGAGGCGGTTTCAATTCAAGCCGCTGTCTTTTTTCGCCACCACCAGGGTGGTCACAGGAGATTGCATTTATCTTTCTTAACAATAATTAAACCTATATTTTAATTAGTGACCTATATTTTAATTAGTGAATATCCAGAGCAGAATGGCTGCAGGTTATGGGAAAATAGGTCCCACAACATCCATACGAAAAATGAAAGTAGCAGAGAATAGCAAAATGTGTGGTCATTGGTTAGTTTATATAGAAAATATCTTTGGTGGTGGTGGACCTCTAAGCATCAATAAGACCCACATAGTGAATTCAGCTGTCTGGAGAATAATTAGTTCACGGATATGAATTATTATGTATGTCGTGAGAAGAATTGCATCAACGTAAACTTGCGGTAAAACTTTGCGTCACAGAAAATATTGCTCAGAAAGCTTCGCGGGACATTTTTCTGAACCGCCTACGTAACAATAGGAAAAATCTCTTATCACTACAGTATTTGCTGACAATTGTCATTTTAGTGAAATATATTTTTTCGGCCAAAATCGACATCCGCTGGAAGCCGGATCAAGTAATCAAATATTCCCTAGTGACACAAACTGACCAACCTAGTCTTCAAACATAGCTAACCTGACGTTATTGTCACATATATGATCAATATTCATACACTATCAGTCGCATAAACCAGCTTTGTGACCGTCTCTGGTCAATAAAGCCATTTTTTCTGACTGACCGTTCCAAGGCGGGATCCTTATCCAACAAAAACACGTTTTTAGTGGTTATTATGTTGCTAGATTTGTGTATGTGGTATGTGACTGCAGAAATATTAAACATGCTCTTATGTAGGCACACGTGTTCATATTACAACACAGATAGTGAAGTGTTTGTCGCATTATCTCTTGACAACTTCAAAGGTGTCTATCTGTTCGAGTTGGCGCGAATTGCAACAAGTCACTGGCTTGAGTTGAACGGTCATTATACGAAAACTACTGGATATCTTGGCCCCAAAGTTCATACTATATCAGGGAATAGGACATAGCTGCGAATAGTAGGCAGATTTGCCAGATATATAAACATAAGTTGTCCTTATATGTTTAACCACACTAAATCATCAGATATTCATGCGCGGTGTAGGAGATTGAATTCTTTTCCAAATGTGGTACACTTGACCTTCAGATAATACCGTTGAAGAATTTTGATGGAAGTAATCTGAATGTTCATGTTCTCGGCTATGTTTGTTTTACATGACTGAGTATGTTGGTGACGTTTGCGAAATCATTATGTGTCAAAGTCACGTTCTGTAAGCCAAGGTGAATGTCAAATGACCCTGCAATGTAGAACTATTCTTATCGCAGTACTCGTTGTACTGCTCTGTTTGTTGCATTATCAAGTATAAGGCGTTAGAGCTGATTGTTTTAATTGATGAAGTACTTGACTTTTTTTTTTGGGGGGGGGGAGGAGCGGGGGGGAGGGGATCAATGTCACAATGCCTGAAATTAGAATAATCTGATCTGGTGTCAGATCCTCACCACACCAGAGGCACGTAGCCCCACTCCGTAACGGTAAATAGGTTTAGTACTATTGTTACTACTTTTATAATGGGTATAACCGGATACAACTCAAGTAGCAAGAAAGTCAAGCCCGATGGTCACCCTTCGCATGCTCTCAACCATTTGGCTGCCAGAAAAAAAATTGATGCAAGTTTTGAAATCTGTATGTCAACATGTGCTCGTTTTCACCAGTACACGCGGAAGAAACTCAGAAGCTATCTGGAAATCATTAAATCATACTAGTAGGACATACACAATGGATAACTTCCTGAACGTGAGTTATAAACAGATAACATCCCAGTACATATACATGTAGTCATTGATAACAGACCTACCCTGAAACATGCATAGCTTAGCGCACTACAGTATAGCTAATACAATTGTATTGGTTTTTACTACACACTGGAGTGGAGAATACGCCTGTTGTGTGTTCCTAGATAACAAGGCAACTATGGCTTGAATTGATAGTGAGAAAAAATACAACACATGGAGAAAACATACAACACCATATTGTCTAAGTGGTGCAGACATACAACAATATCATTGGAAACCATTGAGGCACGCCATGGGATTTTGTACCTTCGGACATCTGCTTAATTTCATTAAATACGTTTACAATATTTACAATATTTTTCATAAATTAAGTAAAAAGTTGACAAAATTTGCAGAGTACATGCGGAATTATATAAATTGTTTCAACTTTTGACGCCATTTACGGAAAATATTGTAAATTTTGTAAATGTATTTCATGAAATTACGCGGGTGTTCGAAGGTACGAAATCCCATGGTGTGTTTTTAATGAATTCCATAATTGATAATAGGGTATTGTCGCGCCCGCCTGCGTGATATAGTCGGCACATGCGATCGGGTTACAATTTGTATGCCCCAGGGGCCCGTTTCACTAACGAACTAAGCAAGTACTTTTGTCATAAGTTGTAACTTAAGTCCGGAGTACGTGCTTAGTCCGTTTCACAAAACATCTTAGCAAGAACGACAATCGAAATTTACGATGGAAAACTAAGACAGGTATCTAGCAGTCTTAAGTTATAACTTAAATATTTAAGTCGGAACTTATGAAATAAACAAAGATGGATGCCCCCATGTGAGCCGAGGTGGAGAAAACAATTCACAGACAGCAGGTAAATGTTCACTTCATACGTACTATTTTAGCAATTATCTACCAAATAAAGCAGATATGCTTACATATAGATGGCCACACCTGTGCTAGTTACCCGTGTATTGTTATTTGTGATGTAGGTCATTTCGTTACCAGTATTCGTTATGCCCAGTATCGCCCAGTTATCGGTGTTGGTCAGTGTTGGTCGATCAGTCGGTGTTGGTCGGTCGGTCGGTCGGTGTCGGTCGGAGTCGGTCGGTCGGTGTCGGTCGGTCGGTTGGTATCGGTAGGTGTAGGTTTGTCAGTGTCGGTCACTGTCAGTCGGTGTCAGTCTGTCGGTAGGTGTCGGTCTGTCGGTGTCGGTCAGTTGGTTCGCACGGTCAGTGTCAGTGTCAGTGTCAGTCAGTCGGTCGGTGTCGGTCGGCGTCGGTCGGTGTCGGTCGGTCGTTGTCGGTCGGTGTCGGTCGGTTGGTGTCGGTCGGTGTCGGTCGGTGTAGGTGTGTCAGTCGGTCGGTCGGTGTTGTTTGGTCGGTGTTGTTCGGTCGGTGTCGGTCGGTGTAGCTTTGTCGGTGTCGGTCACTGTCAGTCGGTGTCGGTCTGTCGGTCGGTGTCGGTCTGTCGGTGTCGGTCAGTTGGTTCGCACGGTCGGTGTCAGTCGGTCGGTCGCTGTCGGTCGGTGTCGGTCGCTGTTGGTCGGTGTTGGTCGGTGTCGGTCGGTTGGTGTCGGTCGGTCGGTGTTGGTCGGTGTAGGTGTGTTGGTTGGTGTCGGTCGGTGTCTATCAGTGTCAATCGGTGTCAGTCAGTGTCAATCGGTGTCGGTGGGTGTCGGTGTCAGTTGGTCGGTAGGTGTCTGTCGGTCTCTCGGTGTCGCTGTTGGTTGCTGTCGGTCGGTGTAGGACGGTGTCGGTTGGCCCTGCCCTGCCCCCCTGCCCTGCCCTGCCCCGCCCCGCCCCGCCCCGCCCTGCCCTGCCCTGCCCGGGCACATGTTTGGGATCTTAGGTGGTTGGAGGTGTCGCCTAAGACAAACGAAAACAATGCAACATATTCCGTAACCTAAGCCTATTTTGTCTTAAGTGGTCATTATTTTCTTTACAAACGATGCACTAGACTTCATGGATAACGAGGACCAAATATCGAAATTCAGGCTGTCTCGTGATTTTTTTCTACAAGTATGTGACATTGCACATGCTGACATTATACGGTCAACCCTGAGATCACACAGTCTGTCAGTGTCATTGCAAGTGTTGACTGTATTGCGATTTTACGCAACTGGTTGTTTCCTGGCGGTTACTGGAGAGATAAACAACATTAGCAAATCAAGCGGTTCTAGAAAGTGGAGTATAACTTTTGCGGACAGTTTTAGCCTGTGTTTCGTTTCTGATAAGGAATACCTTGTTTTCAGACTAGATGGAGAAACAGTCCTGACGCATTTAACAAAATGTTCAGGCCCGTCCGCTGAATGCACGTGCGCATTAATCCAGTCCTATACTGGTCAACATGTTCAGGGGCAATCCTATATGTGTGACACTGACTAACACAGTGCATGCATTTCTACATGTAATCAACAAATTACCCGTGTCCAGTTCATATAAATATAATATGTCATTCGGTAGTTGTATCAGATACATCCATATCTGACCGGGCATACCATTAATAATCGACAGTACATGTGTTCTGCTGACTCTGAAACGTGATTTCTGAGTTAATGAGGTAATCTAAGTAAAATTTAAAAAATGGTCGAACTACCATTTTATTGGAATGTAAAAATAAAAGCATTGTTAATTGCTTCTTTTGTTGCTGTTTCATGTCATATGCCAGTTTATATTACAGTATAAGGTCCACTAGTTGGCAATCAATATATCCACATGTATTCAATGGCGTCGGAATATTGAGATAAAATTTATATTCTACACGAGATTATTTTAAAAAATTAATAATATTCAACATGTATAGGCTTGCAAATCCGTTATTTTAGATGTCAAAACAAATAAAGGGAAAGTAAAGTCATCATAAAAATATAAGCCCCGAGCGGATTCGAACCCGCGCGGCACATACGAAAGCTGTAAACAACAACTAAGTTGTAACTTATGACGGACTTGTTATGACCGTTGTCTTGTGAAACCAAATAAACAATGACTTAAGTCGGTCATAACTTTTGTCATTACACGAACTTATGAACAAACTAAGATTTGGTAGTGAAACGGGCACCGAGTCAATGGGTTTAGTACTAAATCCCATATATTACCTGAGGATGTACAACTGGGTGGGGGGGGGGGGGCATTATTATTATTAGTATTATTATAGATGTGCACATAGTTTGATGGAACTGATTAGTAAAAGTAATTTTCTTAAACTAATTTCCTTGTACATTTGTGTCGGATTCCCACCCCTGGCCATTGTACCGACACATACTTTGCAAATTTCGCACTCATCAGCTCATGCATAAATAGATTTATCAAGGTTTTGCACATTTGCTACATTTTATTATAGTCCGTCTACATTTATATTACATAACAATGAACTATCAATTCACAGGTCAATAACACGGTAAAATGGTTCAAAAGAAACTACAATGTACCATAAATTGAGATGAAAATTGTCATGAAAACAAAACAACAAGACTATCGCCGGGGAGTGTCTCACCCACTGCGAATGGGTCAAGCTTACTCGAATGACCCGAGGTGGTTAGCTATCAATGTGAGGAAGCTACTAATGAACTTTAGTGAACATTCAACTAATGTATCAGGAGATATGCAAACAATGTTTATGGACGTGACCTGTATTTCAAGAAAAGTAGGACAATGTCACCTGAATAACACAGGATGGTTAGGTATCACTGTAAGTATGCTACTGATGAAGTTTGGCGACAATCCGACTAACGTATGAGGAATATGCGAAATCTGGACGTACGTCCAAAGTTTTGACGGATATGACCCTATATTTGGAGAAAATTAGGTCATGTCACCATATTACCCAGAGTGATAAGGTATCAATGTAAGGAAGCTACTCATGTAGTTTGGCGAACATCCGACTGACCTATCAGGAGATATACACAATGTGGACGTACATCCAAGTTTTGACTCATGTGACCGATATTTCGAGAAAAGTATGTCAAGGTCACCCGAATGACCTACTGTTGTTAGGTTTTAGTTTAAACATAGTTTATTGCATATAAGTACAATGGGCTTGGGCTACACGTTCTCACAACATTAATTACATTGTTAGGTATCGATGTGAGGAAGCTATTGGTGATGCTTAGTAATAATCCGCCTAACGGATCAAGAGATATGCGACGTCCAAAATTGTTGTCGACGACAACGACAACGACAATGGAGGCGGCGACAACGACGACCGCTATGTTTCATTACTTTCCACTATCAATGGTGAGACAAAAACAACTGCCATTAAAGGCCAATTATTAGATAATAATAGACATTTCGTGGCTGTTTTTGGTTTCTGTTGCTATTTTTATTTCTCCGACTAAATTGTGCACGTTGCTAAGCACTATCAGGACAATTTAACGATTTCAACAATACATACCTCTATAGCGGTGTATGCAAACAGTGTAGATACAGATTGTAGCGAGCCGTCTCATCAGGATTTGCACTTTTTGAAATAATTTAATATTTCTTTAGAGAAACAAGAGGCCGACATGGGCCTGTATCGCTCATCTGAAATGTGTATCCACATTTTAACCCGTTCAACACCACAGGCCTGTATAGTACGGGGCGCCAAGTGGGACATGGCTCAATTTTGTCAACAAAATTCATTTTTGTGCCACAAAATTCAATTCAATTGTGTTCACAAAATTCACTTTTGTGTCACAGAATTCAATTCTGTCCACAAAATTCAATTCTGTGCCACAAAATTCAATTCTGTCAATTCTGCACACGCATGTAAGAAGGACTACCATTGGTCAGAAACTGCACTGGAGAAATGGGTCACGGTTGCCGACCTACACATTCAATGTCGATGATTTATTTCTCATTCTTGCCGATGATTCATTTCTCATTCTGCCATTTTGCTTCAACTATCTCCAAACAGTCAAACGTTGACAAACCCATTCGTATTTAAACTCATTTGCGTTATAATTGTACACATAATTCATGTACATGTAGATCTCCCGCGAGTACTGACGTCATTTAGTGTGTATCGCAAGGTACATTTGCCCCAGTTAAATCAATAATACACGCGCTGTGGCCTGTGTTCTGACTGCTGTCTGTGTTTATAAACAGAATGTGTGTATTGGGCCATTTGAGGAAACCATTTGTAGTATTTGTGTAGATACCATGGATACAGTACTAAGATGGTGTATACTGTAAATAATGCATGTAGACACATAGTTGCGAACACGTAATCTTCGCAACTAGTAGACACAGATCCAATACCATTTGTTTCACAAGGTTAGATCTACTGTTAGAATACGACGTCATCTAATGTCATTTTCGAGCATAAAACGTTACCTGTAAATAGAATACCAGGCTAGTGTATTTTTAATATCAAGTTTATCAGGCTCGGCTCGGAAACGGTAGGAATTCTTCGGCAAGCCTCGGAATTCCTACGCGTTTCCTAGCCTTGCCTGATAAACTTGATATCAAAATACACTAGCCTGGTATTCTCTATATGGGCATGCTCTCAGGTCTAGCTATGTCCCGGCTACTTTATGTTTGACCCTGTGTTTACATAATTGAGGGAAAATTCTGAATATTTTTCTTATTTCTCCTTCAAAGTATATATGCTTATATGGTGTGACCACTCATTTGTAATCATAATATAACCAAAATAACTGTCCATAAAGAAGTATAATATTGATATATTGGGTTATATTTTCGCATTGAAATATTTAAACCTGCAAGTGTTCTCCACCATCTAGTAAAATGGACTAAGACCGATCTCAACCAATCAACGTAGAGATGACATACGCAACTAATTTTTGTGGACAAAAATGAATTCTGTCTTCACAAAATTGAATTTTGTGACACAGAATTGAATTTTGTGACACAGAATTGACAGAATTGAATTTTGTGACACAGAATTGAATTTTGTGACACAGAATTGAATTTTGTGATTTTTAGTGTTACAAAACTCAATTTTGTACACATAATTAACCTGTCCTGCATGGCGCCCCGTAGTATAGTGGTATTGGCAAACAGTGTAGATCCAGATGAGACAAGTATTTTCATATTTTTGAGAACAAAATCACCCCATTTTCATAAATGGACTAGTCTAAAAATCATTTTGTCACGATTAGATTGGTTGCAAAATTAACGTATCAAAATCCATTCCAGCTACTTAGGATGAAAGGGTTAAAGTAAATAAACAACGGCACGGACTGTCAACCATACAGTGGAACCTGTCTAAACCGGACACCAAGAAAATACATGTGATCTTATTTTTGATGAGTTTCTTGGTCATTTATCTCAGGTGATAATGTCTGTTCGTGATCGCATAGCACACAACCATGGCTCAGAATAATCAACTGCCTGATTTACAGTGAAACCTCTCTAAGCCGGACACCCTGGGAGGGACACCCTGGGGACCTCCCAGGGTGACCGGTTTAGTGAGGTTTCACTGTATATACCAAGTTCCATCAAAATTCGTCTCCAGGTTAATAAAAAGTATTTTGAATAATTGTTCAGGTTGTCTCAAAATATGTACAGTCGATGGGGGGTTAACGGATCACAGGGAACAACTGGTCAGTTTTGCATTTCAAGCCCCGCAAAGTAAAACATTAGGTAATTTATAAAATATAATAAACATGAATCATAAGATCTACCACCTCTGAAGGCGACTAACCCAATATTGTGAAATTAAGCATCTTTTACTGAAGTGTGTTTTATAGACCTTTCGAGATTTTGGTGGCCATCTGGGTGTAATCATCCAATTTCGACAAAAAAAATGCTCCAGAATGATCGTCTCCTCGATACCTTCGATATGCTATATGACATGTGAAATGTGAAATTTGACCCCGACTTGACTCCCCGGGCCCGCCCATTTTTGATCCCGGAGTCATCAATTTAACACATTTGAAAGAGCATTGACTACCGATCATTCCTGCCAAGGTTCATCGAAATCGATCTGGCGGTTCTTGAGAAGACGATTTTTATGAGAATTTTATCTACTTTTCAACGGCGGACGTCTTGGATAGGCGACGACGCTAATTTTCACAAATCTCACAAGGAGTAATTAATAAATAGACAATCCCCGTGAAGTTTGGTCAACATTGGCCAAGCGGGTCAGAAGAAGAACATATCGGAAAAGTGTTGACGAATGACGTGCGGACGGCGGACGAAAAGCGGTAACAATAGCTCACTTGAACCTTCGACTCGGGTGAGCTAATAAAACACCCCCTTATAAATGGACTAGTCTGAAAATCAATGTGTGACAATTGGATTGGTTCTTAAATTAACATATCACAGTCCATTTTGGTAGTGTACAATTTATTATTGTCTGACTACAGTTATATTTGCCAACACTGCAATACTAACTAATCCACATGTTAATAACTCGTCTCAGGGATGGTAAAATGGTTTAGATTACGTGTTTAGAAACCGCCAGAAATTCAGAGAAATAAAAATTGCCATGAAAACCAAGAAGCATGGTCAGAAGACAACGAAGCTCGGCAGTTGGCAGCCAAGAGTCACACACAGGTGGGGCTGATGTTACAACGGCATCAGTCAACCAGATTTGTCAGCAAACAATATTAGGCAATACCCGCTGGGTAGTCCCTGACACCAACTGTTCTAAGTATGTGGGGGTGGGGTGGTGTGGAGCCACGGTCACAGAATGATAACAATCACCATACTGCGACAAACAAACATAACTAATAAGACATTTCCTCAATGTTAAGCTTTGTGAACACGCCTGTTAGGGGTTGGAGGGTCGTGGATTTGTCATAGCATGATAGCAAATCATCAGAGGAATGTTGCAAAGAAAACATAAGTTATAAGAAATTGACCCGAACATTAAGTTTGTGGACGCCGAATACACCGACGACAGACGCCGGGGGTATGCCATTAGCTCTTCCTCAACCACGTGCAGGCGAGCTAAAAACAGCCACTAAAGGCCCATTATTAGATAACAATCGACATTTAGTGGTTGTTTCTGGTTTCTTCTGCTTGTTTCTAAGCATTATTGGCGAAAATGTAACCATTTCTACACTACATACCTATATAGCGGTGTTTGCAAACAGTGTAGATCCAGATGAGCCGGCTCGTAACGAGCCGTCTCATCAGGATTTGCACTTTTTGCAAGTAATTTTCATATTTTTTAGAACTTGAAAATGTGTCCGTATGACATGGATGCCCCATTTACTGCTTTACAGTATAAAACGGCCTTTGTTAGAACATTTTAATCCGAAATGAAGATTTTGACACACCAAGTATGTGACCTTGACCCTGGACTTAGCCGGGGCGGGACGAACGTGGATTTGTCACATGACAGTAGAGGACAATTAGAGCAATGCGTGTATGAAATAAGAAACAGATCCGGGCAAGGAAACATAAATGATAAGACATTTACCTGAGCGTTACAGTTTTTGACACTTCAAGTATGTGACACTGGACTTAACGGGATCGGACGAACCGAGCGTTAAAAGTTTTGTGATTGACGGAAAGACGGACGGACGGGACACGACGGACAAGGGTAATACTAAATGCCCCCTCCACTATCATGGTGCGAGGCTTACGGAATAACCCCACGTGGGTCCAAGTATGTGACAATGACCCTGTGCTTAGCGGGGGAGTCACGAACGTGGATTGATCACAGAGCGGTAGAGGACCATTGGAGCAATGCGTGTCTGAAATGTGAAGCATATGCGAGCAATAAGCCATTTACCCGAGTGCTAAGGCTTCAAATACACACAGTTCTAACCTATAGACCCTGGGCTTAGCGGGGGCGGCACGAACGTGGATTTGTCACAGGGCGGTAGAGGACCATTGGAGCAATGCGTGTGTTTGTTTGTTTGTTTGTTAACGGCCTATCAACAGCTAAGGTCATTTAAGGCCGGGTCAATGGGTTTAGTACTAAATCCCATTATATTACCTGTACAAATACATGTACATTTCCAAGTACATGTAAAAATAGGGTGGGGGGGGGGGAATCCCAAAATCAGAACTGAATATTTACAATAAAAAACTTTATATTCAGGCCTGAAATCAGAATAATCCTGATCTGATGCCAGGCCCTCGCCACACCAGAATCTCTTGGCCCCCTCCCAAAAGCAGTAGGATCAGTAATAATCTTACTACTTTTATAATGGGCAATAACCCAATTCAACTCCCATGTAACAAAAGAGCCAAATATAAAAACGTACCTGCGGGTCAAACCAGGTAAATCGTGATTCCTATAAGGAGGAACCCCTACCGTTAATTTACGCCTTCACGTTCGCCCAACCAACCACCTACACAATGCGTGTGTGAACTATGCAGCAGTTCCAAGCAAGGCAACATAAATGTTAAGCCATTTACCCGAGTGTTAAGGTTTCGAATGCACCATGTATCTAACCTAGACCCTAGGCTTAGCGGGGGCGGCACGAATGTGGAATTGACACAGGGCGGTAGGGGACCATTGGAGCAATGCGTGTGTGCAATATGAAGCAGTTCCGAGCAAGGCAACATAATTTAGAAGCCATTTACCCGAGTGTTAAGGTTTAGGATACATCATGCATGTGACATTGACCCTGGACTTAGCGGGGCCCGCACGAACGTGGATCTAGGGAGGTAGAGGGCTATTGGAGAAATGCTTGAAGCAGATCGCAACAAGGAAACAGAAAATATAAGCCATTTACCCGAGCGTTAAGGTTTAGTGACGGACAGACGGACGGACGGACGGACGGACGACCTGACTTCAGTATACCCCCAACAACTCGTGAACTATTACGTGAAAGGAAACAGTTATTGTAAAAAAATTACCTGAGCATTAAGATTGTTTTGAATGCACTAAGTATGTGACCTTCACCTTGGGTTATGAGGGGCCCTGAGGATCCTGGATATGTCACAGCACGATAGAAGACCATCATAGGAATGCATGTGTGAAATAAGAAGTAGTTATATTAAAGGAAAGAGAAATTATGAAAAATTTACCCACCTTTTTTTAGTTTTGATAATATGAAATAAATGCTGAAAACCGCATGTAAAAATAACAACTATTAAAAAGTTACAAGCTTTGAACATGTTAATTAGTTGAAATATGCGTGTTCCACTATGAGGTCATAGTCTACATTAAGTCTACGTGATTTTTCTCTCAATATTTTATTACATGAACTTGATAATTTATGAAATAAAATGAACAATGTAAACAATTTTCTTTTAATAAATACGTTTATTATTGGGATTTTCAAAATTTTGTTGGACATTTTTTGCATAAATTTGCATAAAATGTACAATTATAAAAACTTTCATAACTTTTGATCGGATTATAATTTTTGCATGGGGTTTTATATTTTAAAATTTACTGTTTCTATTAATATGACCTTTAAGGTTTTGAATGCACTAAGTTTGTGACTTTAACCTTGGTATTAACGGTTTCCCGAGGATCGTGGATTTGTTACAGCATGATAGAGGACCAGCAGAGGAATGCATTTGTGAAATATGAAGCAGTTATGTGAAAGGAAACAGAACTTATAAGAAATTTACCTGAGCTTTAAGGTTTTGATTGCACTAAGTATGTGACATTGACCTTGGGATTTGTTACAACATGATAGAGGACCATCAGAGGAATGTATGTGAATGTATGAAGCAGTTATGTGAAGGAAACATAAATAATTATATAAAATTTACCCGATCATTAAGGTTTTGAATGCACCAAGTAGCGACCTTAACCTTGGGCTTAACGGGAATCCGAGGATAGTGGATTTGTTACAGCATGATAGAGGGCCATCAGAGGAATGCTCGTGATGCATGTGAACCATTAAGTAGTAATTTGAAAGGAAACAGAAATTATAATAAATGTACCTGAGTGCACGGGACGGGCGGACGGGACATACGGACGCCGGTAACAATATATGCCCCCTTATAAATGGACTAGTCTGAAAATCATTTTGTGACCCTAACATATCACAGTCCATTCCGGTTGTTTGGGGTTGAAAGGGTTAACCATTTTTACCAGAGCTCCAGATAAGGTGCGTATTGGCGTATTTTACACACTTATTTTAGCAGAATACGCATTGATTGTCAGAAGTGTGAGTACAAAATACTCACAGCAATGTGAAAATACGTATTGATTTTCAAATTGAATAGTGAAAACATTGTAATAAAGTAGAGTGTTTGCTTTTTGCAGCTCAAATAAGTGAATTGTTAATTTTTTTTATTTGTGTTTATCATTTGTTCCCTATTTAATAAGGAAGAACATCAATAATACATTTGTAAAAGTAAAAGACGCATTGCATTTTAAATCTGGGTGTATAATACTCTTTAGATACAAACTTACCTGGAGCTCTGCATTTCACATTAACCCTTAGACCGCTACACACAACAATTGTCGTCGGCTGTTGCTTTTATATATTGCCTTATTTCTCAATAAAAACATGGTTTGACAGCACTTTAGAATCATTTCCAATGAAAATGATTCTGAAGTGCTGTCAAAGCCTATTGCAAATTATTCTAAAGTGCTGTCAAAGCATGTTTTTGATGATACAAATGGAAAACAAAATTAAGATATAATGTAATTTCCAGACGATCCTAAATTTGCACTTACGAACATTTTAGTCGTACGAAGTTTAGTGAAACGGCCCCCGTGTACTGAGTGGCATTTGTGGTCAGTCGAGCTCCTGGTATACTAGCGCACTCCTGTACGTAACCTGATCAGGTTCCACATTGTTGGTTTGGAATATGGCGGGTGATTCACTGACCGGATGGTTAACAGTGTATGCACTGGTAAGACTGTGAGAATCTGGGTTTCTCTGGACCTATACTGGTCACAAACTCCATAAGCCCCATTACTGCAGCCACATGTGTACATCACAATATGAATGAAACATAAAATACATACATGTAGATGGGTTTACGCAGTGTAACAACAGGTGGTTACATTTCATGGTAGATTACACAAATATGGCGGTGAATTACTCCATATATGTGGCTGTCACTGAATAAATGTTTGTTTGTTTGTTTGTTTGTTTGTTTATTGGTGTTTAACGGCCTATCAACAGCTAATGTCATTTAAGGCCGGGCCAACGGGTTCGATCCCGCATTTAACATGCTGCATAATAACTTGACCTGGTACCAGGTCCATATCGCACCAAAATCTGACTGAAGAAATGGGGCTTATGTGATTCTTTACCAGTGTAGCTCCTGATCAAATGTCACACTATTGTAGCCTGATGACGATCTACATTCCTTGTTAGATGAGAGACGGGTATTTCATGGATGGAATGGCGAACAGTGCAGATCGTGATCAGACTGTATGGATGCACAGGCTGATCTTCATATACACTGGTCGCAAAAGTCATAAGCCCCATTTCTCCAGCCACAGCCACAGCCACAGCCACATATAAGACAAATATTTATTTAACCAAGTGAGATGATTATCAATTTAATTTGCATTAAAGATACACACAATGTGATTTTATGCGAACAAACATTTCAAACATGTACCGATGAAGTGCGAAGTTAAACGAGGAACGTGCTACATGAAGATTCCTAGCTTCCACTGACAAAGTGGTGGTCGCGTGTAGTGTGTTAGTCCATAGACAAAAAATGGTGGTGGTGGTGATAACTAGCTCACGAGATAATCGGAGCAGGGAGGCAAAACTTAATTACCCTCCTCTTTCGACATTAGATGGAGCTAAAACGATTATAACAATGGAGATAATTGCCGCGAGTATTTTACCGAGGATAGTTACAGTTACTGCCCTTTACATATGCTTTCTGTTGGCAAGTTGCAATTCGCTGGTCGACAGGACCGGGGTATATCGTAATGGTTATCCACGGTTTCTTATTACACATTGGCAATCTATGCAACCGGACACCAGAGTCATGAATATTCGTGTCTCGAGTATCGGGCCCTACAGGCCAAACCAGGACAGCGGCTGTCTGCCATTGCTTGTTTAATAACTCAGTGTAACTTGATACCAGAAACACGAAAATACGCGTTTCTCGTATCAAGCAACACAGGGTGGTTTAAACCAGAGTGAACCGTACGAACCAACGCTGATTTTTAATTTGTGACCCGTGACTCGTACGTCTAAGAACTAAAATGTTCACATTAGCAGCCGATTTGGTGAAATATTTTTTCATATTTAGTGACCTCTGCATGTAGATGGAAAATCGTAGCATTAATGAACCACGTAAATCTGTGAGAATTTATAGAATTATTTGTACAAACATTTTTGTGTACGAAGTTTAGTGAAACCAGCTCTGTAGCATGATAACGATCCACACTGCTATTTAGAAGCATGACGAGTGTTTCATTGATGGAATACAGCGGCGTAGGAGGGTATTGAAAAGTGGTGCGGCCATACCGTCGAACGAGCAAATTAAGTTCGTGATAATATGCTAGTGGGGTCCGGGGAACGATTACACGAAACACCCAAAAACAACCAAATACACCCAAATATAGTTTAAATACATACAAATATACCACAAATACACCCTAGATAGTATCAGAGAGTTGTGCAAAGCATATATTGATACAGAACACATCATATAATTGACATATGTATATAGTCAAATAAATCTGTTAAATTGGCCATATGTTCGATTTATGCACATTGAATAACCAATCATATGGGAAATACATGCAAATATAGTTTAATATATATGCCACAAATACACCCTCAAACATATCAGTGTATGCTCTCCTAGCTTACGTTATCAGAATTTGTATAACCTATTTTATGTATCAGTGTAGACCCTGATCTTTATTATTGTCCGCCCTTTTTGGGATACGTGTATATTTTATTAAAATGCCCCACAAATATGCCACAAATACACCCTCAAACGTAGACTACCAGTGTGAACATCGGCTTACCTGATAAAACATTATATGAGCCGCGTGGTGCGAAAAGGTGCCTTATGGCGAAAATGACGTTATCGAGTAAATGAGGTCGGAAACGTCGCTTCCATTTACGCTTTCGACATAGCTGACGTGTTGACAGCTGGTAATGACAGCTAGACGATATAATTAAGTGTATTATCGTGTGCTAGTCGGTGTACCATTAGCGAAACAAACAAATTGTATGTAGACTATTTTAATTACCAAATAAATGTACGTTCTCGGGGTTGTTATGAAAATAAATGATCAGAATTACAATATAGTAATGTTGAGTAGCATGTGAGCTGGTGGTGTCGGCAGCCCAGTTCGTGTATATATGGACCCGATAAATGTTTTTCTTTTTGTGTTAGTATATCGTTTACCGAGATTTAACATACATGTATGTACAGTAGATATGTGATATTATATGGATAAAATGTTATTCATTGCTAGTGTGAAAGTTCAAAAACGTACATGTAGTCGTAAACGTTACAGTACATGTTACATATAGCGTCTCACTTAATTTCTTTATACGCGTATCTGTTTCTGATTTAATTTCATTTATGTGTATTATATTGCATTTAGTGAATACAATTTCGTATTCGGTAATTAAACTCTTACATGTATCAGTAACGAATGAATTGTATTACCACCGTGATAACCACCGTGACTCATCAAAACTGTGAACATATAATATGTGACGCGCCAAGCGAAACCCTCGATCCTTTATGGGTAAACAATGCGAAATTGAGTTTTCAACAGACTTAGAAAATTTGATCTCTCCCGAACAATATGATATATAAACCAATGTTGTATTCAACTGATAAACCATCTTTCTAGACCAACAAAGATACACATTGGACGTCACTTTGTCGCATCGACGTTGTTTTGACAATACGTACGTTACGTTGTCGTTATCAATATTTGCGGATAGCGGACCGCACGAGTCGTGACGTTTTCGTGCTACAATTGTACTCACACAGAAACTTCTCTTTGTTTCATCACAATGCACATATTGATCCACTACATGTATATTATTATTAATATATACTTAGCGATATTTCAAAAAACATTTATATTTCATTTATAAATAGTAGAACAATGACAACTAGAGCAGCTTGAGCTGCATCAACGGTTTGAGCCTCAAACATTGATTTCATGTGTAACTAAGCTTTAGCCCAAGGTGTAAACTATAGGTTGCAAAAAGAATTTCTGAAGTTTTAGAATGAACAGTCCAACATTATTGTGTTCACATCGTCACACCGATGTGGGGCCGGTTAGCTTAGAGGTAGAGCGATGGGCTCGGAGCGAGGGATACCGGGTTCGATCCTCAGCCAAAGTTTTAGCTAAAGGACAGAAATATCGACTACAGCAAAAACAATTGAAATTGAATGATAAATAACAAAGCTGACGTCACATCCGTTTGCTCTATTTTGAAAACTTGAAAAAATACGTTCATCTTTGACATCGAATAGAGCCGTAAGTAGTCAAGATATAGCTCTGAAAATTATCATCTTTCATGCAGCTGACACTCCCCTATCACCCTGGCAAGAAATTATGTTGCTGACAGTACTGTACAAATTGGAAAACGTTTGTAAAGACCACCCGTTATCAGCCGAAATTCGGCAAAATCGTTGAAAAGTATGTACATTTTTCAACTTCAAATGCATATAGCTCTTTTATTTGAGCAGACAGCCGAAAACTGTCAGCGAACTTGAGATAGAGAATTTTGTCAGCTTTCCGATGCAAAAAGAATTCTTGAAATCGGTTGGAAAATAAGGAAGTTATAGGAAGTATGACGTCACTTCCGTTTTCGTGGAAAGTAGCATTAACAGATATCTGAAAATCTCTGAGTCTCTGCTCACACTTGATCCGAATCGGCATGCACAATTTGAAGTCGATCCGACCAGCGGTTTGGTGTAGATGGAGGGAGCCCGTAAGTCAGCGGATGATTATTTTTCGATAGTTATCGCCCCTAAATTGCAGTTTACGCCATTTGTAAATACACCTAATAAAACGGAAATTACATATGTGCAATATTCCGCCAGTGAAGTTTTCGTTTGTTTTTCACCATAGGCCGGGCACAAAGCGGGAAAGTTTTAGCTAAAGGACTGAAATATCGACCGCAGCAAGAAATTTTGAAATATATTGTATAATAACGAAACTGACGTCACATCCGTTTGCTCTATTTTCAAAACTTGAAAAAAAGACGTTCATCTTTGACATCCAATAGAACCGGAAATAGTCAAGATAGAGCTCTGAAAATTATCATCTTTTATGCGTCTGACACTCCCCTATCACACTGGCAAGAAATTATGTTGCTGACATTACTGTACAAATTGGAAAACGTTTGCAAAGACCACCCGTTATCAGCCGAAATTCGGCAAAAATTCGGCAAAATCGTTGAAAAGTATGTACATTTTTCAACTTCAAATCCCTATAGCTCTTTTATTTGACCAGATAGCCGAGAACTGTCAGCGAATCCGAGATAAAGAATTTTGTCAGCTTTCCAATGCAAAAAGAATTTTTGAAATCTGTTGGAAAATAAGGAAGTTATAGAAAGTATGACGTCACTTCCGGTTTCGTGGAAAGTGGCATTAAGAGATTTCTGAAAATCTCTGAGTCTCTGCTCACACTTGATCCGAATCGGCATGCAAAATTTGAAGTCGATCCGACCAGCGGTTTGGGCTGTAGACTGAACGGCTGAATAAAAAAAAAAAAAAACCCAACGAATACAATAGGTTTTCGGCGCAGCTGAAAGCCGCCTCAAACATAATAATTCATTACAACGGCACACGTCGCCGGTAGGCTAAATGATATTTCCGACAGGTGGAAGACTCGATCGGACCTAGGACCCAATAAATGGCTCGATCATTTGAACGTTACTCCGCCGACCAGTTTCCTGTGTCTATTGTACGGACATTATTTGGTGGGGTAACGGTTTACAAATGAGCCATTTATTGGGTCCTAGGTCCCAGTCTTCCACCTGTGGTAAAGTCCTTGGAGATAGCATTATGTCACGCAAATTGCTATGGGGGCAGCCATTGTCATTGGCGAGTACGAGCAAGAAATTAGTGCCCAACTTATATCCTATGGCGTTTTGGTCTGTCTTGCTTTGCATCAACTCTACATATACTATTCTCTATAGTCTTCATAGTTTTAGACTCAGTTTATCAGTTAAATTTTGGAAAATACGAATCAAGACATTTCGTCCGTATGAATACAGCAGCTATTATCTTTAGGTCTCACGGGACAGTACGTACGGAGTTAGCTACACAAATTCGCCTCCGATATGTTATCTACGGCTACAATTTGACCCATTAAAAATGTCAAAATTTAGTTAAATGTATATTTTATACCTTTAAACAAATAATCTTTGATGTAGAACTAGTAAATTGCCAAAAATAATAGAACAGGGAAATAATTTTCCCATGGAATCCATCTTCTCTCTAATTGTTGTTCAACATTCAACATAACGAAATGAAGCTTTCAAATTTACAAGATATATACATGTAAATGTCAAATAAACACATTGAGACGGTAAAATAACCAATTTCTGCATGTGTATGTTCTTTATTAATACTTTATTGATACAGATTTGACAGTTTTATATCGCTATATATATATATATATATATAACATATCAAAATCGCCAGATAACCTTCTATGCGTTACGTTATAGAGATGGGGTTAAATTGTTACGCTCGCGAGAGGTATGGAGCGGGGTAGCAATGTTGTTTCTAGTACGGCGCTAGCAGTAAAAAGGGGGGCGGGGTGAACGATTTTCTATATATTTCAGTACTTATCCTGCAAGTTACACCAGTGTGATTTACAAAGTTAACTTACCTCACAAACCGACCAGTTTTTGTGGAGACAACATATTTCAGAACTTTCAGTACTTTGATATATATCTAGTTGCATACAGAGATGCGAATAATTTTCTTTTCTTAAAAAGAAAAAATAAAAGTCTAAAAAGTGATGCGGCCATAGCCGCACCGCCGCACCCGTTGTTACGCCTATGGAATAGTGAACAGTGCAGATCCTATCAGACTGTGTAGATGCACAGGCTGATCTGGATATACACTGGTCGCAAAGCCCAGCCCCATTTCTCCAGTCACAGCCAGAAATAATGCAATCGTGATTTGGTCCTACCACAAAACAAACTGTTTAGCTGGGAGGACACAATCACTTAGTGCATTATTTCACGACAATTATCTCGCTTTAAAACAGTATGTATTAAAAATATAATGCATCCACATTTGTGTATTGAATCTAAATGCGACCACATCAGGAAACACGTTAAGTTACATGTATCACTACAGCTTCACTGAATGATGGTGTACATGTGCAATAAAAATAGACTTCAACACGTGTGTTGATTAAATATGGTATTTGTTAAACCGCTTGACTGATTACATAAGAAACTCTGAACAACTGTGTTGTGTGACTCACTTGTTTTCTTTTGTCCGTAACTGACACTGTCTTGTAATTTATGTTTTCCTTCCTGGATTGCTTTCAGGTTTGGCTGATCACTTAATACGAAATCAGTGAACTCGTTTGATAACTATCATATATAGTCATCACTCATGTAATATCATTTATGCACTTTAATATATGCTGTCCTTATATGTAATCTAACATTTGTGTTAATTTAAAATATGATATTTAGTGAACTTCTTGACTGATTGCATAAGAACTTTGCTTAGCCACGTTTCTTATGAACTCAGTAAACTCGTGATAAATATCATATATAGTAATCGCGCATGTAACGTCGTTTGTGCATTTTAACATATGCTATGCCTATGTAATAAACTTGATCGATTAGCCTCGTTTCATGTGAAACCAGTAAACTCGTTTGATAAATATCATATTAAGTCATCACTCATGTGACGTCCTTTGTGCATTTTAACGTATGCTGTGCTTATGCAAAATAAATATGCTCGCTTAGCCTCGTTTCTTGTGAAACAATTAAACTCGTTTAATAAATATCATATTAATGGTCACTAATGTAAGACGGTCTACATGTATATACACTTTACTAGCAGCTGTGCTTAGACAAATAATACAATCTAATATTTCTGAATATTTCTGTTTGATTTCAATATGGTTATTTCAACTTGCTCGCTGATTTTATAAGAAATTCGGCAGCGCTCCAGATACGTTTTGTATCTAAAAGAATATTATACCCCCAGATTTCAAATTCAATGCGTATTTTACAAAAGTATTATTGGTTGTCTTCCTTATTAAATAGGAAACAAATGATAAAACATGAATTAAACACATTTAAAAATTCACTTATTTCGGCTGTAAAAAGCAACACCGCAGCTCAACTAAGTAAATGTTCAACTTTATTACAGTATTTTCACTACTCAATTTTAAAATCAATGCGTATTTTCACATTATTGTGAGTATTTTGTACTCCTACTTTTGATAATCAATGCGTATTCTGCTAAAATAAGTGCGTAAATATGTAATACGCACCTTATCTGGAGCCCTGAAATTTAGGTATAGCTTGTTCCATGGGAAATTGGTAAATTTGTCTGATACATAATTATAATATCATATTGAAACATCGCGCAAAGGCATGAGATATCCCGTATTCACTTTATCATATGCTGTGCTCATACATTAAATACACAGGAACACATTTCATATGGATATACTAGACAGTTTGAACATACATAATATACACAGGAGGCCATATGCACTTCATCGAATATATTACACAATTTGAACATACATATAACATGGAATATTTACACCTTCCATAAGTTCATAATGGAAACGCCCGTTCAATGCATTGCGTTTATATCCCAATACATGACATTTGCCACACGTGACGTTGTAGATTCGTTCAAGTGACGGCACGTTAATTGACCGGCAACGTCGCTGTTCCATGAATTGTGACTAAATGACGTACAACAAGCTGATTATTAATGTTAACGCCATAGTTGTGAAACTATGAAACATAAAATGTAGTGAACATTTTACATTAAACGGACCAAATGTTTTTCCTTACTACAGTAAACGCAAAAACACATGGTTTTATTCCTTAAATTCACATGAATCCAGCTAAGTATAAGTTAGTTGCGAACAGTAACTCGTACCGTCCGTAGCCACAGTCCGTAGTCTATAGATTGCAAGAGTTGAACCTAAGTTTAGTGAAACGGGCCCCTGGAGCCTGTTAACGATCTACATGTTAGAAGCATGACGGATATTTCATTGATGAAGTGGCGAACAGTGTAGATCCTGATCAGACTGTGCGGACTGATGCACATTCTGATCCGGATATACACCGGATTATTTCACAATCGTCTCGACATAAAATAGTATCCTGTCCTCTCGTATTTTCGTGCGCTTAAGGACCCATTCTATACTTGTTCATCATTTGATTCAAACATAATTTCTTCCTAAATGTGATGGTATATATCATTTATATGTATAACATATATTTAAACATTAGCTTGTCACTGTATACTATACGACACATGGAGTTGCTATGTCAGCCATCATCGCACTTATATAGAAAGTCTGATTTCTGAAAGAGTTTGTTGACCCGTTGTTAACATTTATGAGAATCCAGTAATGGCTGTGTAACAGTCAGATAAATACACAGTGCTGTCAATATATAAAATCCAGTGACATGTAGGCAGTTATCTGAGTGTATTGTCACTGGTGTCTTACTCGTCTATTATGCGTGTAGATAAAGCTTTAACTATGGGTAACGGGCACACTAACAATAAACTGTACATCAGATAGAAAAGTTTACACATTGAAATTTATTTTGATATTAATGGGAGAAATGCTCAGATATCTCGTCTTTTGTAAAGTGTTCTGGCATAATATTTATAGCACGCTGTTTTCATATATGTCTATGATGTATTGCATCACATTTTATTAGTTTTACTGTCATATTATTTGCTGTATGTGTCAAACGGTCGAAGTGGTGAAACTGTACGATTGCTTGTACCTATGACCTAATTCCTTAAGCAACAAAAACTACATGTGCACATAAATGGACAACGATAAATACATATCAACATTACTATATATAACGAGCATATTCAGTGGAAAGACTTCGAGATGTTCACATGCGATATTTGTTCAAACGAATTTAAAAGGCGAGACAACATGTTGAGGAATAAGAAGACCATGTATAACAATGACGAAAGCGTAGCCGTATCGGATAATGAATCGGATGAAGGAAGTTCGAGTGAAACCTCTGAGGAGTATGAGGAGGATTCCTGGAATTTACTCGTGGAAGAGGCGTTCGAACAATGTCAAACAGAATTTGAGGAGCATGTTGAAAAATACACGCATAATGCTGGCGATCAGTCCGATGCCCGTGAGCACGTATATGAACAAATGCAAGACAAATACAGAAAGGCGCTGAACAAAAACAATAGAAAACCTTAATTAGGCCATAGCTTTGTAATTGTTTGTCCTATGGTCGTCATATTTGGTATGTAAATAGTGTTCAACATGTACTATCGTATGGGAGAAAAAAAGAATACCAATTATTTCACATACGCTAATTAGCTGACAAAAACAATATAATTTGTAATTAGGCTATAACTATTGACTGTTTGGTCCGATCGTTCTCAAATTTGGTATGTAAATAGTGTTCAACATGTACATGAGAAGTAAAGAGAATACGCAATATTACACACACGTAATTAGTAAGCAAAAACAATAGAAAACCTTAATTAGGCCATGTAATCGTTTGTCCTATAGTCGTCAAATTTGGTATGTAAATTGTGTTCAACATATACTATCGAATGGGAGGCAAAAAAAATACCCAATATTACACACACGCTAATTAGAAATAGAATTTGTAATTAGGCCATAACTTTTTAAAATCCAAAAACTCGCGATCTACTTGACCGAATGGCTTCACATTTGTAGGACGCTAGAGTGGACGGACGGCTAGCGCTTAAAGATAGTCGGTAGCTCTTCGAGGACGGTTCTAATGAGCTACAGCGAAAGAGGGGCATAACTCGTGATCTACTCGACCGATTGCCCTCAAATTGTGTTGAAGGCTAGAGTGGCTACCGGTTAAACACAGTGGTTAGCTCTTCGATGACAATTATAATGAGCTACAGCGAAGAAGGGGCATAACTGCTGAACGATTACACCTCAAATTTTGTAGGCGGTTAGAGTGAACCGGTGGCTTTCTATCCTATATGGATTCCACGCGCATATTGTGCCGCCGCCGCCCCCGTCCCGAGTCCCGAGGAGGGCTTTCTGTGTAAAACCAGTACACTAGATTGCGTATGCTGCCGCAGCCGACCCGATAGTCCTTTCTGGATGGAACCAGTACCAGTACAATTGGAGCGTCAAACTACCAATTACGTACGAATGAGGCAAGTACGAATGTGTGAGGAGGAGCTGCGGATTTCTGAGGAGGCTGTGAGGAGGTGTATATTGAGCTACGTCAAGTGGCAAGCAGGCGGATGAGTTATATGAGGAGGTAGTTTTTCCATTCTAGAAATCACCAAACTTTGATAGAATGATGTACATGATAGCTACGTCGTGTTCCGAATTAATATTTCAAGGTCAATGTCACCAATGCTATCAAGGCTTAACGCAGATACGCTCAAGCGGATCATTTTCGGAGTTATCAACTATCAACATGTGCCAATAATGGTCATGACGTCGCTATTCAGAGGTACGTGCAGTCCGGAGTCGATAAGGAACAGTAACGAGTGGGTGAGGAGTCGATAAGGAATAGTGAAGAACAGTGAGGAGTCACTAAGGAACAGTGAGGAGTCACTAAGGAACAGTGAGGAGTCGGTGAGGAACAATGAAGAGTCAATGGTGAACAGTCAGAATGGGTGAGGAGGCATGAAGAGGCAATGATTATGCGATTGCAAGAGTGTAAGATCGTATACACGGAACATATAACGCCCACAAACAATAATACATATCTATTTATTCATGAAATAGGCAACTTGTTGATAATAATAATATCCAAGTGGTACACACACTCGCCAATGCTCTGGAAAATCCATTTACAGATTAACACGAAAGTCTATATCATTTACACTGTTTAGTATCCAGCTCCATCTCTCCACTGGGGCCCTCTGGTGAGGAGTTAAACAAAACACAATGTTGTGTACAGATAATCCATTTATACATTCGCAACGAAACTCTATCCAATTTTATATATTTTAGCGTCTCTGTCCATCGGTGACGCCGCCCTCTTCCTACTATTTCTTTCCAGTTCGCTTATCGCCATTTCCACTTGCTGCTGCGCCGGGTAAACTAGGGAGATTGCGGGCGTCTTAACGCCTGTCCCTCCTCCTCCGCTTTGTGAGTCTTCCGTATCTATGCGTTCGTCTTCTTCCAGTTCCGGCGCTTCGTAACATTTCAAGATGCGATCGAAAAAGTACTTCCTCTTACTGGTGGCGGACTTCCAGGCTTCCTCATCATCGAAATCTTCGTCCATTTTGAGATCGGAAACAGTTTTCTGTATTGTCGTATAGACGGGTTCTTTACGCAGCGCGTTAAACCATAACATTTTGTTCACGAAACTGCCCTTCTGTATTTGTCTTGCATTTGTTCATATACGTGCTCACGGGCATCGAACTGATCGCCAGCACTCTGCGTGTATTATTTTTCAACCCGCTCCTCAAACTCTGTTTGACATTGTTCGAACGCCTCTTCTAAGAGTAAATTCCAGGAATCCTCCTCATGCTCCTCAGAGGTTTCACTCGAACTTCCTTCATCCGATTCATTATCCGATACGGCTACGCTTTCGATATTGTTATGCATGGTCTTCTTATGCCTCAACATGTTGTCTCGCCTTTTAAATTCGTTGGAACAAATATCGCATGTGAACATCTCGAAGTCTTTCCACTGAATGAGGAGGAGTGAGGAGTTACGGTGTTATATAGTGGAAGGACATAACAGAACATTCATTTCAAGCGCTTTTGTTTTAGGCAGGTATAGCCTATCTACAAGCGTTTCTGATTAAACGACGCACACGACAAAATCCCACTAGAGGGTAAGAATAATAGATTTGCGGATGTTGTCTCGCCTTTTAAAGTCCTTTTGGAGAGGTACGCTTCTTTGAACGAGTCTCAACGCTCAACAAATATACGTCACCGTTTGTTCGTACATGTCTGGGGTCGTTCGCCGGTTTGGCGGCTACGTGTTTCAGCGTTGTCTCGCCTTTTTAAAGTCCTTTTTTTGGAGAGCTGTGGTTTTTTAACGAGTCTCAACACGTACGTGTCGACCGGCGATTCGCAGTTTGTTCGGTAAAACCCGTCCCAACGTGTTGGCGGCGGCATCTTGGCGGCGCATCCGATCAAAAACACTTTTTTTTTTTAAATTTTGGCGGCGCATCCGATCAAAAACACTTTTTTGAATTTTGGCGGCGCATCAGATAAAAAACACTCGTTTTTTTTTTTTAATTTTTGATTTTCGCGCTTCAAAAAGCACTCGTTGTTGTTTAAATTTTGGAGGGAAAATCAGAATTTTTGAATTTTGGCGCGAAATTTGAATTTTGGCGCGAAATCTAGGGGTCACTGAGGTTGCACTTCGCACTTCACCTTGGACACTGGGCGAATTCACTCTATACTACTTACCACAAATCACAGTAAGTTTATGCAATGAAATATTATTGTGTTTATATGGTTTATCAACCTATATGTAAGATTATTTATCTACAACATGGAAGCTACAATTAGTGATTCGCCACTTGACCCGGGCGAGGATCAGTGCACTCGGAGCCGGATGGACTAAAAACCACTCGGCTGGATTCCGCATTCAAAATAAACACGTAGTAGTTGTAAACTTGAATGTTGCATCTTGAAATATCAGTTTTGTAAGTGATGAGTGTTATCTTGTAAGTTTAGCAGAGCTGCATCTCTAAAACAATTAATTTCTACATGATATCCAACTAAATGTATTTGTTTGTGTTGAGTAGTTCAATTATAATTAAATGAAAATCAAATGCACGTTTTGCATATAATAAGTCTATAGGAGGCAGGATTTGTATTCCATAGTTATGGCACGGGAGTGTAGCTAGACAGATTGAAAATAACTAAGAAAACAAACGTTTGATTTTGAAAATCGGAATCCATCTTCAAATTCTAAAAGTATTTCAACAAATCCATTCTTAGCCCCCATCGTGGCCACCCTCCGGCCCCCCATATCCAGCTTCACTATATTACCTGGTTTATCCCGTGTACTGGCCACCAGTTTGTTTCCACAGGCGACCGCACTCCGACATGATACAGCAGTCTCTATGACCCGCCCCGGGGTCAGGGTGTCGGTCACGGACATAAACTGGAATGTTCTTTATAGGAATTAAATAAGTGTATAATTGTGGCACTATTCCACCAGTACTAAAAATTACAAGTGCCCGGTATACAGATATAATCATTAAGTATTATTTATTTTACTGATAGTGACTCGTCAAGCATGCTATTTTTTAATTATTTATACTACTTAAATGCGTCACCTGAACAAAATTACATTTTCGACAGAGAATACAGTAAATGCAGAGAATACATAGTAATGTAAGTTAACATTTTAAGGAAACACGGTTATCGCCCCAGATATCAGTGTGGAATTCAGTTTACGTCCGATATAAAATGTATAATAATGCCAATCAATACATGGGGCTGTGTGAGAGTTGAACTGGTCGAACTGCTGGAATAGTGACCCAAGTATACACTTATTTAATTCCTATAAAGAACATTTTGTGCCTACTGAGTGGGCATGTACCTTTAAAGGTACATGCCCACGTGCCAGGTTATAATATAGGGAAGCATATTTGTTTCGTCCATTCGTTAGATATGACATTGTTAGTGTAAAATAAACAATCATGAACCATTTCCCGACGATATAATTGGCATTATTATACTTCGTATATCAAACATGAATTTCCACACTGATATCAGGGGCGATAACCATGTTTCCTTAAAATGTTAACTTACATTACTATTTATTCTCTGTATTTATTTTTTGATATGCAATGATCACACTTTATACTCTGTCGAAAATATTATTTGTTCATGTGATTCATTTAATTAGCACAAATAATTTAAAAAATATCATGCCTCATTTGCATATGAAAATAGCCTGATACCACCGCGCGTCACTATTAGTAAGCTAAATATTACTGAATGATTATATCTGTATAGCGGGCACTTGTAATATTTAGAACTGGTGGGATAGTGACACAGTTATATACTTATTTAATTCCACAGTTTGTGCCTACTGCGTGGGCATGTACCTTTAATATCCCATAGAAAAATTGCACATTCCACATAAAATCGAAAATTGATGGAATTTAGTCAAATAATTAGGGCCCTGCGTCCCCCGCTGCTCTATAGGTTTCGCCTGTCAGTCCGTCCGTCTGTCTGTCTGTCCGGGCTAACATCCAGGAGTTAAGAGTTAAGGGGAGGAGCCTAAGAAAATAGATTTCTTTGATTCATTCCGTAAGCTCCTAATTCTATTGAAATCTAGGAGCTATTCCTTTGATCTTTTAAATAACAAATAGCTCATAAACCCGGAATGTTGGAAAGTCCGTCCGTTTATTTTTTGAAAGTTTTTGTAAGAGTTTCTCAAATCACCTATAATTTCTGTTCGACTTCAGCAAATATTTTCATATTGCACACGTGCATTACTTAGTAACGATACATTCTTCCACATTAATACAATTACTCTCGATACTGATCGTACGTCTATTTATTTGACAGCTTTTGTAAGTGTTTCTCAAATCACCTATAATTTCTGTTCGCCTTCAGCTAATCTCTTCATATTGCACACATGCATTACTTAGTACGATACATCCTTCCACATTAATACAAGTACCCTCCCTACATACCGTCCGTCCGACCGACCGACCCGACCGACTGACCGACCGACCAACGAGTCCGTCCGTCCGTCCGTTTGTATGTTTATTTATTTGATAGTTTTTGTAATAGTTTCTCAAATAGGGGCCCTAGCTAAGCGCATGGTGCCTATTTATTATTGAGGAAAAACACTTGCATTTAAATATTTTTTAAGATTTAATGTTTAACAGTTTGTCGTCTGAAAAACGTGGAACAGACAGTAGACGCACTCTGGTTGTTTCATTGACTGAATGGCGAACAGTACAGGCCCTGATCAGACTGTGCGGATGCGCATGCTGATCTGGGGCTGCACTGGTCGCAAAACCCATACGCCGCATTTCTCCAGTCACAGCCACATATCGGACCAAACTACTAATTACAAACAGAACTAATTACAACAAGAACTGCGTCTGTCGAACGCGGATGCCACCTGCAGCATATTTGAGAAACTGTGACAAAGTGGTTAACCGAAAAGTGTGCCGGACGAACGGACAGACGGACGGACGGACAGACGGATGGACGGACGGACAGACACACAGACGGACGGTCCAAACACTATATGCCACCCGTTTCTTCGAAACCCGGTGGCATAACAATAACTATAAACATACTAAATTGAGAGTTATGTACAAGAATATGTCAATCTGCATAACATGAGAAATAAGCAACTTACTGTTTATGGCATAAAACAGTCAACTTGGTTTTAATCTCACAACTTGAACACTTTGACCATATTTGTCTTGACCTCAGCAACATAGAGGGTATTGTTCACGTGGTTATAACAGATGGCCCGTGGCTTCACAACCTTTCCTTGACAGAGCACGTCTATCTGGTTACACTCCGGGGACACGTGGTGGATGTTGTTAGACAGCCGTCCAGAAACATAGAAGCTGCCAACTCGGTGTTTGGTTATTCCCCGTGGCGACGGCATGTTGTCGGCCGTATATTCCCCCACCACCTCGCCATCGAGTGTCAGACGGGTTACACCGACTTTATGGGACACACACAGACTGTCGTCGGTGAGATGTCGTACGTACCATGTAGAACCACCAGGACATGTCCATATCGTGGCCACCCTCCAGCCCCCCATATCCAGCTTCACTATATTACCTGGTTTATCCCGTGTACTGGCCACCAGTTTGTTTCCACAGGCGACCGCACTCCGACATGATACAGCAGTCTCTATGACCCGCCCCGGGGTCAGGGTGTCGGTCACGGACATAAACTGGACGGTGTTGTTGAGTGGCATACTGACCACTAACTTTTCCCCGCTGAACGCGAATATGTCCGTTGGTGGGGACTGTAGTGCGACACGAGCCGCCAGCGTGTGATCCGTGTTGTAGAGTTTCACTGCATCATTCCCCCAATCACTCACCAGGAGCCTGCCATCAGCCAGGATGTCCATACCCCAGATATCACATGTCTTGCTGTCTGTAGGTGTCTTGGTGTTGATCTCAGTGCAAAGATACGGGTAGCTTTCTGTGACTAATTTCCCGATGGAGCCCGCATTACTCAGCTCACTGAATAACTTTCTGTTTTTCTCAAACATGCACGGTTTCACGGATATGGAATTTTGGAATTTTGAAATTGATTTATTGCAGTCATTCACTATTGATTCAGCCTTTTTGAGTAAGAGAAAAAGGCTATTCTCGTTAACAGCCTGTATTTTATTTGTGATGTCCGAGTGTGAAGATTTTATGATATCGAGTTGGCCCTGGCTCGACGTCTGGGCAGACGTCAGTTGTTTTATCACGTCGTCTACGTACTTCTGTTTGGTCAGTTCTGCCTCTGCTGCATGTCGGTCAATAATGGCCACCAACTCATCACGATATGCCTGCACGGCCTGTGTGTATTCCACGCTGGCTTTCTGTATGTCATCTATTAAGTGGGACGTTTGCAGTTTGATGCTGTTTAACTTGTCTGTCAGTTCATTTAAAGAATTCAGTTTATCTTTGCATTCCTGCGAGTCAGCTATTCCCTTCGCGATGTCGGGTATGTAGTTCACCTCGGGACAGCTTCTGTGGTCTACCATCACGCACGCCGTGCATCCTGTTTGGTTGTGAGTCTTACAATAATATTATGTTACCTTAGCAGCGTGCATAGGGCATGTGTCGGTCAAGTTAGCAGCTCTCCGTTGGCGTCGCCCAGAAACTTCCATAGCTCACACTTTAAAGGTTACAGTTACGGTTACACTTTAAAGGTTACAGTTACACTTCACGGTTACAGTTACACTGCAATGTGACAGTTACGGTTACACTTTAAAGGTTACAGTTACACTTCAAGGTGACTGTTACGGTTACACTTTAAAGGTTACAGTTACACTTTAAAATTTACATTTTAAATCTCACAGTCACTGTTACGTTTACACTTCTTTATTAAAAGGTTACAGGTTACACTTGTTTTCTGCCAAACACGGTGGAATTTGTCAACACACAATGTAACGTATGAATATTGCAAAAAGAATTCACTCACTCTCCTGTCCGAATCTTCAATAGGCCACATTGTTGTCACACACACTGATGTCACACACATTGATGTCACACACACTGATGTCACACTAATGTCACAGTTCACCTAGTTGGTATAAACTTTCAAACTGCGTCTGCCACAATTTCCCAATTCTGGTCAAACGCATATGTTGCGACCACTCATTTGAACCGTCTCATTGAGACGGTTCAAATGAATGGTCACAACATATACATTCAATGAGGAAAACTGAAAATAGAAAGAGAAACGTCTGAAAATGACCATACGACTAAATTGTATTCTGAAAGTAACAAGTTAAATCCTGTACTAACGAACTTCAAACCGCAAAATATTCCGGCAGTTCATGTGTTGACATGTCAGTCACTTTTTGTCACTGTTTGTTGTTGCAGAAATTCATAAATCCTAACGACTTATCTTCCCCCCTCGTCTTCGTATTTAGGAAATACTTTCAAATCGCCCCAGAGTTTATGAAAATATGTATTAAGAAGTATATTCACATATTAGTTTTTAATTTGACATTTACCACTGCAAATAATAATCTGATCAGTTTGAAAATGACCCGTATGTTGTATGTCGTCAAGATGAAATATTTCACAATACACCCGTTCCCATTGTTCTATATAAAGCTATAAATAGTTTACTAGGAAAGTAATTATATTGCTTATTTTCTAGTTTCCATTTTCCTCATCAAAAACATGTTTGACGGGATTTTAGAATCATTTCCATGCTCTTATTTATCGGGAAAGAATTTATTTGATTTAATGATTTGATGCAATGGTGTTTAACGGCCTGTCAACAGTTAAGGTAAGTTTAGGCCGGGTTAACAGGGTCGAATCCCGTATGTTACCACTTGTGATGTGGGTAATAAGCCACATTTCTCCAGTCATAGCCACATATGAGTCTGCGGTTTATTCTACTATATACGTTCATAGACTGTGATAAACAGGGGAGATAATCTAGTAATTCAATTCAGCTACAGTTTCAGTAAGTGCAATTTGTGAATCATATCACTCACATTTTAGCTGTAAACTGATACTACATTGTGTAATACAACAGATAGAACTAGGCTTCCATTCCAGACATTCCAATACACAATGTAACGTATGAATATTGCAAAACGAATTCACTCACTTTCCTGTCCGAATCTTCAATAGGCCACATTGATGTTACACACACTGATGTCACAGTTAACCTAGCTTGTATAAACTTTCAAACTGCTTCTGTCACAGTTTTTCCCCATTACTGGTCAAACGCACATGTTACGGGGCGCCAAGTGGGACATGGCTCAATTTTTGTGCCACAAAACTCAATTCTGTGTCACAAAATTCAATTCTGTGTCACAAAATTCAATTCTGTCACAAAATTCAATTCTGTCACAAAATTCAATTCTGTCACAAAATTCAATTCTGTCACAAAATTCAATTCTGTCAATTCTGTGTAACAAAATTCAATTTTGTGTCACAAAATTCAATTCTGCACACGCATGTAAGAAGGACTACCATTGGTCAGAAACTGCACTTGAGAAATGGGTCACGGTCGCCGATCTACACATTCAATGTCAATGATTCATTTCTCATTCTGCCGATGATTCATTTCTCATTCTGCCATTTTGCTTCAACTATCTCCAAACAGTCAAACGTTGACAAACCCATTCGTATTTAAACTCATTTGCGTTATAATTGTACACATAATTCATGTACATGTAGATCTCCCGCGAGTACTGACCTCATTTATTGTGTATCGCAAGGTACATCTGCCCCAGTTAAATCAATAATACACGGTATTCTGACTGCTGTCTGTGTTTATAAACAGAATGTGTGTATTGGGCCATTTGATTGAGGAAACCATTTGTAGTATTTGTGTAGATACCATGGATACTAAGATGGTGTAAATAATGCATGCAGACACATAGTTGCGAACACGTAACTTCGCAACTAGTAGACACAGATCCAATACCATTTGTTTCGCAAGGTTATATCTACTGTTAGAATACGACGTCATCTAATGTCATTTTCGAGCATAAAACGTTACCTGATAAATAGAATACCAGGCTAGTGTATTTTAATATCAAGTTTATCAGGCTCGGCTCGGAAACGGTAGGAATTCCTCGGCAAGCCTCGGAATTCCTACGCGTTTCCTAGCATTGCCTGATAAACTTGATATCAAAATACACTAGCCTGGTATTCTCTATATATGGGCATGCTCTCGGGTGGGTCTAGCTATGTCCCGGCTACTTTATGTTTGACCCTGTTTACATAATTGAGGGAAAATTCTGAATATTTTTCTTATTTCTCCTTCAAAGTATATATGCTTATATGGTGTGACCACTCATTTGTAATCATAATATAACCAAAATAACTGTCCATAAAGAAGCATAATATTGATATATTGGGTTATATTTTCGCATTGAAATATTTAAACCTGCAAGTGTACTCCACCATCTAGTAAAATGGACTAAGACCGATCTCAACCAATCAACGTAGAGATGACATAGACTATCCTACGCAAACTAATGTTTGTGGACAAAACTCACTTCTGTGGACAAAACTGAATTCTGTACCACAAAATTGAATTTTTTTCACAAAATTCAATTCTGTCTTACAAAATTGAATCCTTTATAACAAAAATGAATTTTGAATATCAGAATTTTACATAATTGGATTTTGTGATTTTTAGTATTACAAAACTCAATTTTGTCTGGACAAAATTGGTTTTTGTATCAGAATTTTACATAATTGGATTTTGTGATTTTTAGTGTTACAAAACTCAATTTTTTCCGGACAAAATTGGTTTTGTACACATAATTAACCTGTCCTGCATGGCGCCCCGTACATGTTGTGACAACCCATTTGAACCGTCTCATTGACACGGTTCAAATGAGTGGTCACAACATATGCATTCAATGGGAAAAACTGAAAATAGAAACAGAAATGTCTCAAAATGTCCACTCACCTTTTATTGCCGAAGAAATTCATAAATCCTAGCGACTTATCTTCCGCCTCGTCCTCGTATTTAGGCAATACTTTCAAATCGCCCCAGGATTTATGAATACATGTACATGTATTAAAAAGTATATTTCACATATTACTTTTTAATTTGACATTGCCGTCCAACACTGCATCGAGTAATCTAATCAGTTGGAACTTGGCCCGTATGTTGTTTGTCGTCAATATGAAATATTTCACAATACACCCGACCCAGTGTCCCAGATAAAGCTGTTTACCGGGAAACAATTGATTTAATTTAATGATGGTGTTTAACGGCCAGTTATCAACTAAGGTCATTTTAGGCCGGGCTACCAGCGTCGAATCCCATATGTTACCTGTTGATATGGGGGGTAAATACCAAAATCAGAACTGAATATTTACAGAAAAATATAGAAATGTGCCCTGTGGCGCACAAATTCCCCCGCTGGCAGGCAAAGAAAACGAGGCGCACTTGAAAACACAGAGGACCAGATATTTGTCACAGCATGAAAGCAGAGCAATGTGTGAAATATCAAGCAGATCCATGCCAGGAAAGCAACATTATAAGACACTTACTCGAGTTTCGAACGCACCAAGTATGTAACCTTGACCCCGAGTTTAGGGGGGTATGTGACCTTCCCCACGATGATCGTGGATTTGTCGTAGTGTGTGAAATATCAAGAAGATCCGTGTACGGTAATAGGAATTATAAGACATTTACCCGAGCGTTAAAGTTTTGAATGCACCAAGTATATGACCTTGACCCTGGGCTTAGCGGGGGCTGGACGATCGTGGATTTGTCACAGGGCGGTAGAGGACCATTGAATCAATGCATGTGCGAAATATCAAGCAGATGAGTACGAGGAAACAGAAATTGGAAGACATTTACCCGAGCGTAAAGGTGTCCAATGTCCTTGACACTGGGCTTAGCAGGGGAGGAACGATCGTGGATTTGTCGCAGGCCGGTAGGGGACCATTAGAACAATGCGTGTGTAAATTATCAAGCAGATCCGTGTAATGAAACATAAATTATAAGACATTTACACGAGCGTTAAGGTTTCGGGACGTACGGACGTACGGACGGAACGTGCGGACGACGGTAACACTGTATGCCCCCCTCACCATTCGGTGGCGGGGGCATAATAAATATTCAACCCTGTAATTAGAATAACCTGACCTGTTGCCAGGTCCTCTCCACACCCGAGTCACTTAGCCCGACTCCGAAAAGGTAATAGGATTAGTACTAATATTAATACTTTTACCAGATTCAACTCTCACGTACCAGAAAGCCAAACATGTACCTGAGGTCAAACCAAGGATATCAGGATTCCGTTAAGGATGAAACCCATCGTTAAATGTTCCCGTTGCATGCTCCCAACCAACCTATTGAGAAAGAAGACGAAATATAAAACAACAGTAGAGCAGACAACAATTTCCTAAAGACACTGTTTCTACGATGATGTCTCAGACATTTCAAAACGGTATGTGCTTCTTTCTTTTCTTTTGCTTTTTTTTATTCGTTTTGTTTGTTTTTGTTTTATTGACTGCAAATCAGTAGAATACACCATTGTAATTATATGTGGCTGTGACTGGAGACATGGGGTTTATTGTATTTGTGACCAGTGTAGCTCCTGATCAAATAGCACACTCCCGTAGCCTGATAACGATCAATATTGCTTCTTAGAAACATGACGGGATGGCGAACAGTGCAGATCCTCATCAGACAGTGCAAATGCACAGTCTGATCTGGATCTACACTGGTCGCAAAACCGATAAGACCCATAGTGACTCGCGGTGGTATTAGGCTATTTTCACATGCAGATGAGGCATGATATATTTTACAATTATTTATACTAATTAAATGCGTCACCTGAAAAATAATATTTTCGACAGATTAAAAAGTATGATCATTGCACATCAAAAAATAAATACAGAGAATAAATAGTAATGTCCGTTAACATTTTAAGGAAACACGGTTATCGCCCCTGATATCAGTGTGGAAATGTATGTCTGGTATAAAATCTGCTTCATATTTCACACAAACACATTGCTCTAATGGTCATCTACCGCCCTGTGACAAATCCGCGACCTTCCCACCACCGCTAAGCACAGGTTCAAGGTCACATATACCTGGTGCGTTCAAAACCTTAACGTTCAGGAAATGACTTATAATTTCTGTTTCTTTGCACGGATCTGCTTGATATTTCACACACGCTTTGCTCTAATGGGTTTATACTGCCCAATGACAAATCTACGATCGTAACCACGCCCCCTGCTAAGCCCAGTTTCATACTTAGTGCGTTCAAACCCTTAACGATCGGGTAATGTCGGGCTGATAATGTCTTTGCACGGATCTGCTTGATATTTCACACACGCATTGCTCTGCTCTAATGGTCCTCTACTGCCCTATGAAATATCCACGATAGTCCTGCCCCCGCTAAGCCCACGGTCAAGGCCACATAAATTGAGTTCGAAACCTTAACCCTCGGGTAAATATCTTATAATTTCTGTTTCCTTACATGAATCTGCTTGATAATTCACACACACACATTGATCTGATGGTCAGTTTTCATGCTGTGTCAAGTCCACGCTTCTCTGGCCCTCTTTGTTTTCAAATGTGCATCGATTTCTTTGGCTGCCAGTGGGCGCATTCGTGTGCCGTCAGGCCACATTTCTAGTTTAATTCGTAACATACACAATCGGCAAAATGACAGACGAAGCGACCGCCTCATCTGCCTCATCCTAGTTACGGCCCAGTACATCCACAAATTCAAGTAATCCACAAGTATTTACTTTTAATTTATAAACAATGAATGCTACAGAAGCCCATTAGGGCCACTTCTCTTTTTTTATTTCCATTTATTCAAGATCAAATCTTGAATATTCAAGATCTTTTCTGGAATTTTCAAGATATTTTCTTGAATGTTCAAGATCTTATATCTTGAATGTTCAAGATCTTATATCTTGAATTTTCAGGATCTTTTCTGGAATTTTCAACGAACGAAATCATCGAGAGCCATATCGTTCTGAACTGCAACAGATCTTTAAAGATCTTGAATATTCAAGAAAAGATCTAGACTAAATGGAAATAAAAAAAAGTGAAGTAACCCTAATGGGCTTCCCTAGAATGCAGTGTAATATGAATTTCACAATACCGGTACACTCGCTATAAATAGTTGTCTACTGTCTGTTTCACAAAAGCTGCCACAATTTACGGCTGTATAAACAATGCAAAACATTTTTTTTCTTTTTCGATAATGTTAAAGGTACATGCCCACGCAGCAGGTTACACTGTACTACTACTTTTCATTTTCTGTCATGCCTTATATGAGCGATTTGTCTACCCACTAACGAGTTATTTTTAATTACGGCACGTGTTAATTGGTGTTAAATCGCATTTTATATGCCGCGACCAGAAAGGGTATTTTCCGACCTCGTGCTATTTTTACCAATACGCGTCACGTGGCACGGTCAATCATATCACATCTTTGACATGCGCAGTGAAGTATCGGAAGTTGAGAAGAAAAATCTCTGTTTGAGTCCAAATCTAAATCTCCACGTAACTCTTTCCATTCGGTGATCTGGTCGCCAATATTAACCACTCTCTCTCTCTGTACTGCATGTCCCTCAGACATTTCGCCTTTTTTTGGCCGACGCCGTTTCATACAATTTCCGTCCTGGACGTTTCGACATGTTGATATTCTTGTTTACATATTGGGAAGCCTACTGACGCGCGTAGTATACTGCGCATGCGCACCGCAAGCCGTGATGTGAAAGTCGTCGTCCCCGCACATTATAAAAATAGACTGTTACCGCCGCGCGTCGCTAACAGTAAATTGATAATTAATAAATGATTATATTTGTATAGCGGGCACTCGTAATTTTTAGAACTGGTGGAATAGTGACATAATTGTACACTTATTTAATTCCTATAAAGAACATTTTGTGCCTACTGCGTGGGCATGTACCTTTAAATTTTGCTAAAATTCAATATTAACCCAAAAAATATTGTTTTTGCATTGTTTATATGGCCGTAAAATCTGGGCAGGTTTCGTGAAACAGACAGTAAGAAGCTGTACGGTATGTCATGAAACTGGACAGGTTTCGTGAAACAGACAGTAGTATGGCTAGTGAAGCTTTAATGCAACTTGGGATAGAAAGTGACGTCATAAATTTGTGTGACGTCCTCATCGTGTGTCAACAAAGATGATAGCTTCTAGGAGAGACAGCCGGTGAAAAAGAAGGGATAGAGAACTAATTAAATAAGGATAAATAATAATAACTATTACAAATGTTGCATAGGTTGTTGTTGTGATGAATCTCATTCTGAAACAGACATATTTTTAAAACAAAGAGAAGTTTTAATGAAGAAAGACCTGAACTATGAAAGGATAGAAGACACAGTTAAGCCTTTAACGCCACGGGGCCAAATAATTAATTTAACTGTACAGTACAGCAGAGACAATATAAATCGTCCATCCAAGCTACTGTGTATAAAAGGATGGCCAAATGAAGTTTGAACTTCGAAGTTTACTAAACTAGTCAAATCAATGCCAGTTGCCGGCTGTACCATTCTCTCTACTGTACCCAGGGGTAATCAGACTGAGGTCGATGCTGATGGACAAGCCAATACATACTGAAAGTTTGAGATAGGTCGGTGGATATTTGCGAACGGTAACTCTTGCAATCTACTAGTTGCAGCCTGTAACTCTGTGACACAGCTGCAACTAGCAATCTACTCACGTACGGACGGTACGGGAGTAGGTAGCAAATATATACCGTTCGTAACTAGGTCGGTCGACTGCAGTATTAATTGTTCAGTGCAGTCTCCGCGAAACTACCAAAATGGCACAGGACATTCGGGCTGGTAAACTTGACATTTTTACCAGACCGGACACAAATTTACCAGACCGATTTATTTTATGTAAAATAAAATTGATTTTGTGTGCTATTTAACAGCTTTTTAGCTTTTAAAGTATAGCAGTCATATAAGAAAAGCTAATTAGCACTACTGTAGCCTATTTCACCAAAGTATACTTTGACTTTGAGGGAGAAATTTTCAATTTTAGGATAAATTAATTTATATTATACTGAATTTATTATAGGAATGAATGGCCTTTTTGTGGTTTATCGGGGTATAAACTTGGAAAAGTCGCGGAATACTGGACGAAGGCCGGAAGGCCTCGTCCAGTATTCCCGCGACTTTTCCAAGTTTATATCCCCGATAAATTCACAAAAAGGCCATTCATTCCTTATAATTCCAACATTTTAAATAAATTCATCAAGATAATGTGTTTATTTTCCGTTTTATTAAGAATTATTTTAACTGCGCCTCACGATTACGGAAAGTAGTTCGGCGTGGGAGTTTACTGGAATATAAACTTTGGACAGAGACTTGCTACGGGCCAATCAAATGTTAGGGAATTGTGTAAATATTTTTGTGCTGGAATTATTACATTCTCACAGCCATTAAATTCAGTATAATAACTCTGCATACTTTTAATCATCAACTATATGCAGTCGTTAGTTCTATATGACATAATGCATTTTGGGAAAAATAAATGATTAACTCCCTCAAAGTATACTTTGCTAGATAAGTATACTTTGCAATTTTGATGAAATCGACTACAAAAGCGCATACCAAAGGAAGGTGATTTCATTGAAGCTTAGAATAAAACGTTAGAAAACAAATATTATCATACATTCGGTCCGGCGACTTCCGGTTTACCGTCGGACCGGAGGCACTTTTAACGGACATGTCCGACGGACCGACGACTTTTGCGGAGACTGTCAGTGGCATAAAAATGGGTTAAAATCTGAACCTGGCAAAGTTAAGTCTTAGAGGTGGCTAGCAGTAGTTACGAACAATAACTCTTGACATCTACACGGGAGTAGATTGCAAGAGTTACTGTTCGCAACCAAGTTAATTTCCGCCGTCGTGGGCGGATGTTACGTCGACGACATTACGTTGTTGGCCTCAACAGAAAGACAACACGACATTTTAGATAAAGAAGAAAAAAGCGTATTAAATCATCAGAATGAATCTGGTAGGTTTCTTCATTGAAACTATTTGACATTTGCACCGTCTTTGACGGCATATACGAACGTTAGTCGCCAGCTGAGTGACAAAGCAGATATATGTGGCTGAAACTGGATAAATGGGGCTTATGGGTTTTTGCGACCAGTGTAGATCAAGATCAGCATGTGCTATTCATCCGCACAGGCTGATCAGGATCTGTACAATTCGCCATTCTATCAATGGAACACCCGTCATGCTTATAACAAGCAATATAGACCGTTATTAGGCTACCAGGAGTTTATTATTTGATCACGAACTACACTGGTCATAAATCCCATAAGCCGCATTTCTCCAGTCACAGCCACATACCTGTCCGTCTGTACGAACGATGGGAGGCGATGGGAGCAACCAGCATTAGTAGACTAGCATTTGCGCCGGTCACTAGACGAAAATGTGTGCCTGCAGTATCTTCTGCTCGTAGCCGAATGGGAACTCGTCAGGAACCCGGCGCATATTTCGACGTGAAACATTTTACGCCGGTGTGGAGTTTAACCACTGATATTCAATCTCTGCTGGACGGATGATTGTTTTGGGTTTGAACTTTGAACTTTGTCGACATTTCACAAAGCCTTCTGAAATTGTCGAGATTATTCGAAACATTCTAATTACAGTCATACCTCTGTATTCCGGACACCCTAGCGACCCCCTAATTATGTTTAATTTAGATGGGTTTCACTGCAATTTATATCATTGTCGTGTATGTTTATGATTGTAAATGACAAGAACTGCTCATGGAGTGAATAATTACAATGAACCTATCTAAACCGGACACCCTGGGCACCTCCCAGGGTGTCCGGTTTAGAGAGGTTCCACTGTAACAGGTACCCCCACCCCCACCCCCTCCCCCCACCCCCCCAAATGTCGTATCGCCGTATTTTGCCTAGATTTATTTTGAAAATCAGTCATATTGTCCGTAAATGACAGTGAACATCAACAAAACACGAAATGCGGCCTGTATCACACATATGACGCAGGGGGCAGATGTTGACACATTATGAACTCCGGCAAACGTAGCTGCAAGTTTTCCGCTTCATAGTCAACAGGTTGTACTATATCGTTACACAACGCTATAACGTAAAAATGTATGTAATAGCATTTGCATTTCGCGTACTAAAATATAGTAAAAACCAGCAGAGCGTTGACGTTCTTACTTCGCTGTATTGCTATTGAGAGACAATTCTACAATATGACACACAACTATTACCATAAACTTACCTAATAAAGTGTGTATAATAAAAATTCTTAGGTCACTCTCCACGAAGTAAAAATTAAACAAAGATCACTTCAAACGCACACTTGGAAAGACACTCTGTCATAACTCTTATGAAATAGTTATGGTTCACATATTGAATTTTTAATAAATTGATTTCGTACTGAGCGTTAGCGAGAAATCAGTTTGATTAAAAATCAATAACTTATCGGTTGCCCAGCCACATTGCGGGCACCTGCCTATTAGAATGGTGTGCTGCCCATAAACGTGTTTTCAACAACGATTCTATTAAGTGATTGATGGTGTGACACTGAATCGATGGTGCGCGTCATAGAAAATTACGTCAAAAAGGCGGGGCATGTGGTTCTAAATATAACTGCTGAGCTTATGCAACATTTAATTATTACTTTAATAGATATTGGCGAAGGCGTCGCAATATGCGACTACTTAAGACGAAATGGCAAACAATACGTAATGCAGTGTAATGAAATATAATTATTATCATGCACTCAGAACTACGAAAAACGTATTAACCGGACACACGGATGGCCACAGTCCAAACACCATGGGCCCGTTTCACTAAACTTCGTACGACTAAGAAGTTCGTAAGTGCAAAATCGAATCCACAATAACATTTGTTCTGACATTCGATTTTGGAAATGTTTTCGCGGATGTGATACATTTAATGACATGAACACGTAGGTACAAAATGGTAGCATTAGAGAAACACGTTAATGTGAGAAGTCAATTCATATAAATATTAGTATGAACATTTGTATCGTACGAAGATTAGTGAAACGGGTCCCAGATGTCTCCCGGCTCTACCGCCTGTCACAACAAAGTGCCTTATATGTGACTGTGACTGGAGAAATGGATCTTATTCGGATTTGCGGCTAGTGAGCTCCTGATCAAATAAAGAATACACTCCTGTAGTCTGAAAACGGTCTAAATTGTTTGTGATAAGCATGACGGGTGTTTCATTGATGGAATGGCGAACAGTGCAGATCCTGATCAGACTGTGCGGATGCACAGGCTGATCTGGATCTACACAGGTCGCAGAATCCATAAGCCTCATTTTTCCATTTACAGTCACATATTACTCTATAACATTATGAAATGTAAGTAAGTATGTGCCTATTATGTCTGGACTCACGATATATGTAATATTATAGTTCACATGTTGAATTTTTAAGAAATTAATGTATTAAATCAAAGGAATGAGCGGCCTTTAAGTATTCGCAGTGTATGTTTGTGGATGACACATATACTTATAATTAATCTAGATTGGATTTAGCGTTTCGCGAAAAATGAACGCTTGAATTTGAATTTCACAGCAGCAGCAGCAGTAACAACAACAACAACAACAACAACAAGTTAAACATAGATTTTTTTGAAAACCGCAAGATTGTATTCATGCACCGAACCATGGAGTTACGAATAATCGAGTATGGCGCTTAGTCGTCGCACCCTTAGACTACGGAAACATTGGCAATAACATAAATGGAATACATGTATCACACTGGAAAGGCGATGAAGCTAATATGTTAGAACTATTATTTGTATGGCGTAAGACTGCCACGCTGGCGACCCGGGTTCCATTCGGGGTTCAGTTCCAGGGCGTCAGTATTTATGAGATACATTGTATTTCCTGCTCTACTAGTCCTTTCGGATGGGGACTTTAAAAGGTGGTCCCGTGTATCAGAGTTGAAGCAGTGTCTGGGTACGTTAAAGAACCAAAGGGGACTATTCTAATAAGAGCTAGGCACCCTGGTGCCGGTTTCCTCTGTATCCACCTCATTCCTTTCTCCCCTTCTTGGGAGACGACATGCACGATCATCGAGCCAGTCCGTCGTTAAATTCAAGCATTTACATTTACATTTAAATGTAGATATTGGCTGTATATACTTCTTCGCTAGCGCTCGAATAAATAGAGGATATTAGGCACTCGTGAAATATGGACATTTCACAGCACTCGATGAACATATATGTCATATTCGTTGCAAAAATATGAATATCCTATTTATTATATACCGCTCCATGGAAATTAGCAGTTTTTTAGATTGTATACGGTAATGAATGTGTATTTGCAGCCTATTTGTGCTGTTTTCTTTCTAAATACAGAATATGAATATAGATAGCGGAAGTAGTCGTATTTTCACCGGAAGTTGTTTATTTCATCGATGAGAACATATGACTTTTATTTACATCGTATAACTATGTATTTCATGGGTAGGTATAAATAAAAATCAATATGTGAACTATAACTTACAGTTGTCCTGCCTTCTTCGCGTACACAAGTCCCGCCCATATGTATGATGTACGATATAATACCCATTATTACTAAGTAATATCGCAAGTTGAAAGCGCGTAATAATGCGTATGTTATTAGTACTACGTTATTGGCCGTTTGACACGGATGCGCACATGCATGTACACGTCTGAATCAGATGCATGCCACGTGAATTTCTGACAAAAAGCCGTGACGTCCGCATCTATTAAAATAGGATATAATACCTTTCTACGTATTGAAGAAATAGTCGCAATATGTGATTAATTGAGACCACAAGCTATGCTTTCATTGGTCGAGAAACTAGGGTAAACAAAATCAAGTTATGAAATGAACAACTTTGTAATAATTTGCACACGTAATTATGACAGTCTCGAGAACAGTACATGCACCGTTTACATTTGAAGCACTTTTAAAGGTACGTGTCCACTCAGTAGGAACAAAGTGTTCTTTATAGGAATTAAATAAGTGTACATTTATATTTGTGTCACTATTCCACCAGTTCTAAAATTTAAGAGTGCCCGCTATGCAGATATAATCATTTAGTAATGTTTATTTTACTGATAGATAGTGACTCGCTGTCGTATCAGGCTATTTTCATATGCAAATGAGGCATGACATTTTTTTTCATTATTTAAAACTAATTAAATGCGCCACCTGAAAAAATAATATTTTCGACAGAATATAAAGTATGATCATTGCACATCAACATTTAAACACGGAAAATAAATAGTAATGTCCGTTAACAGTTTAAGCAAACACGGGTAACGCCCCTGATATCAGTGTGGAAGCATAAAATGTATAATAATGTCAATCAATATGTGGGGTAATGGTGAATGAATGTTTATTTTGACAGAATATGTCTCAGATGATGTATCTGATATAAATAACATTGTGTGCCTACTGAGTGGGCATGTACGTTTAAGTATTGGATTCTGTACAACAAATAACACATGCTAATTGCTCTCATACAACCCCACACTCACGCCTCACACCTAATTTAAATGGCACATGGTACAGTGAATATATACAGGCATATACAGGCATTGTTATCGGTGGTTCTATGATAAAAATCACAAAATCAGAACGGAATATTTACATCGAAAAAAATATATTCAGCCCTGAAATTATAATAATCTGACCTGGTACCAGTAGCCTATTTCATCAACATTGCAAAGTATACTTTACTAGCAAAGTATACTTTGAGGGAGTAATCATTTATTTTTCCAGAAATGCATTATTTCACATAGAACTAACAAATGCATATATTTCATGATTAAAAGTATGCAGAATTATTATACTGAATTTATTACATTATCACAGCCATTAAATGGCTGTGATAATGTAATAAATTCAGTATCATACAAATTAATAAATTTAAAAAAAAATGAAAATTTCTCCCTCAAAGTATACTTTACTACTAAAGTATACTTTGCAATGTTGATGAAATAGGCTACAGGTCCATACCACACCAAAGTCACTTGCCTCAAAAGTAGCAGGATTACGAATAATGCTAATAATGCACATGCTAATTGCCCCCATACCACCCCACACTCACACTCACACCTCACACCTAAATTAAATGACACATGGTACAGTGAATATATACAAACATTGTTATACGTCGTTCTATGATAAAAATCACAAAATCAGAACGGAATATTTATACCGAAAAAAATATATTCAGCCGTGAAATTAGGATAACCTGGCCAGGTCTATACCACACGAAAGTCACTTGCCCTAAAAGTAACAGGATTACGAATAATCGTGATACTCTCATACTGGAGATAACCTGTGGAAGCGTCCTGGTGCCAATGCAAACATATATGTATCTCCCAATTAGGAGATAATAACTCCTAATTAGTAGATAGTAACTCCTAATTAAGAGTTAGCATCTCATAATAAGTCATAATTAGTACTTATTATCTCCTAGTTAGCAGTAAGTATACAGGGTGGTTCAAAATATATGTCTCCACTTTAAATATACATAACTAGTGTTATTAGCAAGATAATCATCCAAACTAAAGTTTATTACAACGTAATATACTGTAGCATTTTTATTCATTATATATTCTAACTAATGACGTCAATACCTTTATGGTATGACGTCACAATATTCAATGTATGATATTACTGGTATTTCAAAGAATTCATGAAAATTGGTCGAAAACTCAACGGTTACGAATGTTGAAACGCGATCGATAGCATCGGACAATGATAATGCAATGTCACGGCATACTATTTTAACCATTAATCTTATTGCAAAGGTAATATTTTGACTGAATGATGAATCATTAAACCGATACTCACCTATTCTACAGTGAATTGGATGTGTTGTGACATGCAAGTAGTAATTGGTTGATTGTGTCATATTTCTTTGAAAACTGTATATTATGTAAACAATGAACATTCGTCATTTAAATATGTAATGGCAATTTAACAACATGCTTTGACAGCACTTCAGAATCATGGAAATGATTCTGAAATGCTGTCAAAACATGTTGTTATCTATTATGATGGCCAAGTAACAGAAATGTTTACCATATGATGAGATAATGCACATGTATGCGGTATTATTTCATCAGAACCGAACTACATTTACATGTAAAACATATGTAGATGGTCTTGGCCTGTTCATATCTTGAGAAAGGCAAGACGTTATTCCATCAGCAAAAAAAACAATTGGGAAGATGGACTGTTTCACAAATCGAGTCAGCTTTGGACGCAAGTTTTGTGTGAAAATCAGATTTTCTAAGATGGTTTATGTTTTGTAAAAAATGGGTATACTTTTTGAAAACCATGTAAAAAAAACCAGATAATCTATGTTTTTCCTGAATAATATATACTGGAAAAAATGGTGAATAATTATATTTTATTTTGATATATAAATCACAATGATTATTAATATCTACTTGTAACAGATAGATCCCAAAGTGGGGACATATATTTTGAACCACCCTGTATACTAATTAGGAGATTAATTAGGAGATAATAAGTCCTAATGAGGAGATACATTATTTGTTAGCATCCGCACAGACGGTAAGTCCTAATTAGGAGATAATAACTCCTAATTAGGAGATATTATGTCCTAATTAGGAGATATTAAGTTCTAATTAGCAGATATTAACTCCTAATTAGGAGATACTTAGAAGTTACTATCCAAGTAGATACAAATTGTTTTTAGCATTGGCACCAGGACGCTTACATAATAACCACATACAAAAATGCCAAAAACAGTTACGGTTTTGAATGCACTAAGAATGTGACATTGACCTTGGGTTTAGTGGGGTCCCGAGGATCGTCAATTTGTTACAGCATGATAGAGGGCCATCAGAGGAATGCGTGTTTGAAATATGAAGCAGTTAATATGTGAAAGGAAACATAAAGTATATGAAATTTACCCAAGCCTTAAGGTTTTGAATGCTCTAAGTATGTGACATTGACCTTGGGCGTAACGGGGTCCCGTGGTTCGTGGATTTGTTACAGCATGATAGAGGACCATCAGAGGAATGCATGTGTGAAATATGAAGTACGGACGCCGGTAACACTATATGCCCCCTCACCATTCGTTGATGGAGGCATAAAACACCCCCTTATAAATGGACTAGTCTGAAAATCATTTTGTGACCCTAACATATCACAGTCCATTCCGGTTGTTGAGGGTTGAAAGAGCTTCAGATAAGGTGCGTATTTTACACACTTATTTTACGCATTGGTTGTTAAAAGTGGGTGTACAAAATACTCACAGCAATGTGAAAATACGCATTTATTTTCAAATTGAGTAGTGAAAACACGGTAATAAAGTTGAAAATGTACTAAGTTGAGCTGCAGAAAGCAAGCAGTGTTTGCTTTTTGGCATCTCAAAATAAGTGAATAGTTATATTTATTTTATTTTTTATCTTTTGTTCCCAATTTGATAAGAAATAACATCAATACTACATTTGTAAAAGTAAAATACGCATTGAATTTGAAATCTGGGGGTATAATACACTTTAGATACACAACTTATCTGGAGCTCTGCATGTTACTATCCCTACAACACGCTATTCACCAGTGTACTACGTGTGGTTTAGATACACAACTTATCTGGAGCTCTGCATGTTACTATCCCTACAACACGCTATTCACCAGTGTACTACGTGTGGTTTTGACTGGAGAAATGGGGCTTGTGGCATTTGTGGTCAGTCGGGCTCCAGGGGGCCGTTTCACTAAACTTCTTAAGACTAAAATGTTCGTAAGTGCAAAATTATGATAGTCTGTAAATTTCACATTAACATTGTTTTCTTGTGAATAATTATTGGATTTACATTTATTGAGCGTAGGCTGCATATGCAGCCTATGCTCAATACATGTAAATCCATAAATTTAAATTTCCAGACGATTAAAATTTGCACTTACGAACATTTTAGTCGTAAGAAGTTTAGTGAAACGGGCCCCTGATATACAAGCTCACTCCTGTACGTAACCTGATCAGGTTCCATATTGTTGGTTTGGAATATGGCGGGTGATTCATTTACCGGATGGTTAACAGTGTAGGCACTGATAAGACTGTGCGGATCTAAATAGTGACACAATTATACACTTATTTAATCTCTATAAAGTACCTTTAAGGGTTTTATTGCGCTACGTATGTGACCTTGACCATGTAGATGGAAAATTGTAGCATTAATGAACCACGTCAATGTGTGAGAATTTATAGAATCATTTGTACGAACATTTTTGTCGTACAAAGTTTAGTGAAACAAACAGTGCAAACAGCCCAGCCCCATTTCTTCAGTCACAGCCAGAAATAATGCAATCGTGATTTGGTCCTACCACAAAACAAACAGTTTAGCTGGAAGGACCCAATCACTTAGTGCATTATTTCATGTCAATCATCTCGCTTTAAAGGTACATGCCCACTCGGTAGAAACAAAATGTTTTTTATAGGAATCAGTAAGTGTATAATTGTGTCACTATTGCACCAGTTCTAAACATTACGAGTGCTCGCTATACAGATATAATCATTTCGTAATATATATTTTACTGAGAGTGACGTCTGATATAAAATATATAATAATGCCAATCAATACGTGGGGTAATGGTGAATGCATGTTTATTTTGCCAGAAAATATATACACTTTACTAGCAGCTGTGCTTAGACAAATACTACACTCTAATATTTCTCAATATTTCTGTTTGATTTTAATATGTTTATTTCAACTTGCTCGTTGATTTTATAAGAAATTCAACAGAGCTCCAGATACGTTTTGTATCTAAAAGAGTATTATACCTCCATATTTCAAATGAAATGCGTATTCTACTTTTACAAATGTATTATTGGTTTGCTTCCTAATTAAATAGGAAACAAATGATAAACCAGATGGCCGCGGCCCGCATGTCGAGCCCGTCGAGGTATTTAATGGTATCAGAGCGTATTTATTTGAAGTTTGAATTAAGGGTTGTGGAGATATAAGGTATGTAAAAGCTTTAACGCAAATGCAAATTTTAAATTCATTTGACCTTGACCTTGGGCATGTGGACCCCATGGGCAGGCTATAAAATGAAAATATGGATGATGAATAAGAAGTATTAGATGTTGGAAGCAAATCGGATTAAGTGTTGTGGAGATGTAAGGTATTTACAAAAGTTAACACACATTTCATAGTCATTTGACCTTGACATTGGGCATACGGACCACATGGGCGGCTATGGAATGAAAATATGGATGATGAAAGTGAAGCATTGTAAGTTGGAAGTAAATTGGAGTAGCACTTGTGGAGATATAAGGTATGTAAACACTTTAACGAGATTTTATAATAACGCAAACTTCATTTGGCATTGACCTTGGGGCACAGGGTCCACATGAGTGGGACAGAGAATGAATATATGGATGATGCCCAATAAGAATAGGAAGCAAATCTGACTTACGGTTACAGAGATAGTATGTATGTGAAAACAGTAACGCAAATTTGGCAGAAATGTTAACGCAAACTACTAAATCATTTGTCCTTGACCTCGGGGCACAGTGGCCGCATGAGTGGGACACATAATGAATATATGGGTGATGACCAATAAAGATACAAAGTTTCAAGCAAATCCTACTTACGGTTACAGAGATAGTAGGTATCTGAAAACCTAAACGCAAATTTTGACAAAATTTAACTCAAACTTCTAAGTCATTTGACCTTGACCTTGGGCACAGGGGCCGCATTAGTTGGATACAGCATGAATATATTTATGATGACTAATACGCATATGAAGTCTGAAGTCAATGTGACTTAGGACTGCAGAGATATAATGTATCTAAAAACATTATCGCAGATCTCGGACGGACGGACGCACGGACGAACGCACGGACACCCGGACATCATTGTGATCACTATGTTTCGCTTTCCGCAAGCGAGCTCGACAAAAATGATTTTAAACACATATACAAATTCACTTATTTGAGCTGTAAAAGGCAACACTGCAGCTCAACGAAGTAAATTTTCAACTTTATTACAGTATTTTCACTACTCAATTTGAAAAGCAATGCGTATGTTCACATTGCTGTGAGTAATGTCTTTCATACTACAGTAAATGCAAAAAAAAACATGGTTTTATTGCTTAAATACCATTCACATGAATCTAGTTAGTTGCGAACAATAACTCTAGCAAACTAGTCCTATCGTACCGTCCGTATCCACAGTATGTAGTCTGTAGATGGCGAGAGTTGAGCCTACGTTTAGTGAAACGGGCCCCTGGAACCCATAAGCCTCATTTCTCACAGCCACAAATAATGCACCGTGATTGGGTCCTACCACAAAGCAACATGTTTAGAGTATCGACCCAATCACTTATTTCACGATAATCGTCTTGCCTTACAGTATCCTGTTCTCTGGTATTTCCCTTCGCCTAAAGGTGCATGCCCACTCAGTAGGCACAACATGTTCTTTACAGGAATTAAATAAGTGTATAATTGTGTCACTACAATTCCACCAGTTCTAAAAATTACGAGTGCCCGCTATACAGATATAATAGTTTAGTAATATTATATTTTACTGATAGTGACTCGCAGTGGTGTGGAAACATGTTACCATTTTTTGATGTCAAAAAGTTTCTTCAACCTTCACCTTTTTCGTGTTTTATTTAGCATGCACTTCTCTGTCGGTTTTTGTGAGGCTTACTTTATTACATGCTGATGATCATGTTACGGTCAAATGCCTCGGCAGGCGTGACACCGCCATGGCGGAAATCTTGTATAAGAAATATGGCAGCGCTCCAGATAAGTTTTGTATCTAAAGAGTATTATGCCCCCAGATTTCAAATTCAATGCATATTTTACTTTTACAAATATATTATTGATTTTCGGCCATATAAAATAGGGAACAAATGAAAAAAAATGAAACACATGTAAAAAATAAATTATGTGAGCTGCTTTACAGCTCAATAAGTACATTTTCAACTTTATTACAGTATTTTCACTACTAATTATGAAAATCAATGCGTATATGTTCACATAGCTGTGAGTATTTTGTTCTCCTACTTATGATAATCAATGCGTATTCGGCGTAAATAAGTGCGTAAATATGCAGTGATAGAAGGTGTTCAATTCCTTACCGACTGCGCTACGGAAAGATCTGACAACTCGCATCGATATTAAATATATGATTAGTCGTCGGTCTTGAACAGACGTGGGAAATCCCGAAAGCATTCCCTTTATTACTTATAAATGATTGTTATGTAAACAAAAGCATGTAAACAACGCCATGACAAAGTGGTATTATTATACTATTGGTTTCCGATAAAGTGGCAAGGGTAGAGGTGTACCGCTTTGAGCTGGCGCGTTATTATTGTAAATATTATTGTAAACACGTGCTATTTTTAAATATTTTACGTCATATGTTGTAGACATGGTATTTGTATACCAGCGCAAACGCATTAACATTCGATAGAATTGCTAATAATAGTAACATCGTTTAGTGCTCTAGTGGGTAGATCTGCTGTTTGATGATCGGACGGTTGTGAGTTCGAATCCTGCCAAAGGCATACATTTTTCTCTCGATGTTACTATTTTGGCGCCAGAGGTAACGCACACATCCCGAAACAGTCGTGCATTTACTTTTACACAACATTATAAAACACTTCACTTTGAACCTAATCATTGTGAAATGCATTCTGCAGATTCGTGTGTTATTGTGAAATTCCACGTCGACTCACTACAAATGCAAATATGTTACGGAGAACACCATGTCGAAAAATAAACCTCTCACTTCAGATAATAAATAAATAAATAAATAAACGTGGATGCATGTGGTTCATAATTACCATGTCAATTGTTGTTTATACATGTAATAAAGATGCATTAAAAATAAAAATAAAACACAAAAACAATATTTAAAAAAAATAAATATATATATAATGGCCAAAGTGAGGATCGAACGCATGCAGTGCAAAATTAAAATCAAGTGCCACCGTTGGCCGCCAGTTTACCCACTGCTCCAGTATGAGAAACTGTTTTGTCAATCGCAATATATCGATCATGACTATAGCGACGCGCCATAATAAACAGGGAAATACCTACAGGAATTCCATGTTTATTTATACACCAATGTTTATATAAACAAAGCATGTAAACAACGCCATGTCAGGCTGGTATACTTATACGTGGCGTCACGGGGTCAACAGACTATGTCATTTTAGCTTTTTAGGGATGTAGCCAGTTTGCAGTCAGTTTAGGTGATTGAATAGACGCATTATCTAGAGCAATTTAGAGTTTGAAAATATATAATCCTCAAAGCTTGGGAGATAATTTAAATTACCTATTGGTTGACTGTTGAAACAGGTGATTCACTGATTGTAAACAACAATAAATGCCATATTTGTAAATTTGCAACGTATCGATAGTTGATTCATTTTGATTGCCCAGTCTTGCACAAGCATACGCATTGGTGTCCCTACAGCTCAGATGGTAGCGTGCTCGGGACATGCATTCGAACAGTGTTTCTTTTTTCGATTTCGAGCCTCGGAGAAATTGTTATTTGGTTTTATTTTTTTATTGATAACTGGTTCAACGTTTTCCCACATTTATATGTGTTACAAATAGTTTGCTAAAAAAAGATATATCTATCAACTTGAAACAAAAGCGGGATTTACACATATTTTAAAATTGTCGTCTGTGTGCATTTCATACAAACAACAATACAAGTGTGTAGGGGTGGGTAGACTCTTCGGGGCGTCAAAGTATTATTGGCCTCCTAATTGTCGGCCGTTGGAAATGTTTGACTGACTAAACCCACCCCACACGTCGTATGTCCACTGACCCCATGCAGTGATATTGGTTGCGCGTATACGTGTGGTCCAGACAGACATATGGATGTAACTAAGACGATTCAAATGACATTATGCAATATACATACATGTATATATCAGTTTTCGAACGTATGTACAATAAAAGTTATGTAAGCAACTCAATAATATTAATAAAGGTATTCGTATTAACAACGGCAGATATGTAGGAGTATGAAGTGTGAGTGTGCGTGGGGGGGGGGGGGGGGGGTACAATAACAAAAGACAACAACGGTGGTATCGAACCCACAACCCTCAACGAAAGATTAATGAAAACAAAAAGATAACCGTAACCACCACGCTACATGTATCAGATACGAAATGTGTGTCTTGGTCACAGGTCGATGTAGGTGCACGTATGTATAACGATGCGTGTATGTTCTAAAATTAGACAATGAAATCACAGGTTCATTGTTATCGATTAATATGTATTGGATCATGCAAGCTTTCCCATGGAGTGCTTGGCGTATGTTGGTATGATACACATACGATTCGAGTGCCTGTGCTCACTATTTTCTTTTTTAACAAATAAGTAACAAACAACAGTGAAAATTGATTCAGAATATGCCTGAATGTTGTTTGAATATATTTCGGGCCAATATTGGTCACACACTACATCGTCGTGCTAATTAAATGCCAGTTTTGCACTTGTTACACACCTACTTTACCTATTATGGTTCCATATGGAATCTCCTGTGACCGTTGCCCTTGCCACTTAATCGAAAACCTACAGCAAAATGTATAATACTGCTAATCAATACGTGGGGTAATGGTGAATGAATGTTTATTTTGTCAGAAAATGTCTCAGATGATGTCTCAGATATAAAGAACAGTTTGTGCCTACTGAGTGGGCATGTACCTTTAAGGGTGGGAATTGGCTCGAACACCTTCCATACCCGGAATATGTGAGACAGTAAAGGAACATGCCCACTCAGTAGGCATAACATGTTCTTTACATGAATTATATACGTGTATACTTGTGTCACTATTCCAACAGTTATACAAATTACAAGTGCCGCCATACAGATATATAATTTATTAAAAGTAATCTTATTTTTATTGATAGTGACTCGCTGTGGTATCAGGCTATTTTCTTATGCAAATGAGGCATGATATATCTTTTTTAATTATTTATACCTTATTATTTATTTATTTTATCTTGGGCTCCTGGTCAGCATGTGTAGGGTACACAATGAAAATATGGATGGTGACTGATCAATATGTATATGAAGTTTCAAGCAGTCACAGAGATATAGCAATTTGAAAAACTTTAACGTAAGACTCGGACGGCGGACGCCGGATAAAGCGGTAACTATATGCTCCCCCGGGGAGTGTCAGACAGGTTACACCGCCGTCATGGGACAGACACGTGTCGTCCGGGAGACGTCGTACGTACCGTGCAGAACCACGAGGAAATGTTCATAGGGTGGCCACCCTCCGCCCCCCCCCCCCCACCCCTCCTCCCCATATCCAACTTCACTAATTTATCTGATCAATTGAACTGAATTGCCAATCAGTCACTATCCTAGATATCATCACACACGAAGTCCATACAGCTGAACTCAAATTAATGTGTCATACTGTCTGTAGGTATCTGCGTGTTGATTTCAGCGCACATATACGGCTTGCTTTCTGTGACTAATTTCCCGATGGAGCCCGCTTTACTCAGCTCACTGAATAAATTTATGCTTTTTTCACAAACATCTCAGGATCATCCACCAGGAACAGGTTAGCGTACATGTCAAATGTCCTCCTGTAGCGTTTTGTGACTAATTTCCCGATGGAGCCAGCATTACTCAGCTCACTGAATAACTTTCTGTTTTTCTCAAACATGCACGGCTTCACGGATATGGAATGTTGGAATTTGGAAATAGATTTTTGGCAGTCATTCACTATTGATTCAGCCTTTTTGAGTAAGAGAAAAAGGCTATTCTCGTTAACAGTCTGTATTTTATTTGTGATGTCCGAGTGTGAAGATTTTATGATATCGAGATGGCCCTGGCTCGACGTCCGGGCAGACGTCAGTTGTTTTATCACGTCGTCTACGTACTTCTGTTTGGTCAGTTCTGCCTCTGCTGCATGTCGGTCAATAATGGCCACCAACTCATCACGATATGCCTGCACGGCCTGTGTGTATTCCACGCTGGCTTTCTGTATGTCATCTATTAAGTTGGAAGTTTGCAGTTTGATGGTGTTTAACTTGTCTGTCAGTTCATTTAAAGACTTCAGTTTATCTTTGCATTCCTGCGAGTCAGCTATGCCCTTCGCGATGTCGGGTATGTAATTCACCTCAGGACAGCTTCTGTGATGTACCATCACGCACGCCGCGCATCCTGTTTGGTTGTGAGCGTTACAATAATATTCTGTTACCTTAGCAGCGTGCATCGGGCATGTGTCGGTCAAGTTAGCAGCTCCCCCGTTATGCCCAGAAACTTCCATAGCTTCCATAGCTCACACTTTAAAGGTTACAGTTACACTTTTAAATTAATAGTTACAGTTACACTTCAAGGTTACAGTTATAGTTACACTTTAAAGTTTACGTTTTAGACCTCACAGTCACTGTTACGTTTACACTTCTTTATTAAAAGGTTACAGTTTGCACTTGTTTTGTGCCAAACACGGTGGACGTTGTCAACACACAATGTAACGTATGCCTATTGCAAAACTAATAGGTTACATTGGTATCACACTAATGTCACAGTTCACCTACTTCACTGGTAGCTTGTATAAACTTTCAAACTGATTCTGTCACAGTTTTTCCCATTTCTGGTCAAACGCATATGTTGTGACAACTCATTTGAACCGTCTCATTGAGACGGTTCAAATGAGAGCTCACAACATATACATTCAATGAGAAAAACTGAAAATAGAAACAGAAATGTCTCAAAATGTTCATACGTCTAAATTGAATTCTGAAAGTAACAAGTTAAATCATGTACAAACCAGCTTCAAACCTCAAAATATTCCGGACATGTCATCACTCTTTGTCACTGTTTGTTGTCGAAGAAATTCATAAATCCTAACGACTTATCTTCCCCCGCGTCCTCGTATTTAGGAAATACTTTCAAATCGCCCCAGAGTTTATGAATATATGTATTAAGAAGTATATTTCACATATTACTTTTTAATTTGCCATTGCGGTCCAACACTACAACGAATAATCTAATCAGTTGGAACTTGACCCGTATGTTGCATGTCGTCAATATGAAATATTTCACAATACACCTGACCCAGTGTCCCAGATAAAGCTGTTTATCAGGAAAGAATTTATTTGATTTAATGATGGTGTTTAACGGCCTGTCAACAACTAAGGTCACTTTAGGCCGGGTTACCAGCGTCGAATCCCATATGTTATAGTCCATTTGCCACTCTAACAGACCTATGAATTGTGTCTAGTACAAGGTTTTTTGGTGGCTTTACATTCACACGGGTGTCTTGAAACAATTTAGCTTGGTTGTCCTCTTGACGACCTTGGGCAACTTTTTCAATATGCAAATTAGTTGCCGCCATTACCAAAAAACCTATTTCCTGTTATAGGTCAATAACTATACACTATAAATTCACGAAAATGGTGTCTATAACTATATTTTCATGGTCAATGATTACGATTTTGGCATTTATAAAGTTGTTACATGCATACGCTTTCTCTTTATGGAAATTAATTGTCGCCATTACCGAAAAACCCGTGTTTTTTAGATAGCCGTGCTGCTATGTGGGATAATTTCTCAGAAATAGTTTGAATACGTATGTTTTCATGGTCGAGGATTACAATAAATGCATTCATAAAGTGATGGCATGTATGCGTGTTGTCTTTATGTAAATGAGATGCTAATATTAGTATAGTATTATTAGTGTCGTGCATTACACTGTGGAAGTAGGGTAAATCGAGAGGCGGCGCTTAATGCTCACAAAGATGACGGATACCACTCATCCGTGTGGCCAGACGATGTGAAAGAAAAGTTGTTGTGCATTCACGATGACGATGTCCGGATCTGGACATTCAAGGTGTGGTATACCGAGATGATTGGCGAGTGAATATTTGTTTCCTTTCCTCAAGCAGCCATACTCGTCGATGATAGAAGGTGGAACAGCATACAACTCGTACTGGAAAATTGGTTCCAGTTGCAACTGTCGTTGTTGCCCGACCAACAACCAACAACCAACCTTCACGCCTCTCTTAAGTTGCTCCATCGACTTGACTTGACTGTATATCTTGGCATGGAAGTGAAACGGCATAGAGTTGCGGAAGAATGTGGCCATTGTCGCTCCAATGACTAGTGCATCTTCCACATTTCCATCTTTGTGAGCTACCTGACCATTGACAATGATATAGAGGACGTCACTCATAACTTTCAACAGATGGGTATGCCTTGTTAGCTCTGTGGCAATCCGCTGTCGATCGTCCCTGTTCAGCTTTCGTCTCTTATCACCTTCCTCTTTATGCTTGATTGGTGATGATGAGCAGTGCACTTCATCGGAGTACGACTGTTCCATAGCATCAGAAAGATACGCTGAGATCGGGAATGAATCAATCCATTCAGTGAACACCTCATGTGACAGCGTCAGGCCCTTCAGACCACCATTTCCCGACCCGATAGCAATTTGTTCTCCAAACTGGTCACTGGATACTGAATTCCAATACATGCGCTCCAGCGATGATATCTCGATGCGCATCTGCTGGCAACAATTGCGCATCTCTAGCAGGTGGCAACTGATATACCGAGCATAGTGAACATGGCCTGCACTGAAGAAGTACGACAATATCCGTTCCAAACAAAGCTGCTGGAAGTGCCAGCATTCAGCCCTCTCTGCGCGAAGGAACTGGTGAACCAATAGCGTAGGTTTCACAAGAGTATCCCCCCAGTGCCTACCTTCTACATACTCATTGAAGTTTTGTTCACCGTTTTGGAGACAGTGTTATAGCAGGGCAGCCATCACTATGCGGAATGCCATATTGGCACGCACCCATGCATTCCCATTTACAATCACCGCAGACCACCGAATGTTGCACTAACTAGAACATCCAAACCAAACCCCTTCACCAGTGTCCCAATGCAACCCAACAAATACATAATAATGTGCATTGCCCCTGGACGAAGATTCACATCGTCAAACATAGTCGGCTCCCACCATTTGATATGTCGGGCAACCATGTACAATTGCATATCAATGGAAAGATTTGCATACGTCATGCCTAGGTCACACATGGTTTTATTCATGTATAGCAGTGATGTGATGACGGTATCAGGGTGAGCTGGTGGTGCATGCATGAGTAGGCCCATCAGGTACACAGTCGCTGGCTTTGTTGCGGCTGTCACTTGGTCCCTGTCCAATTGGTTGTTTAAGCCGTACCAATCCATGCTATGGTCTGATGAAAGTGAATTCGGCCACTGGGCGTCCTTGACCTCTGCAGCAACAAGACTCACAACCCTGGCACATGCATTCGTGTACACAATTCCTGAAGAAATATAGATTGCAGAAGGGTTAACCTTCGTTGGGCCAGTATAGTGCTGAAATGGCACATACTGGCTATTATTGTTCCTAAGAGATTGTACAACGGTCTTCCGCAGTTGTGGGATCACAATATTCATAACTTCAGGTCGATCGCACTACACAGTTCTACGATGCCAGCGGATGCTGTTGAATTTCCTGAGCCATGACATATGTCTCTCTACGTCCATTGGGAGCTAAAACTAGAAGATCAATATTGTCAAACCACCCGAAGATTTGCCACCTACATCTCATCAAACCAATTGCCTGATGTAGATCACCACCGCTGTCGCCCACGAATTTGGCAGCTGATTTGCGAAACCTTATCACCTAATCATATGATACTACGATCTGTGATCCTGTAGAAGTTTGATCATCTCGGAAGTGTCATGTCTGTGATGAAGCTTCACTGTGTCCAGCGTTGTCTGCTTCCTAGTGCCGGTGATGTGACCTTGTACAGATTGGGCTAGGCTGAGAGACTTCTGTGCCACAGTGCCACAGGAAACGAATTCTGAGACTATGTACAGCAGTGTTGCGCTGGTCTGTTTCATTGTGTTATTGTATGTGAATTCTTTCAGATCATATTTCGCATTACTGTACTGTACGGCTCGAGCCTCACTCCTGATCTGCCGAACAACAGAATATACACTCTCCTCATATATCTGTTCAACAGCGAGGTCATATGCAGATTGGTCAACGGGGTCGAATCCCGTATTTCACCTGTAAGAAAGGGGGAACATCTCAAAATCAGAACTTAATATTTACATCAAGAAACACACACATTCGGGCCTGAAATTAGAATAACCTGATCTGGTGCCAGGTCTTCACCACACCAGAATCACTTAGCCCCATCCCCTAAAATTAATAGGATTATCCATAATTCTACTACTCTTATAAGGGGTATAACAAACTCTCACATACATAATCAGGTAGCCTGATATTCCGGAAAGGATGAAGCCCATCGTTAAAAATTACCCTTGGCATGCATCCAACTTACCACCCTCTACAGAGCTGTGAAAGTTGGGTTTTATGTATTGGCGGCCACTAATAATCCTCGCAGAAAGGATCCAAACTGCCAAAATTAAATAAAATATTTGAAATATTTGCATGTAGTCACTTTATAAATACATGTATTGAAATCCTAGACCAGGAAAACATAGGTCTGAAACCCATTTTCGTGAATTTATCATAAACGGTTGCAGAGCTATAAAAGAAAATATGATTTTCTGTAATGGCGGCAACCAATTTGCATAATGAGACAATGTATACATGTAATCACTGTATAAATGCCACCAGTTTCATCTTTGACCATGAAAACATAGGTATAGACACCATTTGTGTGAAGTTGTAGTGTATAGTTGTAGAGCTATAATAGGAAATATTTTTTCCGCTAATGGCGGCAACTAATTTGCATATTAAAAAAGTTTCCCAAGGTTGTCAAGAGGACAACCAAGCTAATTTACTCCAAGGCACCCATAGGAATGTAAATCCACCAAAAACCCTTGTACTATAGACAATTCATAGGTCCGACATGTAATTCATAAGGACGGCAAATGGACTATTAACTGTTGTGATGATGATTAAATACCAAAATCAGAACTGAATATTTACAGAAAAATATGGAAATGAAACCTGTGGCCCACAAATGCCCCCGCTGGCAGGCAAAGAAAACGAGGCACACTTGAAAACACTGAGGACCAAAGAAGCATCATGAAAGCAGACCATCAGAGCAATGGGTGTGTGAAATATCAAGCAGTTCAGTGCAACAGACACTTCAGCCACTTACCCGAGTTTCGAACGCACCAAGTATGTGAATTGACCCCGGGTTCAGCGGGGGCAGGACGACCGTGAATTTGTCGCAGTGTGTGAAATATCAAGCAGATCCGTGTAGGGTAATAGGAAGTATAATACATTTACCCGAGCGTTAAAGTTTCGAACGCACCAAATATTTGACATTGACCCTGGGCTTAGCAGGGGCGGGACGATCGTGGATTTGTCACAGGGCGGTAGAGGACCATTGCATCAATGCATGTGTGAAATATCAAGCAGATGAGTACAATGAAATATAAATTAGAAGACATTTACCCGAGCGTAAAGGTGTCCAATGCACCAAGTATGTGACCTTGAACCTGTGCTTAGCAGGAGAGGAACGATCGTGGATTTGTCGCAGCCCGGTAGAGGACCATTAGAGCAATGCGTGTGTACAATATCAAGCAGATCCGTGTAAGGAAACATAAAGAATAAGACATTGATACGAGCGTTAAGGTTTTGGGACGTACGGACGTACGGACGGAACGTGCGGACGCCGGAAACACTATATGCCCCCCTCACCATTCGGTGACGGGGGCATAATTAATATTCAACCCTGGAATTAGAATAACCTGACCTGCCAGGTCCTCTCCACATCGAGTCACTTAGCCCGACTCCCAAATAGTAATATGATTAGTACTTATCTTATTACTTTTATAATGGGTATAACCAGATTCAACTCTCACGTACCAGAAAGCCACACCTGCGGGTTAAACCATGGATATCAGGATTCCGTTAAGGATGAAATCCATCGTTAAATGTACCCGTTGCATGGTACCAACCAACCTGTTATGAAACAAGACGAAATATAAAACAACAGCAGAGCAGACAACAATTTCCTAAAGACAATGTTTCTAAGATGATGTCTCAGCTATTTCAAAACGGTAAGTGTTTCTTTTTGTTTTGCCTTTTGTATTTGTTTTGTTTGTTTTTGTTTTATTGACTGCAAATCAATAGAATGCACCATTTTACTTATATGTGGCTGTGACTGGAGAAATATGACTTATTGGATTTGTAACCAGTGTAGTTCCTGATCAAATGGCATACTCCCGTAGCCTGATAACGATCTGTATTGCTTCTTAGAAACGTGACGGAATAGCGAACAGAGCAGATTCTCATCAGACAGTCCAAATGCACAGAGCGATCTGGATCTACACTGGTCGCAAAAGCCATAAGCCCCATGTCTCCAGTCAGAGCCACATATGAGTATACGGTTTATTCTACTATATACTTTCATGGACTGTGATAAACAGGGGAGATGATCTAGTATTTCAATTCAGCTACAGTTTCAGGAAGTGCAATTTGTAAATCATAACACTCATTTTTTAGCTGTAAAATGATAATACATTGTGTGATACAACATATAGAAATATAGTTAAATTTAAACAAGGGTGGAGGGGGAGGGGGGGGGTGTCCTATTTTCGAGCTCCACGGAGTTGAGGGAGTATGCTAGGGCACTCGCCCATATAATTCTTTTGAAATCTAGATGTCCTGAAATGCACTTTCATGTGTTTTACGGCATTTAAATTCAGACTCCAACTGGTGGTAAACTGTGATCTATGTAACTCCGTGGCCGAATTTGAAGGGGGGGAGGGGGGGGGGGGGGGTGCAACACAGGAACCGCCCTCCAGTTCCGCCCATGAAACCCCTCGCTGGCAGCCTTGATAATACTAATAATATAAGTGACATTGACCCCTCAAAAACAAAAACTTGACAACAAAAAGTTAATGCAAATTTAACAAGAGTGTTGAAGGCATATGGAGGCTTGGCCGCCAAGGGGAGATAAGTCATCCGAAAATTTAATAGAGGTCGGTCAATGTACTCTGCCACATAATGACCGACCAAAAAATGGGGTAACTCACATAACATGTACCAAGTGGTGTTCTGGTATTATTGTCAAAGACACAGCTGGCTTGCATATGAAACGTCCTGGTCCGAAACGTCCTGGTGACTTGGTCCGAAAGTTGCATGGTCCGAAGCGTACGGCGAAAAAAAAATACAAATATCTCACCGTTGATCATGTTTCATATCTTTTGGAAGTAATAGATCGTTCACACAAAGAGAAAGTATGTATTCTGTGTAATCTTGCCATCTCAACTGGTAGTATATCACGAATGATTAGACGAGTTATCACAATATGTATCGACATCAGGGAAGTTTGACAGGTGGCAGCCATTGATATATTGTTGCTAAGAGATCGCACTGGAGTGACATTAAATGCGCAAAGTAGTAAATAAAGCAATTATAATTCTAACGACGAATTTATAACTTTTATTATTGAAAAATAATGAAATAAGGAACATAAACGTATATATATTCATGCAAAAATCGCTAATATCTTGTAATTGTATTGGAACTATTTTCTTCGTAGAAAATATTATTTGTGTGATCCATCCGGTATGACCTGCTCAAGCAGCTTGCTATCCGGTACGATTTTCCAACGAGACTCGATAAAGTTGGCAAAACAGTAAAGGAGTACATTAGAAATAGGTTAACCGCATCGTAATTTTGAAATTTGCGGCGTATATCAGAAAATGATAGGTCGGAAAACATGTTTAATGGCTCCGCTAGCACGTCGCCATTAAACATATTTTCGGACCTATCATTTCTGATATACGCCGCAAATTTCAAAATTACAATACAGTTAACCCTATAATCACAGCCATTTTGGCTGTGATAAAAATGGCTGTGATAATGTAATACATTCAGTATAATAAAAGTATTCATACTTTTAATCATCAAACATATGCAGTCGTTAGTTATGTACGAAATAATGCATTTCGAGGAAAATAAATGATTACTCCTGTTACCGGGTTTCATATGGGTATATTAAAATATTCGACACATTGTGCACATTTCCCCCAGTAGCCGTGGGTTCACTTTATTTTCAGTTCCAAGTAAGTTCAACTAAGCGTAGTCAAGAGTAGTCAATTGTAGTATCCCATGACAACAATTAAACCATAATAAGTCATCTTATCATGTCCCACAACATCTGACATACAAGTACATGTGATTGCAATTCATGTGCATATGCAGCCTATGCTCAATAAATGTAAATCCATCAATTGAAATTTCCAGACGATCTTAAATTTTTATGAAACGGGTCCCTGGTGAGCAGTGTCGGCTAATAACGAAACAGTAATTATAAGTCTAAAACCATATATACAATACAAGCTTACCACGTCTATGGTGCATGTGTGACTCGTCTTTCTCACTGTGTCCTCAGTGGTTAGATCACATCATGCTCCTGTGATAAATGGTAAAATTAGTTCGCATGCTTAAAGCTCAGTAGTATATAGGGAGTCAAAATGATACCACCGACGTTTGTAACGTTATTGAGCTGTATTGTAGCTCCCAACCAAAAGTTGGTGGTGGTATTGAACGATACAAAGTGGTATTGTAGTCCCAATTATATTATAAATTAAATTTTGTATCAATTATTGGTCCAAAACTCTGAGCACAACGAAAAATAGCAAAAGCCTCCACTCGTGCATACCCCCAGCGACTCGGTAGATTTCTTAGCCGGCACCCAGCCACTGGGGTGTTGGACCTTTCTTAAGTCCACGCATCTGTTGGCTCACAGTCTAGTTTTAAAGGTCGCCTTTAACCCCATTACCAATTCCTCTCCGAAACGAATTCAGAGAAACCAGCGAAGTAAGGCGAGCCTATTTTGTGATTTGGTTTCCGAAATTGCAAGCTCTTAAGCAGAAATCTTTTAGGCCGGGACCTTTGAGCTATGCAATTCCATCGCCAAATTCACATATTTAGAGACTGCTACCATTAAACAGACGAGACGGACATCATACCGGATCAACAACATGGCATGCACGAGATGAGACCAATTGTTGAACGGCAAACAAACGTATATATACTCATCAGTTTCCTATGCAACATACAAATGGTGTGTAAATTATAATTATTTATAAACACTTAGAAAGGTTCACGAATTTCCGGATGGTTAATTATTTTATTAATTTTTTAATTAATTTTGTAAAAATTATTAATAATTTAAAGCTGAACACCCCCTATTATTACATAGAATAATTAATATAAGAAACAAATAAAAAAAAAAAAAAAAAAAAAAAAAACACAACTATTTCCACGAACAAAGTTAGGTTTTGCCGGCGCGAATTCGAGCCTCGGCGGGACCTAAAACTTTTTTTTTTTTTTTTTTATTTATTTGTTTTCTTATATTAATTATTATGTTTACTGCACCAATATAATTAAATTTTATAATTTTTAAAAAATTATTTAATAAAATATCACAATTTCGGGATGGTGGTGCTGTAACATTTCCTCCGACTTTATTTCCAAATTATACACTAAATTTATCCCAATCAGTACTCTCAATCTTGGGCATGGTGGCGCGCGCTTTGATTCTAATATCATTTTTTAATTCTTCATATCTCCCCACCACGGATTCAAACTCTAAATTTGATATTTCATTATCGGTCAACGCTTTGGACACTATAACGTCGATGCTATTTTTCTCAGACCTCGTGAGAACCGATATTCTATCATGTTTTCTACTTTTTTTCTCGAGTTTTCCACCCGCCGCCTTAATTACCATACAAAGTATTGCAGATAAAACGGTAATTCCACTCAAAACCCCTGCAAGTGGAACCGTTACAATTGTAGATTGCGTTGCAGCAGTCCCCACACCACTCATTACAGATAAACTTGCCAGAACCGTACTATTTTGCTTCAGCTATGGTAGCCGCGAGCTTATATTTTTTAGCGTTTCTTTTTCTATTTGTACATTCTCTAACTAAAATATCCTGCATAGCGACGATATTATCCAACCTAAAATCTAAACTTCTTTCGTGAATTGGATACAGTGTTGATGGATTGGTATTGTCAATTGGAAGCATATTCGTAAGCGGTGATTCGTTCATGATTACATTTTACAAATCAAGTTCAATTAACAATGTAACAATAGTGGAAGAACTCGCTGGGTCAGCGATTTTCGTAACAAAGTTAATAACACTACCTTCTGAAAGTCTAATTGGATCGTCACCGGCGAACAAAACCACCGATGAACTATCTCCAGCGAGTTTATTGACTCCAATTGCCCGTTCTTCCCCATCCAGTACGAGATTTACCATGACCGCGCCCACAGATTTACCATTAGCATTAACCGAGCAGACCGCCATTCGGAGAAGTGTACCTGGAGCTGTCATGGCGTATCCCCCATATTTATTGCTCGCTTTGGCACCGAACGAATATTCATAGAGCCCCTCATTCAATGGGCCCCGCTTCTCAGCCCAAACTGTGATGACACGTTTTTGTTTTTTCAATAACTTAAACTGCTCTACATATGTGATCAACAATCCGGCAAGCCCCCCGATAGAGGCATGGGCCTCAGCACGAACCTTTTCAAAGGTCTCCTAAAGTGCTTTGTTCGCGGCTCTACGAACACGTTTCAGTTTATCGTAAACTTCCATAAACTCTGTATGGGCCTCTTCCCGAAATTCTGTTATTTTTCCGCCTATTTCAGTAAGTGCTGCATGATCCTCTGAGCGCAACACCATATAAGCCTCCGTAAGGGTCGCCTGGTCTTTCTCAATACCCTTTCGATACCCTCAATTTCCACCCGGGCCTCTTCGCGAACTTGTGCAGTCACCGTCAGGACTTCTACTCTTAGCTGTGCTATACTCCTGTGAATCCCGTTTGTGGCCTCCGATATAGTTTTATTGATCAGGGCCTTGGTTTTTCCAGTAGCTAAAAAGTCAGTCGCTCTCTGTCGGGATGAATCCCTCATCTGCCGGTTCCAAATTCTTTGAATCTGTCACCCAATCCCGATTTGAATTGGAAGAACTACCTGGTCCGTATATACACATAATTAATTTTAAGAAAATTATAAAATTGGGGCACATATACTCAATTGGAAATTTCGAGAACGACCGAAATCGGGTAATAGTTATTCAACTTTCTCGCTTGATCATCAAGAATAGAGACCGTAAATTCGTGGATGTGCCCCGTTTCCAAAACTTTCATCTCGGGGTGTGGGAAGTCTAAGGTCACCGTCTCCCCAAAGAAACAGTCGCTGACTTGCACGGTTTTCAGTAATGTGCTGGGGGATCCGTCTACCATGTTCTACGATGTGTTCACCCGATCCAAGTGCACCCTGAGAGTTTTCGTGAAGGCAAAGTTCACCGGGTTATCACCGACGTACTCACCCGAGACAAACACTCCTTTACTTGCGGAGTATGTCTCTCTAAACCAGAGTTGAAGACCTAACGCCGGGGAGACCACTACCTTACTATCTGGGCCGATGGTCATTGTTGTCCGTTAGCCTTCGAGATAGTGAGGTTGTGAGGTTGACTCTACCGTCAAGCTCTGAGGTGACAAAATATTTGAGCTGTCTAAAACTCCACAGTCCGGGAGGCAGCTTTACCCCTACTTTTTGTTCATCCTTCAATTAGTAAAACCCTTCACTCTTCCCCACATTCTGCCACCCAACCGTGAAGGTGATTGATCTGAGACCGACCCGGCGTTTTCCGCAGCAGTTGTCGATTGACTTTTGAAGTTCACTTTTTGAACATTAGTGATAGTAGCAAACATAATAATATCTTTCAATGGATACCAAAGCAGTTACCTTTAATCATAATGCAAAGTACAAAGTTGCTGGTAAATACACGCAAAAAGACGTTGTTAACCCCCTTGTACACCCAACTGTAACAGTTAGACCGGAAAGTGGCTTTACCACCAATTTCCCTAACATGTTTGAGAAATATGTAGTTCCAAAGACTACTAGTCAAGATGTAATACTAAGATGGGATTTTTCCCATATGAACTTCTGGCAGAACCAGCTAAATTTCGCTGTATGGTGTGCAACGGCCGGATGTGGAGTTTCACATCAAGACCATCTGACATCCAAGAATGTCATGCTCCGAAGTGTCTGCAACTTTCATGTGTATTATACTATTAGGAGGATTCTCAAAGAACTAGGTATTCCACTACCTCAAGACGACGGCTGGGATCCCATTTCCAGCACATAAAACCGTAAGGCGTTCGAAAGATTGTGTAATGAATTTGGGGTACCAAGAGACGCGGACTGGAGACAGAAAGTATACACCCCAACCAACAGTTTAGAGATAGTTCATCTTAAAGGCTTAGCTAGTGGTGGGCATCTTGATAAAGTGGCAACATGGACTAAATATAATTATAAGTTGAATACGATGACGTTCGGTTATGAAGTGCTTGGAGGGCTTGCGTGTAAATACGGTTATTGTCATTGGCTACCTACTAAAGTAGTCCACGTGGAATACCTAGACCTGGGTGATACTCCACGGATGCGAAATGCGTGGACCACATTTATGTTAGATAAAAGCACTGGATTTACGCAGGGTAGGGTTATTCGCCCCAACGACTCCATTTGCGTATACATCTGGGCACTTGTCGAGGACGCCATCTCAGCTAAGGTGGACCTCCAGAAGGCGATCTAGAATTATCAAGACGTTTTGCAGACTGCCCGCACCCCAGTAGACTACGCATTTGGAATAGGTCTTTATATGGCGCCGAGCAATATGATACTACGAGACGACCCGGTTGACGGTTACAATAATCAGATCGTAGTCGCCACCGCCAATAAAAAAATCGGCCACAACGGGAACGTGACCACGGGTATCATCAAACTCCCCCCAAGAGGCCCGGGTTCATTCAATCTCGATTGGGAGTCCAATCCCCCAGGATTGGTGTTGGAAATTCAAATAAATTTGAAAAAGATTTCATAAAACCGCAAGCACCTCACTCAGCTCCGTTGAACACAGTACACCCAATCCAACCATCAAGTTCCACCAATCGTAGATTGGGTGAAATTGGAACACGAGCGGGAACTAGTGCCCAGGAGGAGGAGAAATTAGGGCTCGTCATCACTCTCATGGCGATCGGACTATTTGCGCTTTGGTTTTAGGAACTCTCGGGAGGCTAAAAGTAGGAGACCGGCGATCGCCACGATTAGAGCCCAAGCATTCTCGGCGAGCCATCCGGCCGTTTTTGATAATATAGATAACAAGTAAGAAACGATACTTCCGATCAGTCCAGGTAGTGCGGCAGCCGCCTTTTCGGCTAATTTAGCCAGGAGACTGGCGAGGGCTTTTAGTTGTTTTTTTACCCACTCCTTAGCTCCACCGGATGATGGCGCGGGTGCTGGCGCGGGCGGTGGCGTGGGTGCAGTCGCATCACCAGTGAAAGCTAGAACTATGGTTGATATAGTCATACCGACAGCTGCGAGGATGCTTACTATAGTGACGCCCTGCTCTCTGAACAGAGTGCGAAGACGCTCACCGAGTGTCGTCTCCTCGTGCAGAACCCTCGAGATTGTTTCGCGGATCCGACTTATTTGGGTGTGGAGAGCCTTACGGCAAGCCGATTCAGCCTTTAAGCGAGCTTCTCTTTCATCCCGCAAAGACCGCAGTCGTTCGGTGATCCGCTCGATAGATTCTCTATCGCCACGGGCTTCCTCCAGTTTCCTTTCTTCTAGCGCGATATGTTCATCCAGCGCCGAGAGTTTGGAGAGGTTAAGGACCAGTTCGCCCCGGACCTTTTGCAGAGCCTTATAGAGTCCCCGGAGTTCGCGAAGAGGTAACGGTGGGTCATCGTTAGACCCTTATTCGAGGTTGAGTATTTCGTTTTCGCTGAACGTGGTCTCCACCGTGTTAATAGTGTCGGTGGCCACTCGAGGGACCTCGCTGAGCTCGACATTTTCTATCGCGGCGGCTGTCTTCGCAATCGTTTCGTCGGTAGACTGGAGGGCCTCTACAGCGCTGGCCGACATATATGTTTTACCCCTCTTCCAATCTACGAATCCTAGTTCGCTCCTTATGATTTGGTCACCGCCCGGGTTTCCGGCAATGGTGCTCAGCGCTAGGGGTTTACCGGTCCTCGTGTTGACTATTGGGAGATTTGATGCTGCTTTTAGTCGCAATCTACCGTTCAGATCAAATTTGAACTTGGAGTAGTCGCGACCGACAGATGGGACCAGACCGTTTTCTGCCAAATTGTTGTAGTAGTCGTTTACAGCTCCCTCGAGTAATTCCCGACTTTGACTAGTGGTGATGGTAGAGCTGGAGTCTCTATGAAGGGTGTTTCGTCATCATCATCATCGTCACCATCGAGGTAATCGTCTCTGCCGATTTCATCCATGTCAAAATCGTAATCAGCCATCTTTATTATGTATAAAAGACAAAACCATACGGGTTTAATAGAGTAACTTAGTTTCACTAAATTATGTCTTCGAGTCAATACGGTCGCAAACTCAATCCATACGGCAGATTGCGTGAGCTCCTCGGGGCAAAAGGCGTGAGACAGAGTTTCGTTATTACGAACAACCCATCGACGATCGACCAAAACCAGCAGATCTTATTCCACTTCCCCAACCTCGGAGCTAGCGACGTCATTGTGCCGGGGACTGTTCGCCTCGCTTTCACTATTTCGCTGACGTCGACGGACGCGGACCGAACCGTCGTTCAGAACCTGGGTCGCGCCATCGTCAAGAAGACCAAGATAAAGATTTCTGGTAATGAGGTGATGTCGATCGACGACAGTGACGTCTACCATTGCTATCAGGACCTGTGGAAGACGGCACAAGAGCGCGAAAATGCGGCCTATCAGGGTATTGACACCAGCAAAAATAAGAACGTAACCTGACTTAGAATCGGGGCTGGTAACAAGGCAGATAACAACGCGAGCGACAACGCGATCGGGGCCGCTTACGGCAACCGCTTCTACATCCCGCTCGACATTGAGTTGCTGGAGAGTCATATGCCCTACTATCAGAGCGCTTTGGCGGACCGCCTCGAATACCAACTAACGTTCAACGGCTACGGCCGAGCTCTCATAGCCACCAACATGGCATCGAAGTATACGATCGACAATGTTTCGTTGGAGTACGACATGGTCACGATGCCCGAACTCGCGCGATTGATCAGATCCCAGTACGCCGGGCGCGTGCCATAATTTACGACCGAGTTCTTCGCCACCGCAAGATGACGAAAGACAAAAGCGACACATTGTGGAATATTAACGTCAACGTACCTGCCCGCTCGATGAAAGGTATACTGATGTTGTTTGGGGATGCTCGGCTCGCGCTCGAGGCTAGAAAAACCGACAAATTATATAACCCCAAAATCACAAAGGTAGAGGTGACGATCGAGGGAGTCCCCAATCAACTCTACAGCGCGGGTCTTCGCGCGCACCAGCAGTGGGACGAAGTCAGAAAGCAGTTTGCTTCCGGCTCTAAGCGCTCCCCGGAGGTTGCCGCGGTTGCCAAAGACCTGCAGCTCTCGGACGTCTCCCTCGCGGAGTTCCTGATTACCAAATACGCGTTATGGCTAGACATGAGAGCCAGCGACGACGACCAAATGCACGGTAGTGGGGGCCAAGTTGAGAACGCTAGTGAGGGTATGACGATCCAGATAACCAAAGAGGCGGATGAAAATGGGCCATTGAACGTGTACTTATATATAATTACAGACGCACAACTCAACATCGAAGATGGTCGATACGTCTCAGCACTCTACTGATTAATTAAAAAAATCATCTCACCATTTGTTAATAAAAAATCAACACCAATTCACGATTGGAGATTTAACTCTACCTTAAAACTTTAAAGTTTGTGATGCCCACTCTGCCATAATATGTGGGCAGACAGGATGTGGAAAAACAGTTTTCATCCTCGACTTTCTCGAGGGCTCCTACTGCGATGCCTTTCGTTACATTGTGATCCTGTGTCCCACTGTGTGGCACAACGATACTTATCAACGACGCCCGTGGATATGGACCGACCCTGAGGTATACGTCGTTGACCCCGGCGACAGGCTTCACGATTGGTTGCGTGGCTTCTACCAAATATTTCAGGGCGAGCCCACCCTATATGTGATTGACGACTGCTCGGCCAAGGCGGCGATGACCAAAAAGAAGGACATGCTCTCTGAGCTCACATTTTCTGGCCGCCATGCGGGGCAAAGTGTATGGATCTCCACTCAGAAGTACAACGCCGTCCTCAAGGATCTGCGCGAGCAAATGATGGGTCGCCCTCTTTCACTGCAAGGACCGAGACTCATTCGATGACTGTCTTCGAGAGAACGATGTTATCCCAACGCGCGAGGAGCACCTGGAGGTTCGACAGATGCTTTCGGAAACTAAGCACGCCAAGCTTCTGCTAAAGACCGATCAACCCACAAATTATGAAGTTATCAATTAATTTATTACAAAGTAATAAGCAATTGCTGAACAATGATTAACAAATACTTAACAATGTTTAGCAAATGTTGAACAAATGCTGAACAATGGTTAACAATGTTAACAATTTGGTGCTCCGCTGCGAGCTTTTTTGCTAGCATAACGGTGATCATAAGTATCGGGTGGTGCGCTTGGCAATATGTTAGACTTATGAGACTTGTCAGAATAGTTAAAAATAAAATAATGAACTGCGACGAACTTCTCGATCAGCTTATTGAAGAGACAATCGTGTCGACTGCCGACAAGGGCCTGAAAGATGGCCCGACTGCCGATACAGTCCCGAATGAAAATGAAAACGCGGCGCGACGAGAGCAGCTAGCTGCGCTGGTTGCTGGGGGACAATCGGATCATTATGTCGGTAGGTGTCTCTCAGTTTGTCAGGTGGATAAGATGTCAGATGTGGAGATTGATAAAATGTATGCGCGATACGAATCCAGATTGGGGGCAGAGATGACAAAAACTCTTGGATCGGCGGCTATTCATTTGTACGCTACCACTGTTAGTATACTTCTCCCGATACCAAACACCGCGGGGTTGATTCGCGATCTAGAGACTGACCCTTTTATAGGACACACTCTTAGAACAGCCTGCTGCTCATTTATCACAAGTTTGGAATGTACTTAGCTCCACTGACAACCGCGTTGACCACGGGTAAACACTGTCAATTTGGACATATATGCCCACGAACTATAAGCTCAGAAAATGATGACACAAGACACACCTGCGAGAGTGACGGAACCCTCAACTCCCAATCGAGATTGGATGAACCCGATTGCTCCAACCCAATCGAAATTGGAGTTGTACCCGATTGCAGCACTTCCCTCAACACTGTTGAATCCGATTGATCCTCCAACGGAGCCCTCAACACTGTTGAATCCGGTTGCATGACATAAAAACCCAAAAAGACAGGCAGCTGGGCGGGCAGCGGCTGCGACCCGAAAAGCTAAACAAGATAAAATACTCGCCGAGCTTCGAGAGGCCAAACGGTCGTTGCAATCCCCGATTGCTGTTGAAACAGCAAAACACCCGGTGGCAGCTGTTTCTCCCCCAATCCTTCCAATCGCGATTGGATTGGAACAGGAGAAGCAAACCCCGATTGCTGTAGCTCCTACCCCCTATTACCTCAACATTGTTGAACCTTATTGGAAGATCGTCCCGTGGGTTGTTGGTGGTGGTCTGGCAGTTGTGGGCACCCTGTGTGTGCTGAAATACCCCCTATTACACCAATCCCGATTAGAAAAACAACCCCCAACCGCACCTGTGCAGTTGGAGTCGGTTCCGAAGAAAGTTACGAAACCGGTTGCGCCCCATTTAAACATTAATCACGATCCCTTTTATATGCAATAATTATAGTTATGGCTGAAAACGATGGTAACATGATAGTGAATGCACTTTATCACGCCGTGGTGATATCGGGTCTAAGTATCGGGTATGCTCGACTATCAAAGATGGCCTGAGGATGGTCCACTCCCAAATTGGACTTTACTGTGAGAGACGTAGGGCTCGTGACCTTAGATGCAGCGGCCTCAGTCTGGACTCGAGATTATCTAATTAAAGCCGGAATTCTACCCTCTAATATATGGAAATAATGGCTTCGATCGGAATAATGATAGGTGGTGCGCTTGTAAACGCATTGGCGTTCAGCGGTAGCAACTTTCTATTCTCGAAAATGAGAAGCTCGAACGTGGATGATGAGCGCAAGCGTCACGATTTAGCTGTAGAACAACTCAATAGCGCAAAAGAAGCATGGTCGGAAAAACGAACCGCCCATCTGGACTTGATCAGCGAAGAGCTTCGCAGCGAGAATCACGCCGCGCAAAGTTTCCAGAACGTTGAAGAAGCCAACCGCGAGTACGCGCTGGCATATTCGCAGAAAAGTCTCGCGCCACTGGATCCCCAGCCCCAACTTTCAGATTTCTATGTACCGTCAGAGGCCCAAAAAGACCGCGAGATCGCGTTCATCGTCGTGGGAATGGGTGTGGTGGGTCTCGTCGGCTACTATATTCAATCGAGATTGAAATAAGCGAAAGAAATAATTATTTTAAAACTTTTTAAATATATGTATATATATATAGAACGATGTTAGTTGACGAACTTTATTTTGCTATGATCGATGTAGGCTAAACTTCCCTTAAACACCGTTTAGCTGGCGCAAAGGGTATGATTCGTCTGGCCCGAGATTCTCTCGAGACGTGGCGCGAGGACGAAATAGCGGCCACCCTTTTCGCAAAGCGGATGTTAGATTCCTCCATCAACTCCCAATCGAGATTGGATTAATTAGATTTTCCCAAGTTCCTTCAGAACTTATCCCCCAATCAAAATTGTACTTGCAACAAAGGTTTATTATTAACGACGCAGTTACCGGACGATCTGGCGAGGGCATGTTGGAGTTATTAGAATACTTCGCATACGATGAACACGCGCAAAGTTAATACCAAACTATCGGTTCGCCTAGTGCGTAAGCTAGCGAACACATACTATAGCCCCAGCGGCTACTGGAAGCGACTCGCAGGCAACAAGAACCTCGCGGCGGCGACCAAGGTTTCAGAAAACGCTGTCAAGGAATGGCTCAAGAAGCAAGCCATCTGGCAGATCTATTTACCCGCGCCTCGCAGTATTCCGCGCCCGAAATTCGACGTGACGGTGCCGAACCAAGTTCACCAAGCTGACCTCCTGTTTCTCCCTCACGATCGCGTCGGTCGCAAGACGTACAAGTACGCACTGACAATCGTTGACGTAGCGAGTCGTCATAAGGGTGCTGAGCCGTTGGCCACTAAAGAGTCTAAGGAGGTGGCCGAGGCTCTTTCCCGAATATATAAGAGGAGTCCTCTCAAATGGCCTAATCTTCTCCAGGTCGATCCCGGCCGCGAGTTCATGGGCGCGGTCTCTCATATATTGGCTAAACACAACGTTTCTTTCAGACGCGGCCGCGTCAACATCCACCGGGACCAGGGGATCGTGGAGCGGTTCAATCGAACCCTGGCTGAGGGAGACTGTTCGGTCACCAATATGCCAAAGAACTTGTAGACCCTCATTCGCGATCGACCGTGTGGGTGACCAGGCTACCCTCCGTGGTCTCTGCACTTAACGGCGAGATGACTAGATTGATCGGTAAGAAACCCATAGATGCTATCAAGGCAAAAACGGTGTCACACAAACCATCCACCGTCTCGTGTGGGCGCCCCGTTGGTTTAGCGGAGAAACGACTTGCATCGGATGTTGCCGTCCGGTACCTCTATCAACCGGGAGAGCTCGAAGGTGGTCGCCGCCGTGCGACTGATACCCGTGTGGTCTCTCAATGTATATCATCTAGATCGATATATTACCAAACCAGACGAGCCCGTGCTCTACTATTTGAATGATGGTCCATCTCGCGGGTTTGTTCGCGAATAACTTCTTATGGTGCCTTCTGACACACAGCTACCCCCGGATCGTCAGAGTCTTTATATTTATTTATTAAATCAGTAGAGAGGTTCTGTATGTATTCCGTCTGGTAACACGCGTCTTTTATCGTAGTACGCCGAGAGTCCTAATTTTTGTTGACAGTACGTTTTCATAACACCGTCTTTTATTTTGAATCCTCTATTTTGTGCTACATCTATAATGTGTTTTCCATCTTCTGTAGTTTCACTTAGTACTCGTTTATATCTATCCCAATTTAAATTATTAGTTCTCTTGGACATTCCTTTCGCAGAGTTTTTATTTATGGAATTAAATATTTCTACAAAATAACACTTACTAGAAAACGCTATCGCCCTATCTCCGCTAAATTCCATTTTGAAAAGTCCTGGCTCTCTTTCGCTCCATTTATCCCAAGCCGAAATTTTTTTTCTTTTTCAAACTCGTCTAGTAAGTTAGGTCTAATCAATTCATCTATTGTTTTTCCACTAACTCCTATATACATACTATCCGTGTCCATCTGTATTAATTCAAAGTCTTCTCTTTTTACGTATTTGTCTAGAAATTCGTTGTAGAATTCCAACATTCTCAATTTAGCTAGTTGATAAACCGCTATTCCACAGTGAAAGGGTCTCTTTAAGGGTGTGAATTGGCTCGGACACCTTCCATACCCGGTATAACTCCATAACTCCAGTTATTTCTAGACCGTGTTTTAAATACCATCTCAATAACGGTGCGTACAGCAATGCTTTAGTGGCGGTCATCGATCCCACTAATTTCCTTCCATTTCCTCTTGTTTTGCCAGTATCTTCCAAATATTTTAGCATGTGTGTGGGAACCCCCTCAAACTCTACAGCACGGTTTATAAATATTGGGGACATTTCAGAAAACTTATCTTTTAAGTTGTGTGGAACCTCTATATCCACCTCCGCAAACCCAAACCAGTCTCCAGATAAAACACTTTTACAAAACATTTTAATAAATTTAGGGTTATGTGGGGTATCTATATGGTGTATAGTTTCTCTCCAACACGGCATCTCTTTATTTAACGTAGATAAATATAATGCGTTTGCATCATACCCCAAAACAGCCTGACATGTTTTACCCACACTTTGCTCCGGTGCGGTTCTAATCTTTGAAACGCCCGCGTCGGCATATCTTGTAAATACGATCGATGGGCCTCCGACTAGAGCGCCTTACATCATTTCGTATGTTTCTTCTTTTGGTGCATATAGGGCATCCCGCTCATGTGCATGTGCATCAGCCGCACTGGTGGTGGGTGGCTTAATGGTTCCTCTCAATAAATATTTTATAGCTACTCCAGGTAGTGTTACCGCATCTTTGAAAATATCTACACCTCTGTGTTTATAAAATTCACACATTTTCCCCACAGCTTCTAGGAACGGCACTACATCTAAATCGTTGTAATATTTCAACCAATCTCTGAAAGTTTTCATATTCTTTTCTTCGAAAATTCTACGACATTTACTTAATTCTGTTTCATCTATTAACATTTTCCCCTATAGTTTGGAATACCAATTCTCTATATCTGGTAGTCCTGGGTAATCCAGTTTGTCTGGAGAATCGAACCACTCGTAAGGAAAGAAAGATTTCTGTCCTTTGCAGTCGTAGGCTTTTATCCAACTGTCGTAATTTACACCAGGTCCTAGGTAAAGTATTACATCAAGAAATCTGAACTCTGGAGTAAATAGAAATATTGTTGCGTTTGCACGTTTTCCGACCATTACTTTCATTGTTGTTGATGCCAGTTCGCCTACTAGATATTTCTTTATTAAGTTTATATCGTACTTACTGCTGTTAAAACCTATAACCGGTACTCGATATATCCACTGTTCGATCTTGGTAATTTGGTTTTTATGTAAATGTTCTGTATTAAACCCATATCTGAACCATACTTCTTCTCGTATGGCTTTTCCCCTGACTTTCAAATCTTCTACTAATTTTTCGATAAGTTTTGCAGGATCATTATCACAAATATGAGTTACTGTTCCTGAGAAATTATCTCCTATACTAACGCTTACCGGAACGTGCTCAGATTCGTACTCTAAACTATTACCGAGAGTTTCAAATTCTGTCTGGAGATACGCCTCAAAATCATATTATTATCTGATATGGATAAAGAGTGGTGTCGCAACCGATCTTTATGTCTTTACCCGTTCTTTGGAATTCGCATTCCCACATAACTACTAGGTTGAATTATTTGCTTCTAATAAATGTATCTCTTCTCATAGTGGATGCGCGTTCTTCTTTTCTATGCTTTGCATGAATCTCACACCCGTGCCAGTAACAGCCGTGATATTGATATACGGTACTGGTTTCAGTACAGTATCCATCTACTGGAGCTCCTAAAATCCATCTTTCACCCCCGTGTCCGCACTGTTCGTTGTGAATGTGAATTCCCTCCTGCTTTTCCACAGAGTACATCCAATCGATCGCCCCATAACTGTTTAGAACTTTTTGGGTAGAACGCTTTCTCGAACGACGAACGCGGGCGCTCTAAATAATTACCATCACATATTACTTTTGTTTCACCTTTCATACATTTTGGTCCGTGTCTCTTCATATTACTCGCTTTCGTGAATTTCTGTTTGCAATTATCGCAGGCGTAAATTTTAGATAGGTTTTTAAGGTTTTTTATCAGAAATGCGTGATTATTAAACAGTCCTATTGTCATTGGTTTATTACCTATTGCCTTATAGTGCGCTGGTACCTTTTTCAACCACCATACGTCACATTTGGTGGGTTGATATACTTATATACCGATTTTAAAAAACTCTTCAACCTTTTTCAGATCTGAAAAAGGAATTGGTGAAACCACATTACTACCGGTATATTGTTTACTAAGTTCTTTTGCATTGTCCGTGCATCTGTCAGGTCTAGCACCTGTCATATGCATAGCTAGACACTTGAACAGACAAAGGTCGTCATTATACTTATCTAAAGAATACATACCTTTTTTATTCTTCAACCATTCTGGAAGTTCTCCTCCTGCTGCTTCTTTAGATTGTAGTCCCAAATCTATTCCCCTATTGCCCTGTATTAGCTTTACAAAAACCTCTACCCATCTTACAAACTTCCACTTTGTACTTGGTCTGTCTATTTTATCGGACATTATTCGTGTTTGCTCCTTATCTGACAGCCATTTGTTAACTGTTTTCATTGATGATAGTGGTTCGCTACCACCGATATGTTTGTGAAATATTATAGTTATAGGTTTTCCATTTTTAGTTTCCTCCATATGTTCTAGCTTGTAAGAATATGAATATCTCAAATAAAAATTGGTTGTTAGATACGGAGCGAGTTTATCGGACATGCGTTTAGACTCGTTAATGTCAATGTTTTTACGAAAGGATAATGTAACTACCCGTCTTCCCTTTTCTACCTTTTCCAATGTTTCATCATGAGCCCCCAATATTTCTTCACCTTCTGCCACTATCGTGCGAACGATAGATTGTGTCCTATTCTCCAAATTATTTGGTATTGGGTCACCTGTGCGTCTGGAATTGGTGCTTGAAGGTTTTATTACACTAGCCCTTAAACCCGCAATACCTTCTTTTTGAATTCTGTTACCAACTTCTTCTGCTAGTGAGAGGTCTTTAAAGGCTCCTCGTTTGTGGGCGCGGGTAAATCGCTTCATAAACGTCTCATTCATTGTGATGTTTATCAGCTTTGTCAACCCCCTAACTCTCAACTGTTTACTATAAGTAATCCCTAGAGATTCGGCTTCTCTTCTCAAACTTTCTATTTCTGGCGTTATAATATTTTCTGTATATATAACCTATGAAATGTATCTGTTCAATTGGACGTGAAAAAAAAACATGATGTAAATTGTCACGTCCTATTGAATATATACATATATATAACAATACATATATATAATTGAGTGTGTAACTTGTTGTAAGACTTTTGCGTGTAAAGACTATTGTCAATGTCATTATGAAGGTCAGGAATGATCGAGACAAATTGTCTCCCCTAATATCATATGAACTAAGTATACTTCAATTGTTATGACGTTATGGCCAATATAGCTTGATCTGACGAACGAAAAGTGGTAGCAATGCAATTGAAGTGTAAGGGATAGGCTAGTGTAGATAAGTACACGTAGTCACTTAATCACTTATAATGTACACTATAGTATATGGGGAACACACAGGAATACATGATACATTGATATGCGAACATCACTGTACGGTGCATGATACTATTAATAGTAGTCACTTAATCACTTATAATGTACATTATATTACATGGGGAACACACAGGAATACATGATACATTGATATGCGAACATCACTGTACGGTGCATGATACTATTCAATTACAAGGTTGAATGAACCAAGTATACTTCAATTGTTATGACGTTATGGCCAATATAGCTTGATCTGACGAACGAAAAGTGGTAACAATGCAGTTGAAGTGTAAGGGATAGGCTATAGTAGATAAGTACACGTAGTCACTTAATCACTTATAATGTACACTATATTACATGGGGAACACACAGGAATACATGGTACAATGATATGCGAACATCACTGTACGGTGCATGATACTATTCAATTACAAGGTTGTAAGCCAATCGACTGTTATACTTTAACGCAACTTAAAAGCTATAGACGAATAAACTCAGTATGTGGTATCCCAATGGTCCCGTAGTGGACAATAGTATGAATGCACAAGTACTTTGATGATCGCTAATCAAAGTGAAATAACATACAAGTACAACATGGCAGAACGAACATTGGAGGACAAATGCCAATCATCTGAGCTACCCCAGTGCTGGCGTATCTCAATAGATAGTGGTAACCTCTGAATATCAAGGTCCTAAGGTCTGCCTCACCCGCAGTATGAGGTCTAATCACCAATATGGCTATTATCCAACTTCAAGTGGATTAATCCATAAACAATATGTGGTTACCTTACATGGTAGTCAATAACGATAATGTTCCGGAAGCTGGTACCGGAAGTAAAGTTCCAAAGGTAGACTGTCGCGAAGTATTATTTCCGGAAGTGGACAGATGTAAAGTTCCTATGGTATCACCAGACTGTAGCAACCCGGATGTGGTGGACCGGATGTAAAGTATCCATGGTAAATCAATTGGTTGTAATACCGGAAGTGGTAGACCGGATGTAAAGTTCTGATAGAATACCAATGGCGATTATCACGTTGGCTAAGACGCCGGGACAAGTTTCACATAGGTGACATTCAACTCGGTGGTAGTATAATAATATGATATATGTGTATGGTGTTTCACTTCACTAATCTATGGCTGTGACTGTCTGCTGAACGCGATGTAGCAATCACACACTGTTCTATACAGGCCTGCACCCGGAGCTGCTACACACACTGCGCCAGACAGATGTACGGACACTCGGACGAACTGGTACTCTGCACTGACTGGGGTCTGCCCTCAACGAGTGGACCAAAACATCCAATGTGGCTCGCTGGAGCGATCTCAAGAGGCAAAATCCTCCGTGTCACTGGTGAATACAGTACTATCCTTCTGCTACCAGAAAAAATGTCTCCCCACAACACATTGCGAGACATCTCTTATATACGCACCAGCGAATCCACGCACGGAATAATGAATATTCCTACCTCGTTCGACATCTAAGCATACATATTACAAAACCATGGCTTTTGCCATTTCACCCGTGGGTTATATTTGGCATAAATATATGTTCCCACGCCATAAATTCAACCAAACTAGTGTACAGCCCTCGCGGAATAAATACCATCCAACATGGTATATCCCACACTACCATAAATCTGCACACTATAGACCCAGATCTCATAATGCGAAATGGACTCGACTGGTCTCGACATACGAGGGTCGCTATTTGGCCCCGCCAAACCCGTCCATATCGGTACTACGGGCTGTACACTCAAATGAGAGTGTAGCACATACTAAACTCAAATATCGTGGTCATTTACGGAAATATCACGACACAAAGCATCACCAGTATGGGATCTGATATATCCGTGTTGGCCAGTACCAGGCTATGCTGAAACACTAACCAGTAGCATGCATAACAGGGCAGACCATGGTATGGTCTGCGCTATATACTGGCTTCACAAGTGAACTGGTGAACAACTGACACGTGGACAAACTCGGCCGTGCACGGATAGTGGACGTCTGTAATACCAAAAGGGGTCTTTTCACTAGCGAATCCAGCACATGCAGTCAAAGAATCCTCTGCCACACACATGCATAGTCTGTGGCAAGTATGGCGTGACATCAGTAAAACATTGCTCATAAAATGGACGTGTATTTAAATCCGCAAAAAGGACACGCATAAACGTATTTCCACCAATACAACATAAGCCCCGTTATTACACTCATATTGTACATGGCAAATGTACATGCTAAATCGCAGGTATGTAAAAATCACAGGTGTGTGAAATCACAGGTATGTGGAATCACAGGTATGTGAAATCAATAGTACGCACAACAATACAACACAGTACCACACATCACAAATATACAATTATACGGAAATCCGGAATGTACAAGAATGCACAACTATCTACGAAGGCATCTATCGAGACGTAGAACATTTCCTTGTGTCACCCCACAATTTCAATGCCACAGATGCCCTTGTAAATTCGTTAGTGCCCAAACTCTTTGTAGACATAAGCAACTGCGCTGTCAGGTGGCTAAAGATGAACGTGGTAGACTAGAGCTGGTAGAATTAGTTGCTGATCTGCGAAATAAATTAGCTATATTGGAGGAAAAAAATGGGGTGTTGGAATATAAACTATCACGCGCGGACGCATTGAAATTGCATTAATGATTTCGACTTTTTGTTTTCAAAAGTCAATTTCCAATATACACTCGGCTATAAATAACCATCTGTTTACCTCGGCTATAAATATACACATGTTCATAACCCGTGCAATTGGAAAATTGTCGTCTGCTTGGTGTTGTTATTACAACATAAATTAATTAGTAGTGTTTTTTTCTGTTCAATAATAATTTTTCAATATCTTTAAAAGCGATATCGTAGAAATGTATATTCGTAAACGAATCGTTGGGTTTTAACAATTTTTTATAATACACCTCAGTTTCATATCCGATACGCATTATCGGTCTTAATGTTTGTATTTGCCTCTTGTATAGTTCGCATAATTGCCGGTATAATATTGTAAATGCAACGTTTTTATCGGAGCGTAATAAATTACGCTGATATTTCATGTATTCGATATCGCCTAGTGTTTTCAATTTATAGAATTTATTTATAGGACTATAACCCCCGTATTCTTCGTAAACTTCTTCAACACAGTCATTATAAGCTTTCAATTCCCATTGTATTTTATTATCCATTTTCTCTAATAATAGTGGTATAATTGATAGTGTTTTTCTGTTCAATTTCAAATATAATTGGGACTACAATACCACTTTTTATCGTTCAATACCATCACCAACTTTTGGTTGGTGGTGGGCGCTACAATACAGCTCAATAACGTTACAAACGTTGGTGTTATCATTTTGACTCCCTATATACTACTAGCTCCAAATTGTTAGATCAAACACTAACCGACCGAAATCCACATGAAAACCATGATAAAACCAGATTTAAACCCAAATATAAATATGTAAACCTTACCATATCAATCGAATTCCAGAAATATGAGAAAACATCACATTCAACAGTAAAACGTATTCAACTGCAGGTAAATGTCATCTGTTCTGGTTGAAAACGCAATATGAACTGACCAGTAGCCGATTTCACCAACACTGCAAAGTATACTTTTTTGTTCAAAGTGTACTTTGAGGGAAAAATTTTCAATTTAAGGATGAATATATTAGTTTTTATGTACCTTTAAACACTTTGACCGTGTTTTTCTCTTCCTCAGCAACATATAGGGTTTATCCACTTGGTTATAACAGATGGCCCGTGGACGCTCAACATATCCAGGGCCGTAACCAGTAGCATATTTCACAACTATAGCAAAGTATACTTATCTTGCTAAGTACACTTTGAGGGAGAAATTCTCAGTTTAAGGATAAATTTATTAAAAAAATTATACTGAATTTATTACATTATCACAGTAATTTTGGCTGTGATAATGTAAACAATGCAGTACAATAATTCTGCATACTTTTAATCATCAAATATATGCAGTTCTATATGAAATAATGCATTTCGGGAAAAATAAATGATTACTCATTCAAAGTATACTTTGCTAGAAAAGTATACTTTGCAATGTTGGTGAAATAGGCTACAGGAGTGAATACATTTGACCAACACTTTAACAAAGCTCACCTGAGAGTGAATACAATTCACTCAACATAGACACTCAGTATATTCCTATAAAAGGGGATTATATAACTGTCCACCTGCTGACCAGCAGTACAATTAATTTGACAGTCAAGGGGAAGCAACCTACTTTCTGGAATAACAAATTAGCAACTTGTCAGCCTATCACACTCCCTCAAAATACACTTTGCTAGATAAGTATGCTTTGCAATTTTGGTGAAATAGGCTATTGAGGGAAATCACAGACGAGGCTAACCAAGTCCAGATATGGGGGACAGGGAGCATTCTCCCCGCTACCACCCGGGGTTTTGTTATGTTCCCGCCACCGAATGGTGGGGGGGGGGGGGAGCATATAGTAATACCGGCGTCCGTACGTCCCGCACGGGTGATTTTCTTATAATTTCTGTTTCATTCTTGTAGCCTCTTCATATTTCACATGTATGCGTTCCTCTGATGGTCGTCCATCAACGATCATCGGGCCCCCGCTAAACCCAAGGTCAATGTCACATACTTAGTGCGCTCCTCTCATGGTCCTCCATCAACGATCCTTGGGCCCCCACTAAACCCAAGGTCAAGGTCACATACTTTGTGCATTCAAAACCTTACCGCTCCGGTAAATTTCTTATAATTTCTGTTTCCTTGCACGGATCTGCTTCGTACTTCAGACAAACACATTGCTATTGCTCTAATAGTCCTCTACCGACCTGTGGTAAATCCACGATCGTCCCACCACCGCTAAGCCCAGGTTCAAGGTCACATATACCTGGTGCGTTCAAAACCTTAACGTTCGGGAAATGTCTTATAATTTCTGTTTCTTTGCCGGGATCTGCTTGATATTTCACAGACGGTTTGCTCTAATGGGGTTATACTGCCCAGTGACAAATCGACGATCGTAACCACGCCACCTGCTAAGCCCAGGTTCATACTTAGTCCGTTCAAACCATTAACGCTCGGTAAATGGCTTATAATTGATGTTTCCTTGCACGGATCTGCTTGATATTTCACACACGCATTGCTCTGCTCTAATGGTCCTCTACCGCCCTATGACATATCCATGATGGTCCTGCCCCCCTCTAAGCCCACGGTCAAGATTACATAAATTGAGTTCGAAACCTTAACGCTCGGGTCAATATCTTATATTTTATGTTGCCTTACATGGATCTGCTTGATAATTCACACACACACACACACACACACACACACACACACACACACACACACACACACGCGCAAACACGGTTCTTGTGAAAGGTACAAAACGGGGAGTAAGATTTATCCCTACACAATGGGGAGATTTTTTCTAATGGGTTTAGAAGGAAAATAAATGCCGATTAAACTCACATGTTATATATGTTTGTCCAAGAAATTACAAATAACACGATATCTATAATATAAACATGTAAGAATAATTCAAGCAAAACGGGGATGCACACCATACACACGTTTTGCTATGACGGATTGGGGAGCTTGTACAAACTGGGGATACACACGCATTATACACACAATCAAAGGTTTTTACAAACAAATCGGGGAAACCAAACATTTGGAACATTAATATTGCTGTGCCCTTCTGGCTTCCCCATGAAAATCCTTTTTCTACATGACTAAGAGCTGATTTACCGAATTAACCATGCATATTTAATCTATAACTATTTATAGAGATACTGTCATCAATTAAAATACGCATGTACGAATAATTCAAGCAAAATGGGGATGCACACCATATACACGATTTTTTTCCAGACGGATTGTGGAGCTTTTTCAAACCGGGGATACACACGCCTTATACACACAGTAAAAGGATTTTGTACAAACAAATCGGGGAAAACAAACATTTGGAACATCAGTGTTGCTGTGCCCGTCTGGCTTTCTTATGTACCGTCTATTGAAATCCCTTTTCTACGACCAAGAGCTGATTTACAGAATAAACCAGGTATTTACAGAATAAACCAGGTATAAGTAATCTATAACTGTTTATAGAGTTACTGCAATCAATTAAAATACGCATGTTAGCCGTAAATTGGAAATAAGCCTATTAGATATAAACCTATTAAATATCTTTTTTTTTCTTTTGACCAAATGACAGCTACGCGCCCGGTACATGTATGTGTGCATTGGGTAAATACATGTATTGTAAGGTCCCTGTCGCATGGTTCTTGTCAGGATGGAGGGAGGGGGGTATGGGGGGGGGGGGGGCGGGCGGGCAAGGGATTGGTCTACTCTAAAGTAGTACGACACGTCGACAACTGTATTGGCTTGGAAAAGAATACAAAGTTTATTGTGTTATTGTTTCACTATTTAATATCAGATAACGTAAGCGTCAACTTACCAACAATTATCAACAGTATAAATAATATATATTAAGTATTTAATTATACAACACTACATAAACGATGGTCACTATGGTAGCCCTGTGATTAAGTAACGCGACCTAATTCCAGGTTGTAAAGTATAGGTTTGTACGTGGTGGGATCTAATCGTAGAAGCCAGTACTTCTCAATTCCTCACTGTTGTAAAAGTTATCCCAAGTTATTCAAACTCTGACACGATAATCTGTTATGATGCATAATTGTATTACATTAGTATTGTTTTATAATACAATGTATTATAGTACACTGATTTACAGTACACAATAGTATATTACAATACTAATGTAATAAATCAAAGAATGAAATTGTGAAGTACTGGCTACTATAATTAGATCCCACCACGTACAACCCTATACTTTTAAACCCGGAATTACCTGTGTGTATTATTCGTCCAATACATTTTATGGTTTACTTGCTGAGCTGTTCACATAAAAAAAATGCACGAGTGATTCGGTCGATTCTTCCAATAAGTTACGAGTCCGCTTGTGGAAGAACCGAAGCACAAGTGCATTATTATTTATGTAAACAGCTCATCCAAGGAAATAAACATTTTCTTACATTTCGTGCATAATATTTGTTCAAAGAAGAAGGAAAAAAGCGTATATTAATCTGAAACGCTTGACGCAATAATTTTAGGACGCGTGACGTCATGACGTCCTTGATGCAATTTAGTGGAACGGAACGATTTTCTTTGGTTGAAAAACACTTGTGATTACGACGCTATTGACGTCACTTTTCCATATAAGGAAAACACGAGAGTGGTGTAAACTACTGGCGCTCTGCAGAAACAAGTGATTCACCATAATATCCCTGCAAACTACTGGTTGAAATGTAAGAACATTATTTTTACATTTGAACCATTAGTTTACAGAGATGAATGAATGAATGAATACTTTATTACATGTATGTAGGCCACCGGCCCAAAGTACACAATGCATATTAATATACAAACACATATTCAGGAACCAATTGTGGAAAGTAACAGTGGAAAAGAAAAAAGACAACATACATACACATTTCCTTATTTTTCAAGGTCACAGGGACATTGGCAAATACAAACCAAGTCTATTCTAACAATAATAATAAATTTGTATGTGCCAATAGCTCCACGTCCACGATTTCAACTGTAGTACTAACTTAGATCAAGTGAGGGTGCATGTAAGTATCAGTTTATTTCTAAGAGTCTGTGCGTTTGCATACATTTAAATATGAACTCACTTAACCGTAGCACATATTCTGTGTCTGTTCTTTTCATGCTATTATAGACATGCTCTTCATTTCTGAAAGTAATGTTATGTTGTTGTCTTATTTATTATAATATGGACAGTTCATTAACACATGCAACTCATCTTCGATAATTTCTACATCATTAGTTAAACAGAATAAGCAGAATCTTTCATTTCGAGATATTGCTCTATATCGTCCGGTTTCAATAGCAAATTTATGGCATGATATTCTAAAACGTAAAAATGCATTCCTGTGTTTAATTATATTAATTGATGACAAATAGCGTTCGGGGTCTAAAAGAGTTTTGAAATGCGAATAAAATTGCAATTTAGGTGAGTCGGAAATAAAAGCAGACCAGTTCTGGTAAGAAACATCTTTTAACCTTTGAAAGAAGAGCGACAAAAATAAATCTTCATTTCCAATATCCTGGGATATCCATGCATACCCAAAGCCATACGCATACAACATATTCTTAATATTTGAGGCCCAGTTTGTCCGTCCGACTGCATCATGGTCAAACAACATATTATAGCATGACTTTGGATATCTATGTATGTCCATTCTAAGCAAACGAACCCAATATTTAACTATTCGATTTTTATAATACACTGACATAGGCAATCTACCCAATTCTCCTAAGAGGCCAGCGCTTGGTGCTGAATTACCGAGGTTTAGGATTTTCTTACAGAATTTAAGCTGCACTCTGTCAATAATATAACAATCCTCATACCCCCATAACTCAGCTCCGTAACACAAAATTGGAGAGATCATGTGATCAAATAAATATAATGCCTGTGACACTGTCGCTTGGTACTTCCGGACAAAATGTACTATAGTAAATATACCTTTTTCGGCTTGCTCAGCCAAACCATGTCGGGCTTTGCCCCACGATAAACAACATGTAAAGTACAATCCAAGGTATTTATAAAATGAAACAGTCTCGACTGGCTGACCCATATAAGACCATCTTTCAGTTAGTCGAAGTTGTCCTCCACGGCGGAATACTATGATTTTTGTTTTCTCAAAGTTTACCTTCATACCCTGCAACCCTGTTTTGTACCGATAGAACAATCAAAGAAATCAGATAAACCATCATTCGACCTGACACATGACTTCATCTGGTTATACATAGACTGGAATACATTCACAAATTTACCACTAACACCATTTTTTAACAAAACATAAAACAGGAGTTTGTGTCGAATACAATCAAATGCCTTGGAAAAATCTATAAAAATACAATAAAATCTACCTCTTGATCGTGTAATATACTTTTGAATAACAGCATTTAATGAAAAACAACTATCAATTGTTGAATATTTTTGTCTATAGCCAGCTTGTTGTTCCATAAGTTTATCTTTCATTCTCAGCAACTCTAACGAGCCAATGATTGCTTAGTACTTTTGTAAATACCTTGTCAGTGACATTCATCAATGATATGCCTCTATAGTTGTCCGGTACATTTACACTTCCCTTCTTGTGCAAGGGGCATATTATTGATGTGCACCAATCTCGGGGGAAAACGTCTGTGTTGAGAACATGAGTGTACAATTTTACCAAATGTGGTGTGATGACTGCCGAAGATGCCTTTATTAATTCGGTAACTATGCCATCGGGGCCCGGAGCCTTACCATTATTCATATTGCGAATTACATTTTTCACCTCAGTATCAGTTACAACACGGTCTAAATATGCATGATTTCCACGTTCTGACGTCGAAAACTCTTCAAGTCTTAAATCTACTTCCTCTAAAAAAGTACCGTCTATGTCAAGCTTTGAACTATTTAACAACTGTTTAAAAAAAGTGTACCACTCGTCCGATGTTATATTATTTGAGTCCGATTTACCTTTTAATCGTTTTATTTGCTTCCACAATTCCTGCGTATTACTGATATTGCATAGGTGTGTCACATTTTCCTGTGCATTTTCCTGTTTCTTTACTTCACAGAGATTTTTAAAATGGCCTTTCGACTGTAAGTAATTCTGTAAGTCAATATTTGAATTTGATTGTCTAAAGCTATTTAGAAATTGATATTTCTCTCTTTTCGCATCCGAGCAGTCATCATCCCACCATTTTGGATTTTGGTTGTCCACTCTGAAGACAATTATCATATGATCTACAAACCATATCAGACGCAGCATATTGTAATATACCCGTTAAACTGTCTACTGCAGCATTTACATCACCAACATTCATCAAATCGTTAAACATGCTAATCTTTTCTTGCACTATGTTGTGACCTAGCTTTGACATAAAATGTACTCGTTTATCATCATTCCATTTATAACGAGTCCATTTTCTGCCTTTACCTCCTTTGGTAGACGGACCAGTGTTATCATTTGCATCAAATGTGCATACAATAGGAAAATGTGGCGATATATCAATGTTCATAACCTGGAAGTCCTTAACATCTTCAAACAAATCAGTACTCACAGTTATATAGTCAATTACACTTTTACCAAGATGCGATACATATGTAAATTCACCACCCATATCAGAATGCTTTCTCCCATTTAACACATGCATTTCTAGGTTACAACATATTGAAAGGAGAGTTTACCAAACGAATTTACAATGGTATCTTTTGAATGTCTTGGTACATTAAATGGATCCATGTCAACAAATTAGTCATGTAAAGGGTCATTTATACCACCACTAACATCTAAGAAATCTTGTTTTTGACGAATCCTAGAATTAAAGTCACCAGCACATATCAAGTGTAGATCTAGTCCATATTGCATCTGAATATCATCGATAATATCCTCAAACATTTGTATACCATTAGATGGTATTTTCCCATCATAAAAACTAGACCCTTCAGGTGATACATACGTGTAACAAAACAAAATTTTCTTTTCAGTTTTCAAAAAATTCTCATCAAATATGATAGCTATGGTGTTATCATACGTATCAATTAATTTAATAACATACATAGAGTTTACAGAGATATAACGGTGAAGTATACCACTAGGTTGTGCATAGCGGTCGTAGTTTACATCACTCTCATGTTTTCCATATATGGAGAAATGACGTCAATAACGTTGTAGCGACGTATTTCTTTCAACCAATGAAAATTGTTCTTCCCCTATGAATTGCAAAACAGTAGCATTCATGACGTCAGGACGCCTGCAGAAATTAATTTGCCCTACTGCTAGTCATAGTATACGTTTTACATTTTATTTGTTTTGCTTTGTGTAAAATATTATGTGGGAAATATAAGAAAGTGTTTATTCAACCAGGTGAGCTAATTATCGTGAAATAAAGCACTCGTGATTGGGTCCTGTCGCTACACAAACTCTTTGCACACTCGTTTGTTTAGCTGAAGGATCCAATCGCTCGTGTATTATTTCACGGTAATCAGCTCACCAAGTTGAATAAATAGCACATACGTCATGGGATTATAATTAAGTTGATACATTTAGTTTTTTCAAATAATTCAAACTATCAATAACAATTCACCATTGCTGCACATGTACATACATTGACTCGGGCCCCTCTAAGTACAGTATATAAGAGTCAAAATGATACCACCACCCTCTAGAAGGCACCGGCTACGCGCGGTGCCCCCCACCGCATGGTGGTATCATTTTTGACTCTTATATACTACTTGGATTTTCCCCCACTGTTCGGCGGGTATGTATGAGAAGAATGGAACATATTTTTCATCAACCGCGAGACCATATATTTATGGCATGAGAAGATATGCCCTATTAGAGATTTGAAATCCATTGATTATACTCAGTATATATAATCACACAATGGTTCTAGTTAATTGTGCGTGGTTGAAGACAGGTAGTCACGAGAGATGTTTTCGTACCGGTATTTACGAGTATTGCAAACATCACCGGGCATGGATGAGAAGAGGATCCGTTTCGCCTCGCCCATGTCGGCATTGTGGGGTAGGGACCAAATCCGAGTCACTGCTATGTCCACCATGCGGTGGCACTCAGGCTACTCATCGAATGGTTAACAAGGAAGTACGTGCTCGCAAGTATTATCGTTTAGTAATAATTGAAATCGGGAAGTCAGTTAGAAAGATAGAAACGATCTGATGTCTAGTTTTGATAAGTCACGGTGTTTCAACACATAAACGCCGTAAAAAACATTATCAAACTAATTTTATAAAATTGGAAATTGAACAGAAAAAACACTACAAATATTATTAGATAAAATGGATAATAAAATACAATGTGAATTTAAAGCTTATAATGACTGTGTTTAAGAAGTTTACGAAGAATACGGGGGTTATAGTCCTATATATAAATTCTATAAATTGAAAACACTAGGCGATATCGAATACATGAACTATCAGCGTAATTTATTACGCTCCGATAAAAACGTTGCATTTACAATATTATACCGGCCATTGTGCGAACTATACAAGAGGCAAATACAAACATTAAGACGGATAATGCGTATCGGATATGAAACTAAGGTGTCTTATATAAAATTGTTAAAACCCCAACGATTCGTTTACGAATATACATTTCTACGATATCGCTTATAAAGTTATTGAAAAATTATTATTGAAGAGAAAAAAACACTACTAATTAATTTATGTTGTAATCACAACACCGAGTTCGAGCCTCGGTGGGACCTAAAACTTTTTTTCTTTTTTTTTTAATTATTTAATAAAATATCACAATTTCGGGATGGTGGTGCTGTAACATTTCCTCCGACTTTATTTCCAAGTTTTACCCTAAATTTATCCCAATCAGTACTCTCAATCTTTGGCATGGTGGCGAGCGCTTTGATTCTAATATCATTTTTTAATTCTTCATATCTCCCCATTTCTTCCACCACGGATTCAAACTCTAAATTTGATATTTCATTATCGGTCAATGCTTTGGACACTATAACGTCGATGCTATTTTTCTTAGACCTGGCGAGAACGGATATTCTATCATGTTTTCTACATTTTTTCTCGAATTTTCCAACCGCCGACCTAATTACCATACAAAGTATTCCAGATAAAACGGTAATTCCACACAAAACCCCTGCAAGTGGAACCGTTACAATTGTAGATAGCGTTGCAGCAGTCCCCGCACCACTCATTACAGATAAACTTGCCAGAACCGTACTAGATGCTTCAGCTATATTCGCCGTGCGCTTACATTTGTTAGCGTTTCTTTTTCTATTTGTACATTCTCTAACTAAAATATCCTGCATAGCTACGATATTATCCAACCTAAAATCTAAACTTCTTTCGTGAATTGGATTGGTATTGACAATTGGAAGCGGTGATTCGTTCATGATTTTCAATATATTGGTATTTTACAAATTAAGTTCAATTAACAATGTAACAACAGTGGAAGAACTTGCTGGGTCAGCGATTTTCGTAACAAAGTTAATAACACTACCTTCGGAAAGTCTAATTGGATCGTCACCGGCGAACAAAACCACCGATGAAATATCTCCAGCGAGTTTATTGACTCCAACCCCCCGTTCTTCCCCATCCACTACAAGATTTATCACGACCGCGCCCACATATTTACCATTAGCATTAACTGAGCAGACAGCCAATCGGAGAAGCGTACCTGGAGCTGTCATGGCGTATCCCCTATATGTATTGTTCGCTTTGGCACCGAATGGATATTCATAGAGCCCCTAATTCAAGGGGACCCGCTTCTCAGCCCAAACTGTGTTGACACGTTTTTGCGTTTTCAATGTTTTCAACAATCCGGCAAGCCCCCCGATAGAGGTATGGGCCTCAGCACGAATCTTTTCAGAGGTCTCCTCAAGTGCTTTGGTCGCGGCTCTACGAACACGTTTCAGTTTTTCGGAAACTTCGGTTATTTTTCCATCTAGTTCAGTAAGTGCTGCTTCTCTGTTGAGAGAGTCCTCTGAGCGCAACACCCCATAAGCCTCCGTAAGGGCCGCCTGGTGGTCTTTTCGGGCTTTCTCAATACCCGTTTGGACTCCCTCAATCCCCAACCGGGCCTCTTCCCGAAATTTGGTTATTTTTCCTCCTTGTTCAGTAAGTGCTGCTTCTCTGTTGAGAGAGTCCTCTGAGCGCAACACCCTATAGGCCTCCGTAAGGGCCACCTGGTGGTCTTCTCGGGCTTTCTCAATCCCGTTCGGACTCCCTCAATCGCCAACCGGGCCTCTTTCCGAAATTTGGTTATTTTTCCTCCTAGTTTAGTAAGTGCTGCTTCTCTGTTGAGAGAGTCCTCTGAGCGCAACACCCTATAGGCCTCCGTAAGGGCCACCTGGTGGTCTTCTCGGGCTTTCTCAATACCCTTTCGGACTCCCTCAATCCCCAACCGGGCCTCTTATCGAAATTTGGTTATTTTTCCTCCTAGTTCAGTAAGTGCTGCTTCTCTGTTGAGAGAGTCCTCGGAGCGCAACACCCTATAGGCCTCCGTAAGGGCCGCCTGGTGGTCTTCTCGGGCTTTCTCAATACCCGTTCGGACTCCCTCAATCCCCAACCGGGCCTCTTCCCGAAATTTGGTTATTTTTCCTCCTAGTTCAGTAAGTGCTGCATGATCCTCTGAGCGCAACACCATATAAGCCTCCGTAAGGGTCGCCTGGTCTTTCTCAATACCCGTTCGGACTCCCGCAATTTTCGCCCGGGCCTCTTCCCCAACTTGTGCAGTCGCCGTCAGCACTTCTACTCTAAGATGTGCTCTACTCCTGTGAATACCGTTTGTGGCATGCGATATAGTTTTATTGATCAGGGCCTTGGTTTTTCCGGTAGTTAAAAAGTCGCTCTCTGTCGGGATGAATCCCCCTTCTGTCGGTTCCAAATTCTTTGAATCTGTCACCCAATCCCGATTGGAATTGGAAGAACTACCTGGTCCGTATATACTCATAATAATTAATTTTAAGAAAATTATAAATTAAATTATAATATTGGGGCACCTATACTCAATTGGAAATTTCGAGAACGACCGAAATCGGGTAATAGTTATTCAACTTTCTCGCTTGATCATCGAGAATAGAGACCGTAAATTCGTGGATGTGTCCCGTTTCCAAAACTTTCATCTCGGGGTGTGGGAAGTCTAAGGTCACCGTCTCCCCAAAGAAACCGTCGATGGCTTGCACGGTTTTCAGTAATGTGCTGGGGGATCCAGTCCTACCATGTTGTACGATGTGTTCACCCGATCCAAGTGCACCCCGAGAGTTTTCGTGAAGGTGAAGTCCACCGGGTTATCACCGACGTACTCACCCGGGACAAACACTCCTTTTTTTGCGGAGTATGTCTCTCTAAAACCGAGTCGAATACCCAACGCCAGGGAGACCACTACCTTACTATCAGGGCCGATGGTCATTGTTGCGAGCCCGGTAGCCTTCGATACTGTGAGGTTGATTATACCGTCAAGCTCTGAGGTGACAAAATCTTTGAGCTGTCTAAAACTCCACAGTCCGTGAGGCAGCTTTACACCTACTTGTTGTTCATCCTTCACATAGTAAAACCCTTCGCTCTTCCCCACATTCTGCCACCCAACCGTGAACGTGATTGATCTGAGGCCCGCCCTACGTTTTCCGCAGCAGTTGTCGATTTACTTTTGAAGTTCACAACTCTCTTTTTGAACATTAGTGATAGTAGCAAACATAATAATATCTTTCAATGGATACCAAAGCATTTAGCTTTAATTATAATGCAAAGTACGCGGTCGGTGGTAAATACACGCAAAAAGACGTTGTTAACCGCCTTGTACACCCAACCGTAACAGTTAGACCGGAAAGTGGCTTTACCACAAATTTCCCTAATACGTTTGAGAAATATTTAGTTCCAAAGACTACTAGTCAAGATGTAATACTAAGATGGGATTTTTCCCATATGAACTTCTGGCAGAACCAGCTACATTTCGCTGTATGGTGTGCAACGGCCGGATGTGGAGTTTCACATCAAGACCATCTGACATCCAAGACTGTCATGCTCCGAAGTGTCTACAACTTTCATGTGTATTACACCATTAGGAGGATTCTCAAAGAACTAGGTATTCCACTACCTCAAGACGACGGCTGGGATGCAATTTCAAGCGCATACGACCATAAGGCGTTCGAAAGATTGTGTAACGAATTTCGGGTACCTTATGACGCGGACTGGAGACAGAAATCATACACCCCAACCAACAGTTTAGGGTTAGTTCACCTTAAAGGCTTAGTTAGTGGTGAGCATCTGGATAAAGTCCCTGTATATTTCTCAGGGTTGTGGAGTGCTCGCGGAGCTACCCCACCACCAGTTAGAAAAATGGCAACATGGACTAAATATAAGTATAAGTTGAATACGATGACGTTCGGTGATGAAGTGCTTGGAGGGCTTGCGTGTAAAGACGGTTATTGTCATTGGCTACCTACAAAAGTAGCCCACGTGGAATACCTAGACATGGGTGATACTCTACAGATGCGAAATGCGTGGATCACATTTATGTTAGATGATAGCACTGGATTTACGCAGGGCGGGGTTATTCGCCTCAACGACTCCATTCGCATATACGTATGGGCAATCAGCGCCTCACAGAAGCAAACGCTCAACGCTATACTGGGCATGGGAACGGCCTTTGACTCACAAAAACAGTTCTTGGCACTTGTCGAGGGCGCCATCTCAGCTAAGGTGGACCTCCAGAAGGCGATCCAGAATTATCAAGACGTTTTGCAGACGGCCCGCACCACGGTAGACTACGCATTTGGAATAGGTCTTTATATGGCGCCGAGTAATATGATACTACGAGACGACCCGGTTGACGGTTACAATAATCAGATCGTAGTCGCCACTGCCAATCAAAAAATCGGCCGCAACGGGAACGTGAACACGGGTATCATCAAGCTCCCACCCAAGATGCCCGGGCGCGGAGTTGTAAGTGGAACCTATTACGTAAAACCCCCAAAACACAAAATGGATGCACCTCCCTCAACTCCGTTGATACCGTACCCCCATCCCCCAATTCTCAAATTGGATGCACCATCGAGTTCCCCCAATCCAATCTCCATTGGAACAGGAGCGGAAACACCAATCGAGATTGGAAGCACAACACACGAGGAGGATAAATTAGGCCTCGTCGTTGCCCTCGTGGCGATCGGACTATTTGCGCTTTGGTTTTAGCAACTCTCGATAGAGTAAAAGTAGGAGACCGGCGATCGCCACGATTAAAGCCCAAGCATTTTTGGCGAGCCATCCGGCCGTTTTTGCTAATATAGATAGCAAGTAAGAAACGATATCAGTCCAGGTAGTGCGGCAGCCGCCTTTTCGGTTAATTTAGCCAGGAGACTGGCGAGGGCTTTTAGTTGTTTTTTAACCCACTCCTTGGCTCCACCGGATGGCGCGGCTGCTGGTGTGGGTGCTGGCGCGGGTGGTGGCGCCGCGCCACCAGTGAATGCTAGAACTATGGTCGATATAGTCATGCCGATAGCAACGAGGATGCTTGCTATCGTGACACCCTGCTCTCTGAACAGAGTGCGAAGATGCTCAACGAGTGTCGTCTCCTCGTGCAGGACCCTCGAGATTGTTTCGCGGATCCGACTTATTTGTGTGCGGAGAGCCTCACGGCAAGCCGATGCAGCCTCTAAGCGAGCTGCTCTTTCGTCCCGCAACGACCGCAGGCGTTCGGTGATCCGCTCGGTAGATTCTCTATCACAATCAGGGGCTTCCCCAAGTTTTCTTTCTTCTAGCGCGATATGTTCATCCAGCGCCGAGAGTTTGGCGAGGTTAAGGACCAGTTCGCCCCGGATCGTTTGCAGAGCCTTATCGAGGCCCCGGAGTTCGCGAAGAGGTAACGGTGGGTCATCGTTAGACCCTTGGTCGAGGTTGAGTATTTCGTTTTCGCTGAACGTGGTCTCCATCGTGTTAATAGCGTCGGTGGCTACTTGAGGGACCTCGCTGAGCTCGACAGTTTCTATCTCGGTGGCCGTTTTCGTCATCTTTTCGTCGGTAGACTGTAGGGCCTCTACAGCGCGGGTGGGCATACTTGTTTTACCCCTCTTCCAATTTACGAATGCTAGTTCGTTCTTTACGATTTGGCCACCGCCCCGGTTTTTGGCAATTGTGGTCAGCGCCAGGGGTTTTCCGGTATTCATGTTGACGATTGGGATATTTGATGTTTTTAGTCGCAACCTACCCTTCTGATCCAATTCGAACTTGGAGTAGTCACGGCCGATAGATGGGACCACACCTTTTTCTTCCAAACTGTTGTAGTAGTCGTTTACAGCTTACTCGAGTACTTCCCGACTTAGACCAACGCTGCTGGTAGCACCACCTATTTCATCCAATTCACTAATTGGAGGTGAATCTCCTATCGCGTCTATGAAGGGCGCTTCGTTATCATCATCATCATCATAATCATCGATGTAATCGTCTCTACCGAATTCATCCATGTCAATATCGTAATCAGCCATCTTTATAATTATATAATTATGTATTAAAGACAAAACCATACGAGTTTAATAGTTTGACTGAAAATATGTCTTCGAGTCAATACGGTAGCAAACTCAATCCATACCGCAGACTGCGGGAGCCCCTCGGGGCAAAAGGCGTGAGACAAAGTGTCGTTATTACGAACAACCCATCGGCGATCGACCAGAACCAGCAGCTCTTAGTCCGCTTCCCCAACCTCGGAGCTAACGACGTCATTGTGCCGGGGACTGTTCGCCTCGCTTTCACTATTTCGCTGACGTCGACGGACGCGAACCGAACCGTCGTTCAGAACCTGGGTCGCGCCATCGTCAAGAAAACCATGATAAAGATTTATGGTAATGAAGTGATGTCGATCGATGACAGCGACGTCTACCATTGTTATCAGGACCTGTGGAAGACGACACAAGAGCGCGAAAACACGGTCTATCAGGGTATTGACACCAGCATAAATAAGAACGTAACCAAACTTAGAATCGGAGCTGATAACAAGGCAGATAACAACGCGAGTGACAACGCGATCGCGGCCACTTACGGCAACCGCTTCTACATCCCGCTCGACTTTGAGTTGCTGGAGAGTCACATGCCCTACTATCAGAGTGCTTTGGCTGACCGCCTCGAATACGAACTAACGTTCAATGACTACGGCCGAGTTCTCAAAGCCACCGACATGGCATCGACGTATACGATCAATAATGTTTCGCTGGAGTACGACATGGTCACGATGCCCGAACTCGCGCGATTAATCAGATACGCAGTACGCTGAGCGCGTTGCCATACTTTACGACCGAGTTCTTCGCCACCGCAAGATGACGAAAGACAAAAGCGACACATTGTGGAATATTAATGTCAAAATACCCGCCAGCTCGATGAAAGATATACTGATGTTGTTCGAGGATGCTCGGTTCGTGCTCGGGATTAGAAAAACCGACAAATTCTATAACCCAAAAATCACAAAGGCAGAGGTGACGATCGCGGGAGTACCCAATCAACTCTACAGCGCGGGTCTTCGCGCGCACCAGCAGTGGGATGAAGTAAGAAAGCAGTTTGATGCCGGCTCTAAGCGCTCTCCGGAGGTTGCCGCGGTTGCCAAAGACCTGCAGCTCTCGGCCGTCTCCCTCGCGGAGTTCCTGACTACCAAATACGCGTTATGGATAGACATGCGAGCCAGCGACGACGACCAAATACACGGCAGCGGACGCCAAGTTGAGAACGCTAGTGAGGGTATGACGATCCAGATAACCAAAGAGGCGGATGAAAATGGGCCATTGAACGTGTACTTATATATAATTACAGACGCACAACTCAACATCGAAGATTGTCGATACGTCTCAGCACTCTACTGATTTAATAAAAAAATCATCTAACGATTTATTAATAAAAAATCAATACCAATTCACGATTGGAGATGCTCACTCTGCCATAATATGTGGGCAGACAGGATGTGGAAAAACGGTTTTCATCCTCGACTTGCTCGAGGGGTCCTACCGCGATGCCTTTCGTCACATTGTGATCGTGTGTCCCACTGTGCGGCACAACGATACTTATCTGCGGCACCCGTGGATATGGACCGACCCTGATGTATACGTTATTGACCCCGGTGATAGGCTTCACGATTGGTTGCGTGGTTTATACCAAAGATTCCAGGGTGAGCCCACCCTATACGTGATTGACGATTGCTCGGCCAAGGCGGCGATGACCAAAAAGAACGACATGCTCTCCGAGCTCGCATTTTCTGGCCGCCATGCGGTGCAAAGTGTATGGATCTCCACTCAAAAGTACAACGCCGTCCTCAAGGATCTGCGCGAGCAAACGAGATGGGTCACCCTCTTTCACTGCTCCGCTGCTAGCTTTGTTGCGAGCATAACGGTGATCATAAGTATCGGGTGGTGCGCTTGGCAATATGTTAAAGTTATGAGACTTGTTAGAATAGTTAAATTAATTTTAAGAAAATTAGCAATAATGAACTGCGACGAACTTCTCGATCAGCTAATGGAAGAAACCTCAACTCCGACTGCCGACATGGTATCTTTCCTGAAAGATAATGAAACATCAACTCCGACAGAGCAATCGGGATCAACTCCAATTTCGATTGGGTTGAGTGCAACACCTGCCGATACGAATAAAAATGAAAATGCGGCGCGACGAGAGCGGCTAGCTGCGCTGGTTGCTGGGGGACAACCGGAGCATTATCTCGGTAGGCGTCTCTCAGTTTGTCAGGTGGATAAGATGTCAGATGCGGAGATCGATCAAATGTACGCGCGATACCAATCTAGGTGGAAATGACAAAAACTCTTGGATCGGCGGCTATTCATTTGTACGCTACCGCTGCTAGTATACTTCTCCCTATACCAAACACCGCGGGGTTGATTCGCGATCTAGAGACTGACCCTTTTATAGGACACACTCTTAGAACAGCCTGCTGCTCAATTTATAACAAGTTTGGAATGTACTTAGCTCCGCTGAAAACCGCGTTGACCACGGGTAAACACTGTCAATTTGGACATATATGCCCAAGAACTATAAGCTCTAATATTAATATTATAAATGATGACACAAGACACACTTGCGAGAGTGACGGAACCACAATCTCCAACTTCAACACTGTTGAACCCGAGCACGTTGGGGGTTCAATCGGAGCAATCAGGGATTGCTGCAGCTCCACATGAGCCAACAACACCCAATCGAGATTGGACGAATCCGGTTGCACGACATAAAAACCCAAAAAGACAGGCAGCTGGGCGGGCGGCGGCTGCCACCCGAAAAGTTAAACAAGATAAAATACTCGCCGAGCTTCGAGAGGCCAAACAGTCGTTGCAATCGGGGACGGACACAGCAAAACATCTGAAGACAGAGCAATCGGGAATTGCAACAATACCCCCAATTCACGAATTGGAAGCACACTCAACAGTGTTGAATCCGATTGAACCCCAACACCCCGAATTCACGAATTGGAGTTGGGTTGTTGGTGGTGGTCTGGCAGTTGGTGCCCTGTGTGTCTGGAAATACACCCTATTACACCAATCCTTATCGAAAAAACAACCAGCCACTGTTCCGAAGAAAGTTACGAAACCGATTGCGCCCCATTTAAACATTGATCGCGATCCCTTTTATATGCAATAATTATAATTATCAACAATGGCTGAAAATGATGGTAAAATGATAGTGAATGCGCTTTATCACGCCGTGGTGATATCGGATTTCAGTATCGGGTATGCTCGACTATCAAAGATGGCCCTAGGAGGGTCCGCTCCCAAATTGGACTTTACTGTGAAAGATGTAGGGCTCGCGACCTTAGATGTAGCGGCCGCAGTTTGGACCCGAGATTATCTAATTAAAGTTGGAATTCTACCTGTTAATATATGGAATAATGATAGGTGGTGCGCTTGTAAACGCATTGGCGTTCAGCGGTAGCAACTTTATATTCTTGAAAATAAGAAGCTCGAACGTGGATGAGGAGCGCAAGCGTCACGATTTAGCTGTAGAACAACTCAATAGCGCAAAGGAAGCATGGTCGAAAAAACGAACCGCCCATCTGGACTGGGTCAACGAAGAGCTTCGCCGCGAGAATCACGCCGCGCAAACTTTCCAGAACGTTGAAGAAGCCAACCGCGAGTACGCGCTGGCATATCCACAGAAAAGTCTCGCGCCGCTGGATCACGAGCCCCAACTTTCAGATTTCTATGTACCGTCAGAGCCCTATAAAGACCGCGAGATCGCGTTCATCGTCGTAGGAATGGGTGTGGTGTGTCTCGTCGGCTACTATATTCAATCGAGATTTCAAATTAATTAATTTTATAATTATTTAAAAAAAAATATTAAAAATATATATATAGAACGATGTTAGTTGACGAACTTTATTTTGCTATGATCGATGTAGGCTACACTGCCCTTAAACACCGTATAACTGGCTCAAAGGGTATGATTCGTCTGGCCCGAGATTCTCTCGAGACGTGGCGCGAGGACGAAAAAGCGGCCACCCTTTTCGCAAAGCGGATGTTAGATTCCTCCCAATCGAGATTGGATGCATTTGATTTTCCAAAATTCCTTCAGAACTTAACCTCCAATCGTGATTGTACTTCCAAGAAAGGTTTATTATTAACGACGCAGTTACCGGACGATCTGGCGAGGGCATGTTGGAGATTGTCCGATATATTAGAATACTTCGCATACGATGAACACGCGCAAACTTAATACCAAACTATCGGTTCGCCTAACGCGCAAGCTAGCGAACACATACTATAGCCCCCGCGGCTACTGGAAGGGACTCGCGGCCATCAAGAACCTCGCGGCGGCGACCAAGGTTTCAGAACATGCTGTCAAGGAATGGCTCAAGAAGCAGGCCATCTGGCAGATCTATTTACCCGCGCCTCACAATATTCCGCGCCCGAAATTCGACGTGCCGGTGCCGAACCAAGTTCACCAAGCGGATCTCCTGTTTCTCCCTCACGATCGCGTCGGTCGCAAGACGTACAAGTACGCACTGACAATCGTTGACGTAGCGAGTCGTTATAAGGGGGCTGAGCCGTTGTCCACTAAAGAGTCTAAGGAGGTGGCCGAGGCTCTTTCCTGAATATATAAGAGGAGTCCTCTCAAATGACCGAATCTTCTCCAGGTCGATCCTGGCCGCGAGTTCATGGGCGCGGTCTCTCATCTATTGTCTAAGCACAAAGTTTCTATCAGACGCGGCCGCGTCAACATCCACCGGGACCAGGGGATCGTGGAGCGGTTCAATCGAACCCTGGCTGAGAGGCTGTTCGGACACCAATATGCCAAAGAACTTGTAGACCCTCATTCACGATCGACCGAGTGGGTGGCCAGACTGCCCGCCGTGGTCTTCGCACTGAACGGAGAGGTGACCAGATTGATAGGTAAGAAGCCTGTAGATGCCATCAAGTCTAAAAAGGTGACGAACAAGCCCTCTGCCGTCTCGAGCGGGCGACCCGTTGGTTTAGAGGAGCAACGGCTTCCATCGGATGTTGACGTCCGGTACCTCTATCAACCCGTAGAGCTCGAAGGTGTCAGCCGCCGCGCGACTGATCCCGTGTGGTCTCTGAATGTATATCATCTAGATCGATCTATTACCAAACCCGATGAGCCCGTGCTCTACTATTTGGCTGATGGTTCATCTAGCGGTTTTGTTCGCGAAGAACTTCTTATGGTACCTTCTGACACCCAGCTACCCCCGGAGTCTTTAGTATTCTCCCTTTTTCAGAGTTCTTTTTTTTTACCTATCCTATAGGCTTGGTGTGTAACCCGTCTTCCATCACTCTCCTCTTGTCGTAGTACGCCGACAACCTCAACTTCTCCTGCTTGTACGTCTTCATCACCCCGTTAACCATTCGGAATCCCCTGTTCTCCGCCATATCCCTACCCCCTTCGAGAGCACTCTTGTACCTTCCCCAAGTCAGATCGTTAGATCTCTTCGACATCCCCTTGGCCGAGTGCTTAGATTTTCCGTCACCGCTCACGTAGTAACACTTGCTACACAGATCGATCGCTCTATCTCCCTGAAATTCCAGCTTGAACAGTCCCGGAGTTCTGTTGCTCCACGCGTCCCACGCCAACCACTCCGCCTTCTCCTTATTGAACTTTCTCTTCATCTTCTCTCTCACCACCTTCGCCAGCGTCTTCTCCGACAGCGCGAAGTACATGCTGTCAGTGTCCATCTGTATGAGTTCGAAATCTCCGCGATCCACGTACTTGTCCAAGAAGTCATAGTAGAACTCGAGCATCCGGAGCTTTGCCAACTGGTAGACCGCTATGCCACACTGAAACGGTCTGTTGATCACCACTCGAGTCTTCCTGCTCGATATCTCGTAAGCCTCCCCAATCTCCTCCAGGTCTTCGAACCACGCCGACCGCAGTGCCCGGTCGACAGTCTTCTCATCCTTCGTATATGTGGTGTTCATGTGTCTCTCTTGTGCCTCTATCAGCTTGCCACAACACGCGTTGCCAACCAGTTTGAATATCTCCGCCAACACCGCCTTGCTCTTGTCGACGTCCCCCGTCCGTCTGGCAGCGGTGACCTCTTCCACGAACCATTGAAACGGTTTGCCGGGCGTGTAGTCTATCACCATATGCACCGCCTTGATGATCAGACCGTGCTCCAGATACCACTTTAGCAGTGGGGAGTATATGATCATCTTCTTGGCGGACATTGCACCCACGAGCTTTCTCTGTCCTTCGACCCTTTTCCTCCCGGTCCCGGCCAGGTAGTCCTTCATGTGCTGCGGAACCTCGTTATCATCGACTTCTCGATTAACAAACAGCGGTGACATTTCCGAGAACTTGTCTCTCAACGTTTCCGGGACCTCTATATCCAACTCCGCAAATCCGAACCACTTTTCACTCCTGACCTTCCTCACGAAACAGTCTATATACGCCTGTCTTTCCGGGTCGTCACACGTCCATATCGTCTCCTCCCCGCACGGCTGTCTTTCGACAGGGTAGACAGATACAGTGCATTGGCGTCGTACCCCATCACCGCCTTGCACATCTTCTCCTCCTCCCGAATACCTACCTGACCCCTGATCGTCGACCTGCCAGCCTCTGCGTATCTGGAGAACACTATGGACGGATTACCGACCAATCCCTGCTTCATCATCTCGTAAGTTTCAGACTTCGGTGACCACAGTTCGGGCGTGTCCGCCTTCCCATCGATCGACCCGCGGAGTAGGTACTGAAGGGAAACACCGGGCAGAGACACAGCATCCTTGAGTATATCCACACCTCTTCCCCTGTAGAACTCCGTCATTTTAGTCAGAGCCTCCAGGAACGGTCCTACATCCAAGTCGTTGTAGTGTTGCAACCATTCCTTGAATGTCTTCATCCCATTTTCTCGGAATACCTTCTTACACTCTTTCCACTCGGACAACGACAGTAGGAACTCACCCTTCAACTTCGAGTACCACTTGGGATAGTCTGGCAGCCCCGGATGGTCGAGCTTGTCCGCGCTATCGAACCACTTGTACGGGAAGTGAGACTTTATCGTTTTACAGTCGTGAGCCTTAACCCACCGGTCGTACGTGGTACCGGGTCCCAGATATTGGATGATGTTGAGAAATCTAAACTCCGAGTTAAACAGAAACATCGTCGTGCTGGCTCTCTTTCAGACCATCACCTTAGTCACGGTGGCCGCCAACTTCTCGACAAAGTACTGCTTGATGAGGTTCAGGTCGTACCTGCTACAGTTGAACCCCACCACCGGGACTTGGTCAATCCAAGAGACAATCTTTGCTTGCTGAGACTTCGATAGTATATCTATGTCGGCCGGCAGATACTTCTTCCTACCCCCTTCCTACCCCCCCCCCCCCTTCCTCCTCGTTCGCAGATGTGTGTGATCCCCTCCTGCATCGTATCCCCCAACGACACCGATATAGGGACGTGCTCGACCTCGAAGGTCAGGTCTTTGGTGGGTCGCGTGGTTTTCGACTTGTCGAGATACGCCTCAAAGTGGTATACTATCTGGTGAGGGTACAGAGTCGTCTCCTCCTCCTCCTCGCGCGGCGATTGTGGATAGTAGGTATTCACCTCATTCAACCACTCGCACTCCCACATCACCACCAGCTCGTAACCCGCCTTCCTTATCTTGGCGTCTTGGATTTTTGTCCTCCTGTACAGCAATATCGCGTTACCTCTCCTGTAATGCCTCGGACACCCGTGCCAGTAGCATCCGTGAAACTGAAACATGGTCTCGGTCTCGTGACAGTAACCGTAAACCGGATCGCCGGCCACCCACCTCTCCCCGCCGTGACCGCATCTTGTGTGATGTATGT
>CM055267.1:131086498-131305421 GCA_029237695.1 Conchocele bisecta
AAAATTTGACCACAATTTGACCCCACGGGCCACGCCCATTTTTGACCCCGATGTCACTATTTTAACAACTTTGAAAGAGCATTGTACATCGATCATTCCTACCAAGTTTTGTGAACATCCGGTAGGCGGTTCTTGAGAAGAAGATTTTTGAAGAAGTTGTGCTATTTTTAGACGGCGGCCATCTTGGATTACGTAATGACGTCATTATAACAATTTTGTAATCTCCCTAGCTAAGGACCATGGCCGTGAAGTTTGGTGACTATAGGCCCAATGGTTACCGAGGAGAAGACGTTAGAAAATGGACGACGGACGACGGACGACGGACGGACGGACGGACACATTGCGGTAACAATAGCTCACATGAGCTTCGCTGAGGTGAGCTAAAAATAAATACAGAGAATAAATAGTATTGTCCGTTAACATTTTAAGGAAAGACGGTTATCGCCCCTGATATCAGTGTGGAAATTTACGTCTGATATATAATGTATAATAATGCCAATCAATACGTGGGATAATGGTGAATTAATGTTTCATTTGCCAGAAAATGTCTCGGATAAAAAGAACATTTTGTGCCCACTGAGTAGGCATGCACCTTTAACGGCCTATTAACAGCTAAGGTCATGTAAGGCCGGGTCAATGGGTTTAGTAGTAAATCCCATATATTACATGTACATGTACATGCTTAAGTACATGTACAAAGGGGGGGGGGTCCCAAAATCAGAACTGAATATTTACAATAAAAAAACTATATACAGCCCTGAAATCAGAATAATCCTGGACTGATGCCAGGTCCTCGCCACACCAGAATCACTTGGCCCCATCCCAAAAGCAGCAGGATCAGTAATTGTTATTATCGGTTACCCCGCCCCATCGCGGGCACCTGTCTATTAGAATGGAGCGCTGCCCATAAACGTGTTTTCAACAATAATAGTATTACGTGATTGGCGGTGACACTGAATCGATCGTACACATGGTGCGCGTCACAGGAAATTACGTCAACAAGGCGGGGCATGTGGTTCTAAATACAACTGCTGAGTTATTGCAACATTTAATGATTACTTTAATAGATATTGGCGAATGCGTCGCATTATGCGACTAATTGATACGAAATGCTCTGCTTCCATTGGTCGAGAAACTAGGACAAACAATAAGTAATGCAGTGTAATGGAATGTAATTATTATTATGTACTCAGAACTACGACAAACGTATTAACCGGACACACGGATGGTCACAGTCCAAACACCATGGGCCCGTTTCACTAAGCTTCGTACGACTAAGAAGTTCGTAAGTACAAAATCGAAATCTACAATAACATTTGTTCTGACATTCGATTTTGGAAAATCTTTCGCATATGTGCTACATTTAATGACATGAACCCGTAGATACAAACTGGTAGCATTAGAGAAACACGTTACTGTGAGCAGTCAATTCATATAAATATTCGTATGAACATTTTTATCGTACGAAGTTTAGTGAAACAGTTCCCATATGTCTCCCGGCTCTACCGTCTGTCACAACAAAGTGCCTTATATGTGGCTGTGACTGGAGAAATGGATCTTATTCGGATTTTCGACCAGTGTAGCTCCTGATCGAATAATTAATACACTCATGTACATGTAGTCTGAAAACGGTCTAAATTGTTTGTGATAAGCATGACGGGTTTTTCATTGATGGAATGGCGAACAGTGCAGATCCTGATCAGACTGTGCGGATGCACAGGCTGATATGGATCTACAGAGGTCGCAGAATCCATAAGCCTCATTTTTTCATTTACAGCCACATATTACTCTATAACATTATGAAATGTAAGTAAGTATGTGCCTATTTTTCTGGACTCACGATATATGTAATATTATAGTTCACATGTTGAATTTTTAATAAATTAATTTCGAGAGAGCGGCCTGAAATGTTTCGCAGTACATGTTTGTGGATGACACATAGACTAATAATTACTCTAGAGTGGATTTAGCGTTTCGCGATAAATAAGCGCGGGAATGTCACAGCAGCAGCAACAACAACAACGAGTTGACCCGTGTTTTTTTAAAGTTCAACCCACAAAATATGTGCTGCTACCGCCGTTAGCTCATTTGCTTAAAAGCTGGAAGACCTCAAATGTGGATGTTAAGAGCAGACCATGGCCGAGGGGTAACACCGTCGGACTGCCACGCTGGCAACCCGGGTTCCATCCAGGGTTCACTTCCAGGTCGTCAGTATTTCTGAGATACGTTGTATTTCCTGCTCTACTAGTCCTTTCGGATGGGGACTTTAAAAGGTGGTCCCGTGTATCAGATTTGAAGCAGAGTCTGGGCACGTTAAATAACCAGAGGGGACGATTCTGATAAGAGCTAGGCACACTGGAGCCGGTTTCCTCTGTATCCACCTTTTTTGCTTTCTCCCCTTCTTGGGAGACGACATGCAAGGTCATCGAGCCAGTCCATCGTTAAATCCAAGCATTTACATTTAAATTTGGATATTGGCTGTATATAATTCTTCGCTAGCGCTCGAATAAAAATCAATATGTGAACTATAACTTACAGTTGTCCTGCCTTCTTCGCGTACACATGTCTGCTTCAATGCAAGTCCCGCCCATATGTATGATGTACGATATACATACACATTATTACTAAGTAGTATCGCAAGTTGAAAGCGTGTAATAATGCGTAATACTGTGTTATTAGTACAGTACGTTATTGGCCGTTTGACACGGATGCCCACATGCATGTATCTGAATAGGATGCATGACATGTGGATTTCTGACATCTGACATTTCTGCATCTACATGTATTAAAATAGGCAATACATTTATACGTATTGAAGAAATAGTCGCAATATGTAATTAATTGAGACCACAAACTATGCTTCCATTGGTCGGGAAACTAGGGAAAACAAAATCAAGTTATGAAATGAACAACTGTAATCATTTACACACGTAATTATGACAGTCTCTAGAACAGTACCTGCATCGTTTACACTTGAAGCTTTTAAAGGCACATGTCCACTCAGCAGGAACAAAGTGTTCTTTATAGGAATTAAATAAGTGTATAATTGTGTCACTATTCCACCAGTTCTAAACATTACGAGTGCCCGCTATACGGATAATCATTTAGTAATGTTTATTTTACTGATAGTGACTCACAATGGTATCAGGCTATTTTCATATGCAAATGAGGCATGATATTATTTTTTATTATTTAAATCTAATTAAATACGTCACCTGAAAAAATAATATTTTCGACTGATTATAAAGTACATGTATGATCATTGCACATCAACAACTAAACACAGAGAATAAATAGTAATGTCCGTTAACAGTTTAAGCAAAAACGGGTATCGCCCCCGATAGCAGTGTGGAAATATAAAATGTATAATAATGCCAATCAATATGTGGGGTAATGGTGAATGAATGTTTATTTTGACAGAAAATGTCTCAGATGATGTCTCTGATATAAATAACAGTGTGTGCCTACTGAGTGGGCATGTACCTTTAAGTACAATATTGGATTCTGTACAACAATTAACACATGCTAATTACCCCCATACAACCTCACACTCACACCTCACACCTGATTTAAATGACACACGGTATAGTGAATATATACAGGCATATATACAGGCATTGTTATCGGTGGTTCTATGATAAATATCCCAATATCAGAACGCAATATTTACATCGAAACAAATATATTCAGCCCTGAAATTAGAATAATCTGACCTGGTACCAGGTCAGGTCCATACCACACCAAAGTCACTTGCCCTAAAAGTAACAGGATTACGAATAATCGTAATACTCGCATAAGGGGTATAACATATGGAAGCGTCCTGGTGCCAATGCTAAAATATATTTATACTAACTCTCCTAATTAGGAGATACTAAGTCCTAATTAGGAGATAATAACTCCTAATTAAGAATTAGTATCTCCTAATTAGGACTTATTACCTCCTAATTGGTAGTAAGTATCTCCTAATTAGATACATTATTTTTTAGCAGTAAGTCATTTTCATACAGTAAGTCCTAATTAGGAGATAATAACTGATAAGTGGGAGATACTCAGTCCTAATTAGCAGATACTAAGTTCTAATTAGCAGATACTAACTCCTAATTAGGAGATAATTAGGAGTTACTATCCGATGATGGTGGATTTGTTACAACATGATAGAGGACCATCAGAGGAATGTAAATCCGAATTAGAAGGAAATTATTGGTTGAATGACAAAAGTTATTGGTTTGGAAGACAGTAAATGTGATGAAACCAGATAAGAAAGCAAGGTTATGTGATTGACCATAAATTATAAGAAATTTACCCGAGCGTTAAGGCTTAGAATGCACTAAGTATGTGACATTGACCTTGGATTAACGGTTTCCCCAAGGATCGTGGATTTGTTACAGCATCCAAGATGGGCATCATGAAACGGAATGCATGTGCGAAATATGAAGTAGTTATGTGGAATGGACATAAAGAGGGATAAGAAATTTACCGAGCGTTAAGGCTTAAGTTAATGCACTAAGTATGTGACATTGACCTTGGGATTAACGGTTTCCCCGTCTCCAAGAATCGTGATTTGTTATAAACAGCATGAAAGAGTAACCATCAGATGAATGCATGTGCGAAATCTGAATAGTGATGTGACTGGAAACATAAAGTATAAGAAATTTACCAGAGCGTTAAGGCTTAGAATGCACTAAGTATGTGACATTGACCTTGGGATTAACGGTTTCCCCAAGGATCGTGGATTTGTTACAGCATGAAAGAGGGCCATCAGTGAATGCATGTGCGAAATATGAAGTATTATGTGAATGGAAACATACATAAGAATTTACCAAGAGCGTTAAAGGCTTAGAATGCACTAAGTATGTGACATGACCTTGGGATAACGGATTTCTTTCCCCAAGGATCGTGATTTGTTACAGCATAAAGAGGGCCATCAGTGGAATGCATGTGCGAAATATGAAGTAGTTTATGTGAATGGAAAACACATTATAAGAAATTTACCAGAGCGTTAAGGCTTAGAATGCACTAAGTATGTGACATTGACCTTGGGATTAACGGTTTCCCCAAGGATCGTGGATTTGTTACAGCATGAAAGAGGACCATCAGAGGAATGCATGTGCGAAATATGAAGTAGTTATGTGAATGGAAACATAAAGTATAAGAAATTTACCAGAGCGTTAAGGCTTAGAATGCACTAAGTATGTGACATTGACCTTGGGATTAACGGTTTCCCCAAGGATCGTGGAATTTGTTACAAGGCATGAAAGAGGGCCATCAGATGCATTTGCGAAATTATGCGAGTTATGTGAATGGGAAACCATACATTAATAAGAATAGAGCGTTAAGGCTTAGAATGCACTAAAGTATGAACATAGACCTTGGGATAACGTTTCCCCAAGAATCGTGGATTACAGCTAAAGAGGGCACAAATGCATGTCAAATATGAAAGTTTAGTTTAGTGAGGAAACATAAAGTAATAAAAATTTACCGAGCGTTACTTGAATGCACTAAGTATGTGACATTGACCTTGGGATTAACGGTTTCCCCAAGGATCGTGGATTTGTTACAGCATGAAAGAGGGCCATCAGAGGAATGCATGTGCGAAATATGAAGTAGTTATGTGAATGGAAACATACATTATAAGAAATTTACCCGAGCGTTAAGGCTTAGAATGCACTAAGTATGTGACATTGACCTTGGGATTAACGGTTTCCCCAAGGATCGTGGATTTGTTACAGCATGAAAGAGGGCCATCAGAGGAATGCATGTGCGAAATATGAAGTAGTTATGTGAATGGAAACATAAAGTATAAGAAATTTACCCGAGCGTTAAGGCTTAGAATGCACTAAGTATGTGACATTGACCTTGGGATTAACGGTTTCCCCAAGGATCGTGGATTTGTTACAGCATGAAAGAGGGCCATCAGAGGAATGCATGTGCGAAATATGAAGTAGTTATGAATGGAAACATAAAGTATAAGAAATTTACCGAGCGTAAGCTTAGAATGCACTAAGTATGTGACATGACCTTAGGGATTAACGGTCCCCAAGGATCGTGGATTTGTTACAGCATGAAAGAGGGCCATCAGAGGAATGCATGTGCGAAATATGAAGTAGTTATGTGAATGGAAACATAAAGTATAAGAAATTTACCAGAGCGTTAAGGCTTAGAATGCACTAAGTATGTGACATTGACCTTGGGATTAACGGTTTCCCCAAGGATCGTGGATTTGTTACAGCATGAAAGAGGGCCATCAGTGGAATGCATGTGCGAAATATGAAGTAGTTATGTGAATGGAAACATACATTATAAGAAATTTACCAGAGCGTTAAGGCTTAGAATGCACTAAGTATGTGACATTGACCTTGGGATTAACGGTTTCCCCAAGGATCGTGGATTTGTTACAGCATGAAAGAGGGCCATCAGTGGAATGCATGTGCGAAATATAGTTATGTAGTTATTGAAATGAATGGAAAGCACTAAAGTATAAGAAATTTACCAGAGCGTTAAGGCATTAGTAATGCACTAAGTTATGTGACATTGACCTTGGGATTCACAAGGATTTCATTCCTTAAGGATCGTGGATTTGTTTACAGCATGAAAGAGGGCCATCAGAATGCAATGTGCATGTGCGAAATATAAGATAGTTTATGTTGAATACAAGGAAACATAGCATTATAAGAAATTTATTTACCCAGAGAAAGAGGGCGTTTAAGGCAAATAGAATGCACTAAGTATGTGACATTAATGACCATTGGGATTAAGGGTTCGGTTTCCCCAAGGATCGTGGATTTGTTACAGCATGAAAGAGGGCCATCAGAGGAATGCATGTGCGAAATATGAAGTAGTTATGTGAATGGAAACATAAAGATATAAGAAATTTACCCAGAGCGTTAAGGCTTAGAATGCACTAAGTATGTGACATTGACCTTGGGATTAACGGTTTCCCCAAGGATCGTGGATTTTGTTACAGCATGAAAGAGGGCCATCAGAGGAATGCATGTGCGAAATATGAAGTAGTTATGTGTAACATGGAAACATAAAGTATAAGATTTACCCATTGACCGATTCGTTAACAGGCTTAGAATGCACTAATGTATGTGACATTGACCTGGATTACGGTTTCCCCAAGAATCGTGGATTTGATTACAGCATGAAAAGCATAAAGACCATCAGAGGAATGCATGTGCGAAATATGAAGTAGATTATGAATGAAGGAAACATAAAGTATAAGAAATTTACCAGAGCGTTAAGGCTTAGAATGCACTAAGTATGACATTGACTTGGATTAACGTTTCCAAGGTCGTGGATTGTTACGCATGAAAGAGGGCCATCAGAGGAATGCATGCGAAATATGGAATTAGTTATGAAGGAAAACATAAAGACATTTACCAGAGTTAAGGCTTAGAATCACTAAGTATGACTTGAACCTTGGGATTAACGGTTTCCCCAAGGATCGTGGATTTGTTACACATGAAAGAGGGCCATCAGAATCATGTGCGAAATATGAAGTAGTTATGTAATGGAAACATACATTATAAGAAATTTACCCAGCGTTAAGGCTTAGAATGCACTAAGTAGTGACATTGACCTTGGGATTAACGGTTCCCCAAGGATCGTGGATTTTGTTACAGCATGAAAGAGGGCCATCCAGAGGAATGCAAGTGCGAAATATGAAGTAGTATGTGAATGGAAACATACATTATAAGAAATTTACCAGAGCTAAGCTTATAATGCACTAAGTATGTACATTGACCTTGGATTAACGTTTCCCCAAGGATCGTGGATTGTTACAGCATGAAAGAGGGGCCATCAGAATGCATGTGCGAAATATTAAGTAGTTATGTGAATGGAAACTAAATAGTAAGAAATTTACCCGAGCGTTTAAGGCTTAGAATGCACTAAGTATGTGACATTGACCTTGGGATTAACGGTTTTCCCCAAGGATCGTGGATTTGTTACAGCATGAAAGAGGACCATCAGAGGAATGCATGTGCGAAATATGAAGTAGTTATGTGAATGGAAACATAAAGTATAAGAAATTTACCAGAGCGTTAAGGCTTAGAATGCACTAAGTATGTGACATTGACCTTGGGATTAACGGTTTCCCCAAGGATCGTGGATTTGTTACAGCATGAAAGAGGGCCATCAGTGGAATGCATGTGCGAAATATGAAGTAGTTATGTGAATGGAAACATAAAGTATAAGAAATTTACCAGAGCGTTAAGGCTAAGAATGCACTAAGTATGTACATTGACCTTGATTAACGGTTTCCCCAAGGATCGTGGATTTGTTACAGCATGAAAGAGGGCCATCAGTGGAATGCATGTGCGAAATATGAAGTAGTTATGTGAATGGAAACATACATATAAGAAATTTCACCAGAGCGTTAAGGCTAGAATCACTAAGTATGTGACATTGACCTTGGATTAACGTTCCCCAAGGATCGTGGATTTGTTACAGCAATTGAAAGAGGGCCATCAAGATGCATGCGAAATATAAGTAGTTATGTGAATGGAAACATAAAGTATAAGAAATTTACCAGAGCGTTAAGGCTTAGAATGCACGGAAGTTATGTGACATTGACCTTGGGATTAACGTTTCCCCAAGGATCGTGGATTTGTTACAGCATGAAAGAGGCCATCAGTGGAATGCATGTGCGAAATATGAAGTAGTTAGTGAATGGAAACATAAAGTATAAGAAATTTACCAGAGCGTTAAGGCTTAGAATGCACTAAGTATGTGACATTGACCTTGGGATTAACGGTTTCCCCAAGGATCGTGGATTTGTTACAGCATGAAAGAGGGCCATCAGTGGAATGCATGTGCGAAATATGAAGTAGTTATGTGAATGGAAACATAAAGTATAAGAAATTTACCAGAGCGTTAAGGCTTAGAATGCACTAAGTATGTGACATTGACCTTGGGATTAACGGTTTCCCCAAGGATCGTGGATTTGTTACAGCATGAAAGAGGGCCATCAGTGGAATGCATGTGCGAAATATGAAGTAGTTATGTGAATGGAAACATACATTATAAGAAATTTACCAGAGCGTTAAGGCTTAGAATGCACTAAGTATGTGACATTGACCTTGGGATTAACGTTTCCCCAAGGACGTGGATTGTTACAGCATGAAAGAGGGCCATCAGAAGGAATGCATGTGCGAAATAATGAAGTAGTTATGTGATGGAAACATACATTATAAGAAATTTACCCGAGCGTTAAGGCTTAGAATCACTAATATGTGACATTGACCTTGGGATTACGTTTCCCCAAGGATCGTGGATTTGTTACAGCATGAAAGAGGGCCATCAGAGGAATGCATGTGCGAAATATGAAGTAGTTATGTGAATGGAAACATAAAGTATAAGAAATTTACCAGAGCGTTAAGGCTTAGAATGCACTAAGTATGACATTGACCTTGGGATTAACGTTTCCCCAAGGATCGTGGATTTTGTTACAGCATGAAAGAGGGCCATCAGAGGAATGCATGTGCGAAATATGAAGTAGTTATGTGAATGGAAACATACATTATAAGAAATTTACCAGAGCGTTAAGGCTTAGAATGCACTAAGTAATGTGACATTGACCTTGGATTAACGTTTTCCCCAAGGATCGTGGATTTGTTACAGCATGAAAGAGGGCCATCAGAGGAATGCATGTGCGAAATATGAAGTAGTTATCTGAAAGGAAACATAAAGTATAAGAAATTTACCCGAGCGTTTAAGCTTAAGAAATGCACTAAGTAATGTACATTGAACCTGGGAATTAACGGTTTCCCCAAGGATCGTGATTTTGGTTCAGCATGAGAGGGCCATCAGGGAGGAATGCAATTTGCGGAAATAATGAAGCAGGTTTATGGAATGGGAAAAAAACATAAAGTATAAAGAAATTTACCAAGCGTTAAGGCTTAGAATCACTAAAGTATGTGACAGAACTTGGATAAAACGTTTCCCCAAGGATCCGAGCCATGTTACAGCATGGAAATAGGGCCATCAGTGGAATGCTTGTGCGAAATATGAATTAGTTATGTGAAAGGAAACATTAAAGTATAAAAATTTACCAAGCCGTTAAGGCTTAAGCACTAAGGTATGTGACATAAAGCCTTGGGATAACGTTTTTCCCCAAAGGATCGTGGATTTGTTTACCGCATGAGAGGACCATCAAGGAATTGCCAATTGGGCAAATAAAAATAGTTAAGTGAATGGAAACACATTATAAGAAATTTACCAGGCGTAAAGCTTAGAATGCACTAAGTATGTGACATTGACTTGGGTATTTAACGGTTTCCCCAAGGATCGTGATTTGTACAGCATGAAAGAGGCCATCAGAGGAATGCATGTTGCAAATATGAAGTAGTTATGTGAATGGAAACATACATTAAATAAGAAAAAATTTACCAGACGTTAAGGTTTAGAATGCACTAAGTATGATGACATTGACCTTGGGATTAACGGTTTCCCCAAGGATCGTGGATTTGTACAGCATGAAAGAGGGCCATCAGAGGAATGCATGTGCGAAATATGAAAGTAGTTATGTGAATGGCAAACATAGTATAAAAAGAAATTTAAACCCGAGCGTTAAGGCTTAGAATGCACTAAGTAATGTGACATTGACCTTGGGATTAACGGTTTCCCCCAAGGATCGTGGGATTTGTTACAGCATGAAAGAGGACCATCAGAGGAATGCATGTGCGAAATATGAAGTAGTTATGTGAATGGTAAACATAAAGTATAAAGAAAATTTACCAGAGGCGTTAAGGGCTTAGAATGCACTAAGTATGTGACATTGACCTTGGGATTAACGGTTTCCCCAAGGATCGTGGATTTGTTACAGCATGAAAGAGGGCAACATGGAATGCATGTGCGAAATATGAAGTAGTTATGTGAATGGAAACATAAAGTATAAGAAATTACCAGAGCGTTAAGGCTTAGAATGCACTAAAGTATGTGACATTGACCTTGGGTGATTAACGGTTTCCCCCCAAGGATCGTGGATTTGTTACAGCATGAAAAGAGGGCCATCAGTGGAATGCATGTGCGAAATATGAAGAGTTTATGTGAATGGAAACATACATATAAGAAATTTACTCAGAGCGTTAAGGCTTAGAATGCACTAAGTATGTGACATTGACCTTGGGATTAACGGTTTCCCCCAAGGATCGTTGATTTGTTACAGCATGAAAGAGGGCCATCAGTGAATGCATGTGCGAAAAAATATGAAAGTAGTTATGTGAATGGAAACTAAAGTAAAGAAATTTACCAGAGCGTTAAGGCTTAGAATGCACTAATATGACATTGACCTTGGGATTAAACGGTTTTCCCCAAGGATCGTGATTTGTTACAGCATGAAAGAGGGCCATCAGAGGAAATGCATGTGCGAAATATGAAGTAGTTTTATGTGAATGGAAACATAAAATTATAAGAAATTTACCCAGAGCGTTAAGGCTTAAATGCACTAAGTATGTGACATTGACCTTGGGTTATTTAACGGTTTCCCCACAAGGATCGTGGATTTGTTACAGCATGAAAGAGGACCATCAGTGGAAGCATGTGCGAAATATGAAGTAGTTATGTGAATGGAAACAAAACAATATATAAGAAATTTACCAGAGCGTTAAGGCTTAGAATGCACAAGTTATGTGACATTTACCTTGGGATTAACGGTTCCCCCAAGGGAATGGATTTGGTTTACAGCTGGAAAGAGGGCCATCAAGGAAGGTAATGTTTGCGAAATATTGAGTAGTTATGTAAGGAAACAGTATAAGAAAATTATACCAGAGCGTTAAGGCTTAAATGCAGTATGTTACATGAACCTTGGGATAACGGTTTTCCCCCAAGGATCGTGGATTTTTACAACTGAAGAGGGCCAATCAGTGGAATGCATGTCGAAATATTAAGTAGTTTATGTAATGGACAAAATAAAGTATAAGAAATTTACCAGAGCGTTTAAGGCTTAGAATGCACTAAGTATGTGACATTGACCTGGGATTAACGGTTTCCCCAAGGATCGTGGGATTTTGTTACAGCATGAAAGAGGGCCAATCAGTGAATGCATGTGCGAAATATGAAGTAGTTTTTATGTGAATGGAAACATAAAGTAAAAAAAGAAATTTACCAAGGCGTAAGGCTTAGAATGCACTAAGTATTTGACATTGACCTTGGGATAAATAACGGTTCCCCAAGGATCGTGGATTTGTTTACAGCATGAAAGAGGGCCATCAGTGGAATGCATGTGCGAAATATGAAGTAGTTTATGTGAATGGAAACATAACATTATAAGAAATTTACCAGAGCGTTAAGGCTTAGAATGCACTAAGTATGTGACATTGACCTTGGGATTAACGGTTTCCCCCAAGATCGTGGATTTGTTTACAGCATGAAAGAGGGCCAATCAGAGGAATGCATGTGCGAAATATAAGTAGGTTATGTGAATTGAAACATAAAGTATAAGAAATTTACAGAGCGTTAAGCTTAGAATGCACTAAGTATGTGACATTGACCTTGGATTACGGTTTCCCCAAGGATCGTGGATTTGTTACAGCATGAAAGAGGACCATCAGAGGAATGCATGTGCGAAATATGAAGTAGTTATGTGAATGGAAACATACCATTATAAGGAAATTTACCAGAGCGTTAAAGGCTTAGAATGCACTACGTATGTGACATTGTACCTTGGATTAACGGTTTTCCCCAAGGATCGTGATTTGTTAGCATGAAATGGAGGGCCATCAAGGAATGCATGTGCGAAATAGAAAGTAGTTATGAAATGAAACATACATTATAAGAAAATTTACCAGAGCGTTAAGGCTTAGAATCCAAGTATGACATTGACCTTGGGATTAACGGTTTCCCCCAAGGATCGTGGATTTGTTACCCACATAAAGAGCCATCAAGAGGAATCATGTGCGAAATATGAAGTAGTTAGTGAATGGAAATAAAGTATAAGAAATTTACGAGCGGTTAAGCTAAGATGCACTGACGGTTTATGTGCCATTGACTGATTAACGGTTTCCCCAAGATCGTGGATTGTTACAGCATGAAAAGCCAGACAGTCCCCAGGAATGCATGTGGCGAAATATGAAGTAGTTATGTGAATGGAAACATAAAGTATAAGAAATTTACCAGAGCGTTAAGGCTAGAATGCACTAAGTATGTGACATTGACCTTGGGATTAACGGTTTAACCCCAAGGATCGTGGATTTGTTACAGCATGAAAGAGGGACCATCAGAGGAATGCATGTGCGAATATGAAGTAGTTATGTGAATAGGAAACATAAAAGAAAAATATAAGAAATTTACCAGAGCGTTAAGGCTTAGAATGCACTAAGTATGTACATTGACCTTGGGATTAACGTTTCAACAAGGATCGTGGATTTGTTACAGCATGAAAGAGGCCATCAGTGGAATGCATGTGCGAAATATGAAGTAGTTATGTGAATGGAAAACATACAGTATAAGAAATTTATCCAGAGCGTAAGCTTAGAATGCACTAAGTATGTGACATTGACCTTGGGATTAACGGTTTCCCCAAGGATCGTGGATTTGATACAGCATGAAAGAGCATCGAGGAGAATGCCATGCGATAATGAAGTAAGATATGTGATGAACATAAGTATACAGATTTACCAGAGGGCCGTAGCATAGAATACTAAGTATGTTTTGACAATTGACTGTATGTGACGGGTTCTTCCCCAAGGATCGTGATACAGCATGAAAGAGGGGCCATCATGGAATGAATGTGCGAAATATAAGTAGTTATGTGAATGGAAACAAAAATGTTATAAAGAATTTACCAGAGCGTTATAGGCTTAGAATGCACTAAGTATGTGACATTGACCTTGGATTAACGGTTTCCCCAAGGATCGTGGATTTGTTACAGCATAAAGAGGGCCATCAGTGGAATGCATGTGCGAAATATGAAGTAGTTATGTGAATGGAAACATACATTATAAGAAATTTACCAGAGCGTTAAGGCTTAGAATGCACTAAGTATGTGACATTGACCTTGGGATTAACGGTTTCCCCAAGGATCGTGGATTTGTTACAGCATGCAAGAGGGCCATCAGAGGAATGCATGTGCGAAATATAGATTATGTGAATGGAAACATAAAGTATAAGAAATTTACCAGAGCTTAAGGCTTAGAAGCACTAAGTAGTGACATGACCTGGATTAACGGTTTCCACAAGGATCGTGGATTTGTTACAGCTGAAAGAGGACCTCAGTGGAATGCTGTCGAAATATTAAGTAAGTTATGTGAATGGAAACATACATAAGAAATTTACCAGAGCGTTAAGGCTTAGAATGCACTAAGTATGTGACATTGACCTTGGGATTAACGGTTTCCCCAAGGATCGTGGATTTGTTACAGCATGAAAGAGGGCCATAGAGCATGTGCGAAATATGAAGTAGTTATGTGAATGGAAAACATAAAGTATAAGAAATTTCCAGTAAGGCTTAGAAGCACTAAGTATGACATTGACTTGGGGATTAAACGTTTCCCCAAGGATCGTGGATTTGTAACAGCATGAAAGAGGGCCATCAGTGAAGCTGTGCGAAATATAATAGTAAAGTGTGGAAACAAAATAAAGTATAAGAAATTTACCCGAGCGTTAAGGCTTAGAATGCACTAAGTATGTGACATTGACCTTGGGATTAACGGTTTCCCCAAGGATCGTGGATTTGTTACAGCATGAAAGAGGGCCATCAGAGGAATGCATGTGCGAAATATGAAGTAGTTATGTGAATGGAAACATAAAGTATAAGAAATTTACCCCAGCGTTAAGGCTTAGAATGCACTAAGTATGTGACATTGACCTTGGGATTAACGGTTTCCCCAAGGATCGTGGATTTGTTACAGCATGAAAGAGCCATCATTGGAATGCATGTGCGAAATAATGAAGTAAGTTATGTGAATTTGAAACTACTAAGTATACAGACATTTACCAGAGCGTTAAGGCATAGAATGCACTAAGTATGTGACATTGACCTGGGATATACGGTTTCCCCTTAAGAATCGTGTGATTTGATTGGGAATTTAACAGTCTGGAGAGCATCCATCGAAGAATGCATGTGCGAAATATGAAGCAGTTATGTGAATGGAAACGTAAAGTATAAGAAATACCAGAGCGTTAGGCTAGAATGACTAAGACACCTAGGTTTAATGTGACATGATTGAAAACCTGATACGTTTTCACAAGAAAATTTCGTTGGATTTGTACAGCATTGAGAGCCATCATGGATGCATGAAGTGCGAAATATGAAGTAGTTATGTGAATGGAAACATAAACATTATAAGAAATTTACCCGAGCGTTAAGGCTTAGAATGCACTAAGTATGTGACATTGACCTTGGGATTAACGGTTTCCCCAAGGATCGTGGATTTGTTACAGCATGAAAGAGGGCCATCAGAGGAATGCATGTGCGAAATATGAAGTAGTTATGTGAATGGAAACATAAAGTATAAGAAATTTACCAGAGCGTTAAGGCTTAGAATGCACTAAGTATGTGACATTGACCTTGGGATTAACGGTTTCCCCAAGGATCGTGGATTTGTTACAGCATGAAAGAGGGCCATCAGAGGAATGCATGTGCGAAATATGAAGTAGTTATGTGAATGGAAACATAAAGTATAAGAAATTTACCCGAGCGTTAAGGCTTAGAATGCACTAAGTATGTGACATTGACCTTGGGATTAACGTTTCCCAAGGATCGTGGATTTGTTACAGCATGAAAGAGGCCATCAGTTTGAATGCAATGTGCGAAATATGAAGCATTATGTGAATGGAAACATAAAGTATAAGAAATTTACCAGAGCGTTAAGGCTTATAATGCACTAATATGTGACATTGACCTTGGGATTACGGTTTCCAACAAGGATCGTGGATTTGTTACAGCATGAAAGAGGGACCATCATAAGGAATGCATTGCGAAATATGAATAGTAGTAATCTGAAAGACAAGGAAATATATGAAATTACCCGGGAGCAATAAAATTTGATGCCACAGTACGACTCTAACAGTAACGACCTAACATTTGTTTAAACGGGGGACCCGAGGATCGTGATTTGTTACAGCTGAAAGAGGCCATTCAGAATGCAATGTGCGAAAATAAAGAAGTAGTAATGAATGAAACATAAAGAATAAGAAATACTAGCGTTAAGGCTTAGAATGCACTAAGTATGTGACATTGACCTTAAAAACGGTTTCCCCAAGGATCGTGGGAAATTGTTACAGCATAAAGAGGGCCATCAGAGGATCATGTGCGAAATATTAAGTAGTTTATGTGAATGAAACATGTATAAGAAATTTACCAGAGCGTTAAGGCTTTAGAATCACTAAGTAGTTACATTGACCTTGGGATTACGGTTTCCCCAAGGAATCGTGGATTTGTTTACAGGCTAAAAGAGGGCCATCAGCGAGGCTGTGCATATGTAGAGTGTGAAACATAAAGTATAAAAATTTACATCGTTAAGCTTAATGCTAAGTGACATTGACCCTGGGATTAACGGTTTTCCCCAAGGATCGTGGATGTTACAGCAGAAAAGAGGACCCATCATGACTGTGCGAAATATGAATTAGTAATGTGTTTAAGGAAACATACATTATAAGAAATTTTACCAAGGCGTTTAAGCTTAGAATGCACTAAGTATGTACATTGACCTTGGGATTAACGGTTTCCCCAAGGAACGTGGATTTGTTACAGCAGAAAGAGGGCCATCAAGGAATGCTGTGCGAATATGAGTAATTATCTGAAAAGGAAACGAAAGAGTATGAAATTTTTACCCGATCATAAAATTTGAAATGCACCAAGAGCGACCTTAACAAGTAGGACACCCGAGGCTCGTGGAGTTGTTACATCATGATAGAGGGCCATCAGAGGAATGCACATGATGCATGTGTGAAACATTAAGTAGTAATTTGAAAGGAAACAGAAATTATAATAAATTTACCTGAGTGGAACGTACGCACGGGACGGGCGGACGGACGGGGCGGACGGACGCCGATAACACTATATGCCCCCTCACCATTTGGTGGTGGAGGCATAAAACACCCCCTTATAAATGGACTAGTCTGATAATATTCAGTTTAGTACCAGAGCTCCAGATAAGGTGCGTATTGGTGTATTTTACACACTTAATTTAGCAGAATACGCATTGATTGTCAAAAGTGGGAGTACAAAATACTCACAGAAACGTGAACATACGCATTCATTTTCAAATCGAGTAGTGAAAACACGGTACTAAGGTTGAACATTTACTTTTTGTAGCTCAAATAAGTGAATTGTTAAATTTCTTTTATTTTTGTATCATTTGTTTCCTACTTACTATGGAAGAACATCAACAATACATTTGTAAAAGTAAAATAGGCATTGAATGTGAAATCTGGGTGTATAATACTCTTTAGATAAAAAACAAATCTGGAGCTCTGCATGTTACTATCCGTACAACAGGCTATTCACCAGGGGGCCGTTTCACTAAACTTCGTACGACTAAAATGTTCGTAAGTGCAAACTTATGATAGTCTGTAAATTTCACATTAACCCGTAAACCGCTACACACAACAATTATCGTCTGCTGTTGCGTTTATATCTTGTCTTATTTCTCAATAAAAAACATGGTTTGACAGCACTTCAGAATCATTTGGCAATGATTCTGAAGTGCTGTCAAAGCATGTTGTAAATTATTTTAAAGTGCTGTCAAAGCATGTTTTGATGATAAAAATGGAAAATAGAAAATAAACAGCAGATGACAACAACATTAAGATAGCGGTGTAAGGGTTAACAATATTTTCTTGTAGTAAACAATTATTGGATATGCAGCCTATGCTCAATAAATGTAAATCCATGAATTGTAATTTCCAGACGATCCTAAAATTGCAGTTACGAACATTTTAGTGGTACGAAATTTAATGAAACGGCCCCAGTGTACTGAGTGTGGATTTGACCGGAGAAATCTAAAATCAGAACGGAATATTTACATCGAAATAGTTATATATTCAGCCCTGAAATTAGAATAATAACCCAGGTCCATATCACACCAAAATCTGACTGAAGAAATGGGGCTTATGGGCTTATGTGATTATTTACCAGTGTAGCTCCTGATCAAATGTCACAATATTGTAGCCTGATGACGATCTACATTCCTTGTTAGAAGCGAGACGGGTATTTCATGGATGGAATGGCGAACAGTGCAGATCGTGATCAGACTGTGTGATGCACATGCCGATCTGGATCTACACTGGTCGCAAAAGTCATAAGCCCCATTTCTCCACTCACAGCCACATATAAGACAAATATTTATTTAACCAAGTGAGCTGATTATCAATTAATCAACTCAATTTAATTGTCATTAAAGAATAAGTACATAGGCGAAGAAACATTTGAAACATGAACCGATGACGTACGAAGTTAAACGAGGAACGTGCTACATGAAGATTCCTATCTTCCTTACGTTAATCGTTTCACAAGTCCACGAGATAATCGGAGCAGGGAGGCAAAACTGTATTACACTCCTCTTTCGACATCAGATGGACCGAAAACGATTAAAACAAGGGAGATAATTGCCGCGATAGTTACAGTTACTGCCCTTTACATATGCTTTTTGTAGACAAGTTGCAATTCGCTGGTCAGCAGGACCTGGGTATATCGTAATGGTCATCGACGGTTTCTTATCCCACATTGGCAATCTATACAACCGGACACCAGAGTCATGAATATTCGTGTCTCGAGTATCGGGCCCTACAGGCCAAACCAGGACAGCGGCTGTCTGCCATTGCTTGTTTAATCACTCAGTGTAACTTGATACCAGAAACACGAAAATACGCGTTTCTCGTATCAAGCAGCACAGGGTGGTTTAAACAACAACCCGGGTGAACGGTGCGAACCAACTCTGATTTCACATTTGGAGAAATGGGGCTTATGGTTTCACTAAACTATAATACCAGCACAAAAATATTTACACAATTCCCTAACATTTGATTGGTCCGTAGCAAGTCTCTGTCCAAAATTTATATCCCAGTAAACTCCATGCCGAACTACTTTCCGTAACCGTCAGGCGCAGTTAAAATAATTCTTAAGAAAACGGAAAATAAATACATTTTCTTGATGAATTTATTTCAAATGCTGGAATTATAAGGAATGAATGGCCTTTTTGTTGAATTTATCGGGGATATAAACTTGGAAAAGTCGAGGGAATAATGTACGCCTAAGATCTAAAATGTAGCACAATGTTAGCATTAGCAGCCGATTTGGAGAACTATATTTTCATGTAGATGGAAAATGGTAGCATTAATGAACCACGTCAATGTGTGAGAATTTATAGAATTATGTGTAGGAACATTTTTTTCGTACGAAGTTTAGTGAAACAAACAGTGCAGATCCTGTTCTGGATCTACACTGGTCGCAAAGCCCAGCCCCATTTCTCCAGTCACAACCATAAATAATGAAATCGTGATTTGTTCCTAACACAAAACAAACTGTTTAGCTGGAAGGACCCAATCACTTAGTGCATTATTTCACGACAATTATCTCGCTTTAAAGGTACATGCCCACTCGGTAGGAACAAAATGCTTTTTATAGGAATTAGTAAGTGTATAATTGTGTCATTATTGCCCCAGTTCTAAATATCTCATATGATGTCTCTGATATAAATAACATTCGTGCCTACTGAGTGGACATGTGCCTTTAAAACAGTATGTATTACAAATCGAATGCATGCGCATGTTTGTAATATGAAAGCGACCACATCAGGAAACACGTTAAGTTACATGTATCACTACAGCTTGATGGTGTACATATGCAATACAACATGGACTCCAACACGTGTGTTGATTAAATATGGTATTTGTTAAACCGCTTGACTGATTACATAAGAAACTCTGAACAACTGTGTTGTGAGACTCACTTGATTTCTTTTGTCCGTAACACGTAAACTTGACACTGTCTTGTAATTTATGTTTTCCTTCCTGCATTGCTTTCGGGTTTGGCTGATGACTTAATACGAAATCAGTAAACTCGTTTGATAACTATCACATATAGTCATCACTTATATAATATCATGTATGCACTTTACTATATGCTGTCCTTGTGTACTATATGTAATCTAACATTTGTGTTAATTTATAATATGATATGTAGTGAACCCTTGACTGATTGCATAATAACTTCGCATAGCCTCGTTTCTTAAGAACTCAGTTAACTCGTTTGATAAATATCATATAAAGTAATTACGCATGTAACGTCCTTTGTGCATTTTAATGTATGCTATGCCTATGTAATAAACTTGCTCGATTAGCCTCGTTTCATGTGAAACCAGTAAACTCGTTTGATAAATATCATATTAAGTCATCACTCATGTGTCGTCCTTTGTGCATTTTAACATATGCTGTGCTTATGAAAACGGTCTAAATTGTTTGTGATAAGCATGACGGGTGTTTCATTGATGGAATGGCGAACAGTGCAGATCCTGATCAGACTGTGCGGATGCACAGGCTGATATGGATCTACAGAGGTCGCAGAATCCATAAGCCTCATTTTTCCATTTACAGCCATATATTACTCTATAACATTATGAAATGTAAGTAAGTATGTGCCTATTTTTCTGGACTCACGATATATGTAATATTATAGTTCACATGTTGAATTTTTAATAAATTAATTTCGAGAGAGCGGCCTGAAATTCTTCGCAGTATATGTTTGTGGATGACACATAGACTAATAATTACTCTAGAGTGGATTTAGCGTTTCGCGATAAATAAGCGCGGGAATTTCACAACAGCAGCAACAACAACAACGAGTTGACCCGTGTTTTTTAAAAGTTCAACCCACAAAATATGTGCTGCTACCGCTGTTAGCTCATTTGCTTAAAAGCTGGAAGACCTCAAATGTGGATGTTAAGAGCAGACCATGGCCGAGGGGTAACACCGTCGGACTGCCACGCTGACCCGGGTTCCATCCAGGATTCAGTTCCAGGGCGTCAGTATTTCTGAGATACGTTGTATTTCCTGCTATACTAGTCCTTTCGGATGGGGACTTTAAAAGGTGGTTCCGTGTATCAGATTTGAAGCAGAGTCTGGGCACGTTAAATAACCAGAGGGGACGATTCTGATAAGAGCTAGGCACCCTGGAGCCGGTTTCCTCTGTATCCACCTTTTTTCTTTCTCCCCTTCTTGGGAGACGACATGCAAGCTCATCGAGCCAGTCCGTCATTAAATCCAAGCATTTACATTTACATTTGGATATTGGCTGTATATAATTCTTCTCTAGCGCTCGAATAAAAATCAATATGTGAACTATAACTTACAGTTGTCCTGCCTTCTTCGCGTACACATGTCAGCTTCAATGCAAGTCCCGCCCATATGTATGATGTACGATATACATACCCATTATTACTAAGTAATATCGCAAGTTGAAAGCGTGTAATAATGCGTAATACTATGTTATTAGTACTACGTTATTGGCCGTTTGACACGGATGCACACATGCATTTACACGTCTGAATAGGATGCATGACACGTGGATTTCTGACATCTGACATTGCATTTATTAAAATAGGCAATACATTTATACGTATTGAAGAAATAGTCGCAATATGTAATTAATTGAGACCACAAACTATGCTTCCATTGGTCGAGAAAGTAGGGTAAACAAAATCAAGTTATGAAATGAACAACTTTGTAATAATTTGCACACGTAATTATGACAGTCTCTAGAACAGTACATGCACCGTTTACATTTGAAGCACTTTTAAAGGTACGTGTCCACTCAGTAGGCACAAAGTGTTCTTTATAGGAATTAAATAAGTGTATAATTGTGTCACTATTCCACCAGTTCTAAAAGTTACGAGTGCCCGCTATACATATATAATCATTTAGTAATGTTTATTTTACTGATAGTGACTCGCGGTGGTATCAGGCTATTTTCATATGCAAATGAGGCATGATATTATTTTTTAGTATTTAAAACTAATTAAATGCGTCACCTGAAAAAATAATATTTTCGACTGATTATAAAGTACAAGTATGATCATTGCACATCAACAACTAAACACAGAGAATAAATAGTAATGTCCGTTAACAGTTTAAGCAAAAACAGGTATCGCCCCTGATAGCAGTGTGGAAATATAAAATGTATAATAATGCCAATCAATATGTGGGGTAATGGTGAATGAATGTTTATTTAGACAGAAACTGTCTCAGATGATGTTTCTGATATAAACAACATTGTGTGCCTACTGAGTGGGCATATACCTTTAAGTTCAATATTGGATGCTGTACAACAATGAACACATGCTAATTACCCCCATACAACCCCACACTCACACCTCACACCTGATTTAAATGACACACGGTATAGTGAATATATACAGGCATATACAGGCATTGTTATCAGTGGTTCTATGATAAATATCCCAATATCAGAACGGAATATTTACATCGAAAAAAATATATTCAGCCCTGAAATTAGAATAATCTGACCTGGTACCAGGTCAGATCTATACCACACCAAAGTCACTTGCCCTAAAAGTAACAGGATTACGAATAATCGTAATACTCACATAAGGGGTATAACATATGGAAGCGTCCTGGTGTCAATGCTAAAATATATTTATACTAACTCTCCTAATTAGGAGATACTAAGTCCTAATTAGGAGATAGTAGCTCCTAATTAAGAATTAGTATCTCCTAATTAGGACTTATTACCTCCTAATTGGTAGTAAGTATCTCCTAATTAGATACATTATTTTTTAACATTGGCACATACAGTAAGTTATAATTAGGAGATAATAACTCATAATTAGGAGATACTCAGTCCTAATTAGCATATACTAAGTTATAATTAGCAGATAATAACTCCTAATTAGGAGATAATTAGGAGTTACTATCTCCTACTTAGGACTTAGTCCTAATTATGAGATACTAAGTAGGAGATACAAATAGTTTAGCATTGGCACCTGGACGCTTCCATAATAACCAGATTCAACTGTCACATACATAAACGTACAGGCGGGCCAAGCAGATCGTGATTCCGGTAAGGATGGACAGCGATCGTTAAATTACCCATCGCATGCTTCCACCTGCCACCCACCGTTAAGGTTTTTAATTCAATAAGTATGTGACTTTGACCTTGGGTTTAGCGGGGGCTCCGATGATGGTGGATTTGCTACAACATGATAGAGGACCATCAGTGGAATGCATATGCGAAATAGGAAGCAGTTATGTGAATGGAAACATAAATTATAAGAAATTTACCAGAGCGTTAAGGCTTAGAATGCACTAAGTATGTGACATTGACCTTGGGATTAACGGTTTCCCCGAGGATCGTGGATTTGTTACAGCATGAAAGAGGGCCATCAAAGGAATGCATGTGCGAAATATGAAGTAGTTATCTGAAAGGAAACAGAAAGTATATGAAATTTACCCGAGCATTAAAATTTGGAATGCACCAAGTAGCGACCTTAACATTGGGTTTAACGGGCACCCGAGGCTCGTGGATTTGTTACATCATGATAGAGGGCCATCAGAGGAATGCACATGATGCATGTGTGAAACATTAAGTAGTAATTTGAAAGGAAACAGAAATTATAATAAATTTACCAAAGTGGAACGTACGCACGGGACGGGCGGACGGACGGGACGTACGGACGCCGTTAACACTATGTGCCCCCTCACCATTCGGTGGTGGAGGCATAAAACACCCCCTTATAAATGGACTAGTCTGAAAATCATTTTGTGACCCCAACAGATCACAGTGCATTCCTATTGTTTAGGGTTGACAGGGTTCACCATTCAGTCAAGTACCAGTGCTCCAGATAAGGTGCGTATTGGCGTATTTCACACACTTATTTTAGCAGAATTAGCAGAATACGCATTGATTGTCAAAAGTGGGAGTACAAAATACTCACAGAAACGTGAAATTACGCATTCATTTTCAAATTGAGTAGTGAAAAAACGGTAATAAGGTTGAACATTTACTTTTTGTAGCTCAAATAAGTGAATTGTTAAATTTCTTTTATTTTTGTATCATTTGTTTCCTACTTACTAAGGAAGAACATCAATAATACATTTGTAAAAGTAAAATAAGCATTGAATGTGAAATCTGGGTGTATAATACTCTTGAGATACAAAACTTATCTGGAGCTCTGCAAGTTACTATCCCTACAACAGGCTATTCACCAGTGTACTCAGTGTGGTTTAGATACACAACTTATCTGGAGCTTTGCAAGTTAGTATCCTACAACACGCTATTCACCAGTGTACTCCGTGTGGTTTAGATACACAACTTATCTGGAGCTCTGCATGTTACTATCCCTACAACACGCTATTCACCAGTGTACTCAGTGTGGTTTAGATACACAACTTATCTGGAGCTCTGCAAGTTAGTATCCTACAACACGCTATTCACCAGTGTACTCCGTGTGGTTTAGATACACAACTTATCTGGAGCTCTGCAAGTTAGTATCCTACAACACGCTATTCACCAGTGTACTCCGTGTGGTTTAGATACACAACTTATCTGGAGCTCTGCATGTTACTATCCCTACAACACGCTATTCACCAGTGTACTCAGTGTGGTTTAGATACACAACTTATCTGGAGCTCTGCAAGTTAGTATCCTACAACAGCTATTCACCAGTGTACTCCGTGTGGTTTAGATACACAACTTATCTGGAGCTCTGCATGTTACTATCCCTACAACACGCTATTCACCAGTGTACTCAGTGTGGTTTAGATACACAACTTATCTGGAGCTCTGCAAGTTACTATCCCTACAACACGCTATTCACCAGTGTACTCAGTGTGGTTTAGATACACAACTTATCTGGAGCTCTGCAAGTTAGTATCCTACAACACGCTATTCACCAGTGTACTCAGTGTGGTTTAGATACACAACTTATCTGGAACTCTGCAAGTTACTATCCCTACAACACGCTATTCACCAGTGTACTCAGTGTGGTTTTAGATACACAACTTATCTGGAGCTCTGCATGTTACTATCCCTACAACACGCTATTCACCAGTGTACTCAGTGTGGTTTAGATACACAACTTATCTGGAGCTTTGCAAGTTACTATCCCTACAACACGCTATTCACCAGTGTACTCAGTGTGGTTTAGATACACAACTTATCTGGAGCTTTGCAAGTTACTATCCCTACAACACGCTATTCACCAGTGTACTCAGTGTGGTTTAGATACACAACTTATCTGGAGCTTTGCAAGTTAGTATCCTACAACACGCTATTCACCAGTGTACTCAGTGTGGTTTAGATACACAACTTATCTGGAGCTTTGCAAGTTACTATCCCTACAACACGCTATTCACCAGTGTACTCAGTGTGGTTTAGATACACAACTTATCTGGAGCTTTGCAAGTTACTATCCCTACAACACGCTATTCACCAGTGTACTCAGTGTGGTTTAGATACACAACTTATCTGGAACTCTGCAAGTTACTATCCCTACAACAGGCTATTCACCAGTGTACTCAGTGTGGTTTAGATACACAACTTATCTGGAGCTCTGCAAGTTACTATCCCTACAACAGGCTATTCACCAGTGTACTCAGTGTGGTTTAGATACACAACTTATCTGGAGCTCTGCAAGTTACTATCCCTACAACAGGCTATTCACCAGTGTACTCAGTGTGGTTTAGATACACAACTTATCTGGAGCTTTGCATGTTACTATCCTACAACAGGCTATTCACCAGTGTACTCAGTGTGGTTTAGATACACAACTTATCTGGAGCTTTGCATGTTACTATCCTACAACAGGCTATTCACCAGTGTACTCAGTGTGGTTTAGATACACAACTTATCTGGAGCTCTGCATGTTACTATCCCTACAACAGGCTGTTCACCAGGGGGCCGTTTCACTAAACTTCGTACGACTAAAATGTTCGTAAGTGCAAACTTATGATAGTCTGTAAATTTCACATTAACCCGTAAACCGCTACACACAACAATTATCGTCTGCTGTTGCGTTTATATCTTGCCTTATTTCTCAATAAAAAACATGGTTTGACAGCACTTCAGAATCATTTGGCAATGATTCTGAAGTGCTGTCAAAGCATGTTGTAAATTATTTTAAAGTGCTGTCAAAGCATGTTTTGATGATAAAAATGGAAAATAGAAAATAAAAAGCAGACGACAACAACATTAAGATAGCGATGTAAGGGTTAACAATATTTTCTTGTAAACAATTATTGGATATGCAGCCTATGCTCAATAAATGTAAATCCATGAATTGTAATTTCCAGACGATCCTAAAATTGCAGTTACGAACATTTTAGTGGTACGAAGTTTAGTGAAACGGCCCCAGTGTACTGAGTGTGGTTTTGACCGGAGAAATGGGGCTTGTGGCATTTGTGGTCAGTCGGGCCTCTGATATGCTAGCTCACTCCTGTACGTAACCTGATCAGGTTCCACATTGTTGGTTTTGAAAATGGCGGGTGATACTGGTCACACACATGTGTACATCACAATATGAGTGAAACATAAAATACATACATGTAGATGGGTTTGCAGTGTAACAACAGGTGATTACATTTCATGGTAGATTACACAAATATGGCGGTGAATTACTCTGTATATGTGGCTGTCACTGAAACAATGTTTGATTATTGGTGTTTAACGGACTATCAACAGCTAAGGTCATTTAAGCCCGGGCCAACGGGTTCGATCCCGCATTTAACCTGCTGCATTGGGTGGGGGGAGGGGGAGAGGGGGGGGGGGGGTACTAAAATCAGAACGGAATATTTACATCGAAATAGTTATATATTCAGCCCTGAAATTAGAATAATAACCCAGGTCCATATCACACCAAAATCTGACTGAAGAAATGGGGCTTATGTGATTATTTACCAGTGTAGCTCCTGATCAAATGTCACAATATTGTAGCCTGATGACGATCTACATTCCTTGTTAGAAGCGAGACGGGTATTTCATGGATGGAATGGCGAACAGTGCAGATCGTGATCAGACTGTGTGGATGCACATGTCGATCTGGATCTACACTGGTCGCAAAAGTCATAAGCCCCATTTCATTTCTCCACTCACAGCCACATATAAGACAAATATTTATTTAACCAAGTGAGCTGATTATCAATTAATCAACTCAATTTAATTGTCATTAAAGAATAAGTACATATGCGAAGAAACATTTGAAACATGAACCGATGACGTACGAAGTTAAACGAGGAACGTGCTACATGAAGATTCCTATCTTCCTTACGTTAATCGTTTCACTAGTCCACGAGATAATCGGAGCAGGGAGGCAAAACTGTATTACACTCCTCTTTCGACACCAGATGGACCGAAAACGATTAAAACAAGGGAGATAATTGCCGCGATAGTTACAGTTACTAGCCCTTTACATAGCTTTTTGTAGACAAGTTGCAATTCGCTGGTCAAGCAGGACCTGGGTATATCGTAATGGTCATCGACGGTTTCTTATCCCACATTGGCAATCTATACAACCGGACACCAGAGTCATGAATATTCGTGTCTCGAGTATCGGGCCCTACAGGCCAAACCAGGACAGCGGCTGTCTGCCATTGCTTGTTTAATCACTCAGTGTAACTTGATACCAGAAACACGAAAATACGCGTTTCTCGTATCAAGCAGCACAGGGTGGTTTAAACAACAACCCGGGTGAACGGTGCGAACCAACTCTGATTTCACATTTGGAGAAATGGGGCTTATGGTTTCACTAAACTATAATTCCAGCACAAAAGTATTTACACAATTCCCTAACATTTGATTGGTCCGTAGCAAGTCTCTGTCCAAAATTTATATCCCAGTAAACTCCATGCCGAACTACTTTCCGTAACCGTCAGGCGCAGTTAAAATAATTCTTAAGAAAACGGAAAATAAACACATTTTCTTGATGAATTTATTTCAAATGCTGAAATTATAAGGAGTGAGTGAGTGAATAGGGTTTAACGTCCGCTTTTCTGACATAGAGGTACAAGCCTCAGGGAGTCTACACGCAGACGGGTCAACGGGGTCGAGTCCCGTATCCACCTGTCCGAGGGGGGTAAATCCCAATTTCAGAACTCAATATTTACAATCAAAATATATATTCAGTCCTGAAATTAGAACAACCTGATCTGGTGCCAGGCCCTCGCCACACCAGCATCATTTATCCCATCCCCTAAAAGTAATAGGATTAGCGCTAATCTTACTTTTATATATGGGGCATAGCCTGACTCAACTTTCACATACAAGAAATCCAAAAATGTACATGAGGGCCAAATCCGGTATAGTGGGTTCCGGAAAGTATGAACCCAATCGTTAAGCCAGTTTAGTCGCCTTTTACGACAAGCAATGGCTACTGCAGCACTATTCTCAGGATCAGTTGATCCCGCCCCGGTGCCTGCACGGGGCTATGGATGAATGGCCTTTTTGTTGAATTTATCGGGGATATAAACTTGGAAAAGTCGAGGGAATAATGTACGCCTAAGATCTAAAATGTAGCACAATGTTAGCATTAGCAGCCGATTTTGAGAAATTTTCATGTAGATGGAAAATGGTAGCATTAATGAACCACGTCAATGTGTGAGAATTTATAGAATTATGTGTACGAACATTTTTGTCGTACGAAGCTTAGTGAAACAAACAGTGCAGATCCTGTTCTGGATCTACACTGGTCGCAAAGCCCAGTCCCATTTCTCCAGTCACAGCCATAAATAATGCAATCGTGATTTGTTCCTAACACAAAACAAACTGTTTAGCTGGAAGGACCCAATCACTTAGTGCATTATTTCACGACAATTATCTCGCTTTAAAGGTACATGTAATGTAATATGTAATGTTTATTCAGCAATAGGCCTACTGGCCCTTGAGCATACAATATAATACAACAAAATATTTATCACAAGACGACAAACAGTGGTGAAGTATGTATTGATTCACTAGTAAATACATGCATATTCATCATGCGTGCCAAACTATAATGCATTTGCATTATACTTTGGCCCACGATGTGAATACCATGCAGTTACCGTGATATCCAGCTTTCCGAGCACACGGTCCGTTCCCACGATCGACATCAGCAAGTTCGACCGTCCAAAGCTGAGCTATGCTCAGCTTCGTCCGCTCGAAATTGCCAACCCCGAGCATGCACCCGGAGCATGCACTCAGAAGGCTTTGCAGAACCATACTAAGTAATTGCATGTAGTTATTCTCACTATCAGTTTGCCGTTTAGGACATACGCACAACTTCAATAAAAATAAAAAGCATAGATAATAATATAGACTAGGTTCAAGTATACCGTGTAGGAGCGTAGACACAAAGTTATTTCGAGAATATGGTTATGTGACCTTACATGGTACGGTACATAAACGTATTCGCTTATAGCAATATGGCATTATAATGGAGTTATATGTCAATTTCGTAGCCACATACAGTATTATAAAGAACAAATATTACTCTATGCGCTTGTGGTTGGAGATATCAAACCCTTGACATAGTGCTATGACATGCCCACTCGGTAGGAACAAAATGCTTTTTGTAGGAATTAGTAAGTGTATAATTGTGTCATTATTGCCCCAGTTCTAAATATTACGAGTGCTCGCTATACAGATATAAAAAATTTCGTAATATATAGTTTACTGAGAGTGACGTCTGATATAAAATGTATAATAATGCCAATCAATACGTGGGGTAATGGTGAATGAATGTTTATTTTGCCAGTAAATGTCTCATATGATGTCTCTGATATAAATAACATGCGTGCCTACTGAGTGGACATGTGCCTTTAAAACAGTATGTATTACAAATCGAATGCATGCGCATGTTTGTAATATGAAAGCGACCACATCAGGAAACACGTTAAGTTACATGTATCACTACAGCTTGATGGTGTACATATGCAATACAACATGGACTCCAACACGTGTGTTGATTAAATATGGTATTTGTTAAACCGCTTGACTGATTACATAAGAAACTCTGAACAACTGTGTTGTGTGACGCACCTGTTTTCTTTTGTCCGTAACACGTAAACTTGACACTGTCTTGTAATTTATGTTTGCCTTCCTGGATTGCTTTCGGGTTTGGCTGATGACTTAATCCGAAATCAGTAAACTCGTTTGATAACTATCACATATAGTCATCACTTATATAATATCATGTATGCACTTTACTATATGCTGTCCTTGTGTACTATATGTAATCTAACATTTGTGTTAATTTAATATATGATGTAGTGAACCCTTGACTGATTGCATAATAACTTCGCATAGCCTCGTTTCTTAAGAACTCAGTTAACTCGTTGATAAATATCATAAAAGAAATTACACATGTAACGTCCAATGTGCATGTTAATGTATGCTATGCCTATGTAATAAACTTGCTCGATTAGCCTCGTTTCATGTGAAACCAGTAAACTCGTTTGATAAATATCATATTAAGTCATCACTCATGTGTGTCGTCCTTTGTGCATTTTAACATATGCTGTGCTTATGAAAACGGTCTAAATTGTTTGTGATAAGCATGACGGGTGTTTCATTGATGGAATGGCGAACAGTGCAGATCCTGATCAGACTGTGCGGATGCACAGGCTGATATGGATCTACAGAGGTCGCAGAATCCATAAGCCTCATTTTTCCATTTACAGCCATATATTACTCTATAACATTATGAAATGTAAGTAAGTATGTGCCTATTTTTCTGGACTCACGATATATGTAATATTATAGTTCACATGTTGAATTTTTAATAATTAATCAACTCAATTTAATTGTCATTAAAGAATAAGTACATATGCGAAGAAACATTTGAAACATGAACCGATGACGTACGAAGTTAAACGAGGAACGTGCTACATGAAGATTCCTATCTTCCTTACGTTAATCGTTCCACTAGTCCACGAGATAATCGGAGCAGGGAGGCAAAACTGTATTACACTCCTCTTTCGACATCAGATGGACCGAAACACGATTAAAACGTGACTGGAGAAATGGGGCTTATGGTTTCACTAAACTTCTTACGTGTACGTCTAAGATCTAAAATGTACCACAATGTTCGCATTGCAACCGATTTGGAGAACTTATTTTCAAATTTAGTGACCTCTGCATGTAGATGGAAAATCGTAGCATTAAAGAATCACGTCAATGTGTGAGAATTTATAGAACTATTTTTAAGAACAGTTTTGTCATACGAAGTTTAGTGAAACGACCTCTGTAAGCTGATAACGATCTACATTGCTTGTTAGAAGCATGACGGGTGTTTCATTGATGGAATCAGGAACAGTGCAAATCCTGATCAGACTGTGCGGATGCACCGGCTGATCTGGATCTACACTGGTCGCAAAGTCCAGCCCCATTTCTCCAGTCACAGCCAGAAATAATGCAATCGTGATTTGGTCCTAACACAAAACAAGCCTTTAAACTGCATGACTGATTAAATAAGAAACTCTGAACATATGCTGTGCCTATGTAACAAACCTGCTCGATTAGCCTCGTTTCATGTGAACCAGTAAACTCGTTTGATAAATATCATATTAAGTCATCACTCGTGTGACGTCCTTTGTGTATTTTAACGTATGCTGTGCTTATGCAATACATATGCTCGCTTAGCCTCGTTTCTTGTGAAACAATTAAACTCGTTTAATAAATATCATATTAAATGGTCACTAATGTAAGATAGTCTACATGTATATACATTTTACTAGCAGCTGTGCTTAGACAAATAATATAATCTAATATGTCTGAATATTTCTGTTTGATTTCAATATGTTTTATTAAACTTGCTCACTGATTTTATAAGAAATTCGGCAGAGCTCCAGATACGTTTTGTATCTAAAAGAATATTATACCCCCAGATTTCAAATTCAATGCGTATTTATTGTTTTTTTTTCCTTATTACAAATGATAAAAACATATTTTAAACACCTTTAAAAATTCACTTATTTGAACTGTAAAAAGCAACACTGCAGCACAACTAAGTAAATTTTCAACTTCATTACAGTATTTTCACCTCTAAATTTGCTGTGAGTATTTTGTACTCCTACCTTTGATAATCAATGCGTATTCTGCTAAAATAAGTGCGTAAATACGCCAATACACACCTTATCTGGAGCTCTGTAAATTTCGGTATAGCTTGTTCCATGACAAATTGGTGAATTTGTCTGATACATTATTATGATATCATATTGAAACATCGCTCACAGGCATGAAATATCCCGTATGCACTTTATCATATGTTGTGCTCATACAATGCATAGCATCTAACATTTTCTGTTGACTTAATATGATATTTATTGAACGTGTTAACTGATTCCATTATAAACTCAGCATAGCATCGTTTCTTATGAAATTGGTAAACTCGGTTAATAAAAACATGTATCATATTCAATTGTCACTCATGTAACATCCTCAATATGTAATAATAATATGAATGCAGTTTGCTGTAATCAATATGAATATACATCACAATTTGAGCATACATATACTTATAACATGGAATGGAATACACATAACCCATTTCATATGGATATACTAGACAGTTTGAACATACGTAATATACACAGGAAGCCATATGCATTTCATCGAATATATTACACAATTTGAACATACATATAACATGGAATATTTACACCTTCCATAAGTTTATAATGGAAACGCCCGTTCAACACATTGCGTTTATATCCCAATACATGACATTAACGTGATGTCGCGCGGCGTCGTAGATTCGTTAAAGTTTGTTTGACGTCACTACTTTCAAACGACGTTGTCAATAACGGCACGTTCCATGAATTGTGACTAAATTACGTACATGTAAAGCAAGCTGATTCTTAAGGTCTCACGGAACAGTGGGCGGCTAGCTTTAAAAAGAGGTGAATGATTTTCTATACATTGTATACTTCACTACCGACCCTGCAAGTTACACCAGTGTGTCTAGAAAAATAGGTTTATGAATATTTCTTGACTTTGGGAGGCTTGATAAGGTGTATTTTTTAGAGTATTTCATAATTCTACGAAACTGAATGTTAGCTCCGGTTGATTTTTACATCTTGGAAAATTGCGCATGCTATGCAGTCTCGCCGGTACGGTTTCGCGTCAGAATTTAAGGTATTTTTCGGGCATTTGTAGCGAAATGTTGAGGTGGTTATGACCCCGTTTTGTAATCATTTCCAGGAAATGGTGTGGTGTTACTTACAGTGGTGTTACAAGTGATATAACAAGACATAACAACGTGTCTGTGCCTCATGTTTTCATGAAAACAATTCAGTCGAGTTGAAATTTATGGCTAAAAATAGGTGGGTGTGGTAACTTTGTAAGAAATTAATGGAACACATCTGATGCCGTTACTGCATTTTTATTCTGGCGCGCGATTTGTACTTCATTTGCGAGTATTTTTCAATATTTGTCGCAAGAGCCTCCTTAACTGATTGTGAGTGTCGGTGATTTTTATAAGTCACCCGCCGCCCTCAGAAAAGCAGTCAATTTTGGCTATTTTAAACCGTCCCGTGATGCCTTATGTTAATGCCATAGTTGGTTATTTACATTGTGAAACTATGAAACATACGAAACATACTACAGTAAACACAACAACCCATGGTTTTATTCCTTAAATACCATTCACATGAATCCAGTTAAGTATAAGTTAGATCATGTATTTCAAGTCGAATAGGGGAAATGGGCGAGCCGAACGGACCAAATATTTTCCATACTACAGCAAACGCAACAACCCATGGTTTTATTCCTAAAATAACATTCACATGAATCCAGATAAGTATAAGTTAGTTGCGAACAGTAACTCCTGCAATCTACTCACGTACCGTCCGTAGCCACAGTCCGTAGTCTGTAGATTGCAAGAGTTGAGCCTACGTTTAGTTAAACAGGCCCCTGGAGCTTGATAACGATTTACATGTTAGAAGCATGACTGGTATTTCATTGATGAAATGGCGAACAGTGCAGATCCTGATCAGACTGTGCGGAAGGATGCACAGTCTAATCCGGATCTACACTGGTAGCAAAACCCATAAGCCCCATTTCTCCAGTCACAGCCACAAACAATGCACATTGATTGGGTCCTACCACAGAACAAACTGTTTAGCGGAACGGCCCAATCACTTATTTCACGACAATCGTCTCGCCTTGAAATAGTATCCTGTTCTCTCGTATTTTCGTGCGCTTAAGGACCCATTCTATACTTGTTCATCCTTTGATTCAAACATAATTGCTTCCTAAATGTGATGGGATATATTTGAACATTAGCTTGTTACTGTATACTATACGACACATGGAGTTGCTATGTGTTACCTCTTGCTACGTTTGACACATACCACAACTAATATGACATACACATAAATACAATTTGGTCCTATGGGTTGTTTTCATAACACTTATATAGCAAGTCTGATTTCTTAAGAGTTTGTTGACTTGTTGTTGACATTTTTGAGAATCCAGTAATGGCTGTGTAACAGTCAGATAAATGCACAGTGTTGCCAATATATACCTGTATTACCATACATACCGGTACTGTATCAAATCCAGTGACATGTAAGCAGTTATCTGAGAGTATTGTCACTGGTGTCTTACTCGTCTAATATGCGGGTAGATATAGCTTTAACTATGTGTAAACGGGTACACTAACAATAAACTGTGCATCAGATAGAACAGCTTACACATTGAAATATATTTTAAAATTCATGGGAGAAATGCTCAGATATCTCGTCTTTTGTAAATATTTCTGGCATAATATTTATAGCACGCTATTTTCATATCTGTCTATGATGTATTGCATCACATTTTATCAGTTTTACTGTCATATTATTTGCTGTATGTGTCAAACGGTCGAAGTGGTGAAACTGTACGATGGCTTGTACCTATGACCTAATCCCTTAAGCAACAAAAATTACATGTGCACATAAATGGACAACGATAAATACATATCGACATTACTATATATAACGAACATATTAGCACTCATGTCAAAACAGTGTTATCATGATATGTGTGCATTAATGAAACTATATCTTCTTAAATCTAGCCATATAGACCAGCCTGATTCACTCATTATAATAATAATATGTGCATCTGATCGGCCATTTGTTTCTGTGACAACCAGAAGACTTTTTCTTTCCATTATTTTGTCATATGCAAAAGGAGGTTATGCTCGTTACTCAGGCATTATGTTTGGAAGAGCTATATTTTGAAAAAATGACCATGTTTTTTAACATTCAGCAGACCGATTCAGAATTTCATTTCAGAAATCGGTACTGAAGGCGTGTCAGTATTGCTTTTAAAGGTTTAGAGAATTGTTTTGATTTTTTTAATCATATACGGTTTTTTTTCTGGTAAAATATCACAATTTGGTGAAAATTTGACAACTTTTACTTGTGTTATATGCTGTCAATATGCACTTAAAGTAGTGCACGAATGTTATGACCAGCGACGAATTTATGAAATATGGGGATATGTCTATGTCGAAGGTCAAGGTTACACTGAGTGGTCAAATGTCAAATTTGTTAAATTTCGTTGCCGCTCTATGTCACAGGGCGAGAAAAATGTGCTCCGGCCGGGGGTCCGAACCCGGGACCTCATCTCTAAATCATCGCTCTAACCGACTGAGCTAGCCGGGCACGAATACACACTTCCGCCCCACAGTGAGTTACGTACCGTGACATATTTATTGACACAAATGTTTTTAGCACGTGGACAATCATAGTAATTATTGGCAGGTGGTAAACATGTTAAGGCTTGTCGGGATCTACACTGGTGACACACACAGACGGAAATGCAGACATGTTGTTTTATTAACAATAACCATATGAACTGCCGTAAATCACAGAACGTATGTGCAAGAACAAATTATTGTGTGTATATAAGTCTATGGTTTTTCAACCTTTATGTAAGATTATTTATCTACAACATGGAAGCTACAATTAGTGATTCGCCACTTGACCCGGGCGAGGATCATTGCACTCGGAGCCGGATTGGATAACAACTACTCAGATGGGTGAATTCCGCACTCAACATAAACACGTAGTAGTTGTAAACTTGGATGTTGCATCTTGAAATGTCAGTTTTGTAAGTGATGAGTGTTATCTTGTAAGTTTAGCAGAGCTGCATCTCTAAAGCAGTTAATTTCTACATGGTCTCCAACTAAAAGTATGTGTTTATGTGGAATAATTCACTTATAATTAAAATAAAATCAACTGCACGTTTTGCATATAATAAGTCTATAGGAAGTAGGATTTGTATTCCGCCATAGTTATGGCACGTGGGTGTAGTGAGACAGCTTGAAAATGATGTATCTAAGAAAACAAACGTTTGATTTTGAAAATCGGAATCCATCCTCAAATTCTAAAATTATTTCAACAAATCTATTCTTAGCCCCCATGTTAAAGGTACATGTCCACTCAGTAGGCACAAACTGTTATTTATAGGAAATAAATAAGTGTATAATTGTGGCACTATTCCACCAGTACTAAAATTACAAGTGCACGGTATACATATATAATCATTAAGTAATATTTAGTTTACAGATAGTGACTCGCGGTGGTATCAGGCTATTTTCATATGCACATGAGGCATGTCATTTTTTTAATTATTTATACTATACTATATTTAAATGCGTTACCTGAAACAATAATATTTTCGACAAATTATAAAGTATAGTCATTGCACATCAAAAAATACAGAGAATAAATAGTAATGTCCGTTAACATTTTAAGGAAACACGGTTATCGCCCCTGATATCAGTGTGGAAATTTACGTCTGATATAAAATTCCTATAAAGAACATTGTGTGCCTACTGAGTGGATATGTAACTTTAATATCCCATAGAAAAATTGCACTTTAATCATAAACTCCCAATCGAGAAAGGTAGATGGTTAGGGATACCCCATTCTGAACGTAAGTGTACCATATGTAATAAAAATGATTTGGGTGACGAATTTCATTATCTGCTAGTCTGTCCACATTTCTCGGATAAACGAAAATTGTATCTCAAACGTTACTATTATCGGCATCCAAATGTTATAAAATTCAAAGAACTTCTCAATTGCAAGTCAGAAATACAGTTACGACGGTTGAGCATCTTTATTGCTGAGAGTATGCGTTTTTTCCAATAACTATTGACTTAAATGTACCTCCTAGATTATAAAGTAATTCACATGTTCATAATTTTGTTATTTATGACTTTTGTATTATAGTTCAATAGTAATCATACATCACAGAGTCATTCACAAGTGATGCAGATCCTGTTGGGATGGCTTACTTTGAGCAATCTCATCCGGGGCTACACTAATTGTAGATACTATACTACTGACAATTATGAGCACAATATACTGTTGTTCAGTCACATACTAGTAAATCAAGATGTACATTGTTCACACCTATCAATATGCATGAAGGATTGATATGATATTTGCATGGTAAATAACGACACGATATGCATGCTAGTGGAGGGTGAAGGCCGCATACACAAATATATGAGTTGTCGTTGTGCGTGCGGTCCGCATCCAACCAATACAGGCACACCCATACTACGATGTCTAACTTACGAGAAACTGTATAATAACTTATGTATTAAGTGGCATACATACTCTCACCAACTTTCGATTTTCGCTATCTGATGAGAGTGTGTCCCACTACAATTCAACCGTGTATTCATCCTGACATGCCCTGTCTCGTTCTCCATATTCCTGGAGACTGAGACACACAGGGATGTGCGGGTCTTTTTTGCAATCGAATATACTTGCAACCCGTTTTCTATATGCTTGTATATTAATTGTAAAATGTTTGACGTAGCATTAAATTTTACCAAATCTAACTCCTATAAACTCGTAGATGAGTTTCTAAGAATTGGAATTATTGTCAAACTATGTTTAAATACAAATTGTTCTGATTCGGATCCAAGCTTACTGACCACGTTCCTTTACATATATACTTGATGAATTTCTCCCAGTCAATACTCGCTACTGATAAATACCATCAAGCCGAATCATTGCAAAATATATAGATGTTGACTATTTAACTAAATTTGCCTGCAAACAAGTTTGCTGATAAATTAGACCGAGTACAGTACTTCCACATAACTCTCGCCATGCTGTTGTTGTTGTTCATAATAAATTATGCTTGTACATGTATGCACTCATATACCACTAAGTGGTCTGAGATCATTGCCAAATAAAGGATATGTTCTGTTCTGTTCTGTTCTGTTTATGGTATAAAACAGTCAACATGGTTTTAATCTTAGAACTTTGACCATATTTTTATTTTCCTCAGCAACATAGAGGGTGTTGTCCATGTGGTTATAACAGATGGCCCATGGCTTCACAACATTTCCTTTACAGAGTACGTCTATCTGGTTATATCCCGGGGACACGTGGTGGATGTTTCCAGACTGCTGCCCACAAAGATAAAAGCTCCCATCTCGGTGTTTGGTTATTCCACGTGGCGACGTCAGGTTGTCGGCCGTATATTTCCCCACCACCTTGCCATCGAGTGTCAGACAGGTTACACCGCCGTCATGGGACACACCCAGTGTGTCGTCGGTGAGACGTCGTACGTACCATGTACAACCACCAGGACATGTCCATATCGTGTTCACCTTCCGGCCCTTCATATCCAGCTTCATTATCTTACCTGATCTATTCCATGTACAGGCCATCAGTTTGTCTCCACAGGCGACCACACTCCTACATGATACTACAGTCAGTATGACCCGCCCCGGGGTCAGGGTGTCCGACACGGACAGAAACTGGACGGTGTTGTTGAGTGGCATACTGACCACTACCTCCACCCCGCTGACCGCGACAATGTCCTGTGGCAAGGACTGCAGTGGGACACGAGCCACCAGCGTGTGGTCCGTGTTGTAGAGTTTCACTGCTCTATTCCCCCAATCACTCACCAGGAGCCTGCCATCAGCCAGGATGTATATACCCGAGATATCACATATTTTGCTGTCTGTAGATGTATGGACTTTGATTTCAGCGCACAGATACGGGTAGCTTTTTGCTAATTTCCCAATGGAGTCCACTTTACTGAGCTCACTGAATATCTTTCTGTTTTTCTCAAACATGCACGGCTTCACGGATATAGAATTTTGGAATTTGGAAATTGATTTATTGCAGTCATTCACTATTGATTCAGCCTTTTTGAGTAAGAGAAACAGGCTATTCTCGTTAACAGCCTGTATTTTATTTGTGATGTCCGAGTGTGAAGATTTTATGATATCGAGATGGCCCTGGTGCGACGTCTGTGCAGACGTCAGTTGGTTTATCACGTCGTCTACGTACTTCTGTTTGGTCAGTTCTGCCTCTGCTGCATAGCGGTCAATAATGGCCACCAACTCATCACGATATGCCTGCACGGCCTGTGTGTATTCCACGCTGGCTTTCTGCATGTCATCTATTAAGTGGGACGTTTGCAGTTTGATGCTGTTTAACTTGTCTGTCAGTTCATTTAAAGAATTCAGTTTATCTTTGCATTCCTGCGAGTCAGCTATGCCCTTCGCGATGTCGGGTATGTAGTTCACCTCGGGACAGCTTCTGTGGTGTACCATCACACACGCCGCGCATCCTGTTTTGTTGTGAGCCTTACAATAATATTCTGTTACCTTAGCAGCGTGTATAGAGCATGTGTCGGTCAAGTTAGCAGCTCCCCCGTTACGCCCGGAAACTTCCATAGCTCACAAGTTACAGTTACGTTTACACTTTAAAGGTTACAGTTACACTTCAAGGTGACAGTTACGGTTACACTTTAAAGGTTACAGTAACTGTTACAGTTACACTTTAAAGGTTACATTTAAACCTCACAGTCAATGTTACGTTTGCACTTTATTAAAAGGTGCCAAACACGGTGGACTTTGTCAATACACTACGTAACGTATGAATATTGCAAAACGTATATACTCACTTTCCTGTCCGAATCTTCAACAGGTCACATTGATGTCACACACACTGACGTCACACTAATGTCACAGTTAACCTAGCTTTTATAAACTTTGAAACTGCTTCTGTCACAATTATTCCCATTTCTGGTCAAACACATATATTGTGACCACTCATTTGAACCGTCTCATTGAGACGGTTCAAATGAGTGGTCACAACATATACATTCAATGTCTCAAAATGTCCATAAGCCTAAATTGTATTCTGAAAGTAACAAGTTAAATCCTGCACAAACGAGCTTCAAACTTCAAAACATTCCAGCAGTTCACTCACTTTTTGTTGATGGAGAAATTCATAAATCCTAACGACTTATCTTACCCCTCGTCTTCGTATTGAGGAAATACTTTCAAATCGCTCCAGAGTTTATAAATACATGTATTAAGAAGTATATTTCACATATTAGGTTTTAATTTGACATTGCCGTCCAAAACTGAAACGAGTAATCTAAACAGTTTGAAAATGACCCGTATGTTGACCCAGTGTCCTAGATAAAGCTATAAATAGTTTACTAGGAAATTCATTATATTGCTTATTTTCTAGTTTTCCATTTTGTTTCATAAAAAAAATGATTTAACGGCATTTTAGAATCATTTCCATTGGAAATGATTCTCAAGTGCTGTCAAACATGCTCTTAGTTATCGGGAAATAATTTATTTGATAATTTTATATACTTTCATGGACTGTGATAAACAGGGGAGATAATCCAGTAATTCAATTCAGCTACAGTTCCAGGAAGTGCAATTTGTAAATCGTAACACTCATTTTTTAGCTGTAAAATGATAATACATTGTGTGATACAACAAATAGAAATATGTTTCCATTCTAGACATTAGTTTCATTTATTTAAATACATTGAACAAAGGCATTGTTATCACTAAGCTGATCCCCTCGCTGGCAGCCTTGCTAATACTATGAATACAAAATATAAAAGTGACATTGACCCCTCAAAAAGAAAAACTTGACAAAAAAATGTTAACGCAAATTTAACAAGAGTGTTGAATGCATAGCGAGGCATGACCGCCAAGGGGAGATAAGTCATCTGACACTTCTGACAATAAATATAGATCCTTGGTTTCCAAAGATAGGCATGTGTACCAAATTTAGTTAAGATCCATCAAGTAGAATTATTGCGTGGACAAGGATACAGAGTGCACATTTTTTAGACTTGATAAATACATCATGGACTACATCAGCGATTACATTCAATGACTGCATCGGATGGTACCTCTATGGAAACGTCCTGGTGCCAATGTTGAACTATATTTATATGCTAAGTAGGAGATACAAAGTCCTAATTAGTAGATAGTAAGACATAATTAGGAGATACTATCTCCTAATTAGGACTGAGTATCTCCTAATTAGGAGTTAGTATCCTAATTAGGATATACAAAAATATCATTGGCACCAGGACGCTTCCATATATCTCTGAATATGCATTTCGCGAATATATCAATGAATACTGTATGGATACAGTCGCGACTTGTCCAATGATCATAGACATGCGTTTGTTGGCTAATTGTCGCATTTGTATGTCAGCTTTCGATGTCGTAAACATCTACTGTCTGAAGGTTCCTATCTTCCTTACGTTAATCGTTCCACTAGACCACAAGATAATCGGAGCAGGAAGGCAAAACTGTGCATTGCCCTCCTCTTTCCACATCAGATGGACGGAAACAATTAAAACAAGGTAGATAATTGCCGAGAGTATTTTAGCCAGGATAGTTACAGTTACTGCCCTTTTCATATGCTTTCTGTTGGCAAGTTGCAATTCGCTGGTCAGCTGGGGCCCGTTTCACTAAACATCGTAAGACTAAAATGTTCGTAAGTGCAAATTTAGGATCGTCTGTAAATTGCAATTGATGGATTTACATTTATTGAGCATAGGTTGCAAATGCAGCCTATGCTCAATACATGTAAATCCAATAATTGTTTACAAGAAAACTCTGTTAATGTGAAATTTACAGACTATCATAATTTTACACTTACGAACATTTCAGTCGTACGAAGTTTAGTGAAACGGCCCCCAGGACCACAGGTTCTTGAAGAACTGTTCATATTTCCGTGTTTTATGGATTATTTCGGTATCTCTGGTGGTTTAGGTACATAATTGTTACCAACATACAATTTACGTCACCTCCCATGAATTACACGTTTAAATACGGTACTTTACTTGTTCCTTTGTGGGTATTTTGATAATATAAAAGGGGTCCGGAAGTTCGGAACGGTGAATGTGTAGATAATTGACGATTTCTGAATGATTGAGCATTAGTAGATGCACACAACTATGTAAATTACCCAAAACCAACGAAATCCACACAAATCCATTAAAATACCCACATGACACCAAAATAATGACCATCTGTTCAAGCACCTAGCTGTGGACAGGACCTGGGTATATCGTAATGGTTATCGACGATTTCGTATCCCACATTGACAATGTATACATTGATTGATTGATGTTTACCGGCATATCAACAGCTAAGGTCAGTTAAGGCCAGGCCAACGGGTTCGATCCCGCATTTAACCTGCTGCATTGGGGGAAAATTCCAAACTCAGAACGGAACATCGAAACAAATATATTCAGCCCTGAAATTAGAATAACCTGACCTGGTGCCAGGTCCATACCACACCAAAGTCACGTGGTCCCTTTCCCTAAAATTAATAGGATTACGAATAATCGTAATACTCACATAAGGGGTATAACCAGATTTAACTGTCACATACAAGAATGCCAACGACCTCCATGAGGGCCAAACCAGGTCTGCGGTCGGGATTCCGGTAAGGACGAATCCCGATCGTTCAATTACCCATCGCATTTTCCCACCTGCCACCCACCCGACAATATATATAGCCGGACACCAGTGTCACGAATATTCGTGTCACGAATATTCGTGTCGCGAGTATCTTGCCGTACAGGACAAACCAGGGGCGCGTTTCACTAAACTTCGTACGACTAAAAGTGGAAAATAAGGATCGTCTGGAAATTTCAATTGATGGATTTACATTTATTGAATGTAAATCCAATAATTGTTTACAAGACAACAGTGTTAATGTGAAATTTATAGACTATCATAATTTTGCACTTACGAACATTTTAGTCGTACGAAGTTTAGTGAAACGGGCCCCAGGTTCGCAGTATTGAAGATTATGAGTGCCCGCTATACAGATACATGTATAATAATTTAGTAATATTTATTTTAATGATAGTGACTCGCGGTGGTATCAGGCTATTTTTCATATGCAAATGAGGCATGACATTTTTTAATTATTTATACTAATTTCAATGAGTCACCTGAAAAAATAATAAATTCGACAGATTATAAAGTATGATCATTGCACATCAAAAGATAAATACAGAGAATAAATAGTAATGTCCGTTAACATTTTAAGGAAACACGGTTATCGCCCCTGATATCAGTGTGGAAATTTACGTGTGGTATAAAATGTATAATAATACCAATCAGTACGTGGGGTAATGATGAATTAATTTTATTTTGCTAGAAAATGTCTCAGATGATGTCTGATATAAAGAAAATTTGTGCCTACTGAGTGGGCATGTACCTTTTAACACTTTTACCATATTTCTCTCTTCCTTAGCAACATAGAGGGTGTTGTCCATTTGGTTATAATAGAGGACTCGTGGACTCTAAACATTTCCAGGGCCGTCACAAGTAGCCTATTTCACCAAATTGCAAAGTATACTTATCTTGCCAACTTCACTTTGATGGAGAAATCTTCAATTTAAGGATAAATTTATTAATTTTTATTATACTGAATTTATTACATTATCACACACATTTTAGCTGTGATAATGTAATACATTCAGTATAATAATTCTGCATACTTTTAATCATCAAATATATGAAATAATGCTTACTTAAATGATTACTCCCTGAAAGTACACATTTCTAGATAAGTATGCTTTGAAATTTTGGTGAAGTAGGCTACTGAGGTAAAACCCAGGCGAGGCGAGGCGAGGCGAGGCGAATGAAGTCCCGATTGTATATTTAATAAACAAGTGTGCTATTTATAGACACGTTCTTGGGATATGATGATTCGCACCTGTCTACTTTTGTTCATTGAATGTTATTTTACGCCGATCTTTTGCAAACACTTTTAATTACTGCTTGTGCATGCAAATGATCCGTGATAAAAAAAAAGCATTCACTAGCAATAAAAATGGTCCATGGTTGTGAAGTTGTGGTTGTAAAGCTTAATTATAGCATAGTAAAATAAACACGTTTACAATGGGAATGTTGCTCACGACAACTTCCCGGTTTCGATATGAAAGAACAAAACATTGACGAGACAGTGTGTAATATTCAGTTTAATTTACAGTTTATTTATTTACGTATGCATACATGTAAATATTGAAATAAAATAATTAATTCATTATATTTGTTTTTTGATATTTCTTCAAGAAGGCCATACAAACATCAATCAATGGTGTCATTCCTAAATGGAATGAAATCATTGACTAGTATTGACTTTCTTTCCCTCGAACTACGCCTGACTCGAACTTTTATTCGAGTCCGTTGCCGGTTCGAGAGATTGATCTTCTACTGTAAACCGGACACCCTGGCGACCCCATTATGTTTAATTTAGATGGGTTTCACTGTAATTTATATCATTGTCGTGTATGTTTATGATTGTAAATGACAAGAACTGTTCATGGAGAGCTTAATTACAGTGGACCTCTCTAAACCGAACACCCTGGCGATCCCATTATGTTTAATTTAGATGGGTTTCACTGTAATTTATATCATTGTCGTGTATGTTTATGATTGTAAATGACAAGAATTGTTCATGGAGTGCTTAATTACAGTGAACCTCTCTAAACCTGACACCCTGGCGACCCCATTATATTTCATTTAGATGGGTTTCACTGTAATTTATATCATTGTCGTGTATGTTTATGATTGTAAATGACAAGAACTGTTCATGGAGTGCTTAATTACAGTGAACCTCTCTAAACCTGACACCCTGGCGATCCCATTATGTTTAATTTAGATGGGTTTCACTGTAATTTATATCATTGTTGTGTATGTTTATGATTGTAAATGACAAGAACTGTTCATCGAGTGCTTAATTACAGTGGACCTCTCTAAACCTGACACCCTGGCGACCCCATTATGTTTATTTTAGATGGGTTTCACTGTAATTTATATCATTGTCGTGTATGTTTATGATCGTAAATGACAAGAACTGTTCATGGAGTGCTTAATTACAGTGAACCTCTCTAAACCCGACACCCTGGCGATCCCATTATGTTTAATTTAGATGGGTTTCACTGTAATTTATATCATTGTTGTGTATGTTTATGATTGTAAATGACAAGAACTGTTCATCGAGTGCTTAATTACAGTGGACCTCTCTAAACCGGACACCCTGGCGACCCCATTATGTTTATTTTAGATGGGTTTCACTGTAATTTATATCATTGTCGTGTATGTTTATGATTGTAAATGACAAGAACTGTTCATGGAGTGCTTAATTACAATGAACCTCTCTAAACCGGACACCCTGGCGACCCCATTATGTTTAATTTAGATGGGTTTCACTGTAATTGATATCATTGTCGTGTATGTTTATGATTGTAAATGACAATAATTGTTCATGGAGTGCTTAATTACAGTGAACCTCTCTAAACCTGACACCCTGGCGACCCCATTATGTTTCATTTAGATGGGTTTCACTGTAATTTATATCATTGTTGTGTATGTTTATGATTGTAAATGACAAGAACTGTTCATGGAGTGCTTAATTACAGTGAACCTCTCTAAACCTGACACCCTGGCGATCCAATTATGTTTAATTTAGATGGGTTTCACTGTAATTGATATCATTGTTGTGTATGTTTATGATTGTAAATGACAAGAACTGTTCATGGAGTGCTTAATTACAGTGAACCTCTCTAAACCTGACACCCTGGCGATCCCATTATGTTTAATTTAGATGGGTTTCACTGTAATTTATATCATTGTTGTGTATGTTTATGATTGTAAATGACAAGAACTGTTCATCGAGTGCTTAATTACAGTGGACCTCTCTAAACCTGACACCCTGACGACTCAATTATGTTTATTTTAGATGGGTTTCACTGTAATTTATATCATTGTCGTGTATGTTTATGATTGTAAATGAGAAGAACTGTTCATGGAGTGCTTAATTACAGTGAACCTCTCTAAACCTGACACCCTGGCGATCCCATTATGTTTAATTTAGATGGGTTTCACTGTAATTTACATCATTGTCGTGTATGTTTATGATTGTAAATGAGAAGAACTGTTCATGGAGTGCTTAATTACAGTGAACCTCTCTAAACCTGACACCCTGCGATCCCATTATGTTTAATTTAGATGGGTTTCACTGTAATTTACATCATTGTCGTGTATGTTTATGATTGTAAATGACAAGAACTGTTCATGGAGTGCTTAATTACAGTGAACCTCTCTAAACCTGACACCCTGGCGATCCCATTATGTTTAATTTAGATGGGTTTCACTGTAATTGATATCATTGTTGTGTATGTTTATGATTGTAAATGACAAGAACTGTTCATGGAGTGCTTAATTACAGTGAACCTCTCTAAACCTGACACCCTGGCGATCCCATTATGTTTAATTTAGATGGGTTTCACTGTAATTTATATCATTGTCGTGTATGTTTATGATTGTAAATGACAAGAACTGTTCATCGAGTGCTTACTTACAGTGGACCTCTCTAAACCGGACACCCTGGCGACCCCATTATGTTTAATTTAGATGGGTTTCACTGTAATTTATATCATTGCCGTGTATGTTTGTGATTGTAAATGACAAGAATTATTCATGGAGTGCTTACTTACAGTGGACCTCCCTAAACCGGACACACTGGACACCCCAGGCACCTCCCAGGGTGTCCGGTTTTGAGAGGTTCCACTGTATCAGGTACCAGGTAGTAACCACACACACATAGTAGTACGTTAACAAAAAGAGGCCATATTTGTTATGCCATAGACAGTATTTGCTTGCAGACACCAGTCAATTAATGCTCTACTCTACTTCACAGGCATGTTAATGTATCATTTGCCTCAGTTTCAAGCATATACTTTGGGATTATTTTGTAAGTCGGATCATGTTTGTCATGTGAGGCGGTTTCAATTCCAGCCGCTGACTTTTTGCGCCACCACCAGGGTTGTCACAGGAGATTGCATTTATCTTTGTTAACAATAATTAAACCTATATTTTAATTAGTGACCTATATTTTAATTAGTGAATATCCAGAGCAGAATGGCTGCAGGTTATGGGAAAATAGGTCCCACAACATCCATGCGAAAAATGAAAGTAGCAGAGAATAACAAAATGTGTGGTCATTGGTTAGTTTATATAGGAAATATATCTTTGGTGGTGGTGGACCTCTAAGCATCAATAAGACCCACATAGTGAATTCAGCTGTCTGGAGAATAATTAGTTCAGGGATATGAATTCTTATATATGTCGATACAGCGAGAAGAATTGCATCAACGTAAATTTGTGGTAAAACTTTGCGTCACAGAAAATATTGCTCATAAAGCTTCGCTGGACGACATTTTTCTTAACCGCCTACGTAAAAATTGGGGAAATCTCTTATCACTACAGTATTTGCTGACAATTGTCATTTTAGTGAAAAATATTTTTTCGGCCAAAATCGACATCCAGCGGATGTAATCAAGTAATCAAATATGCCCTAGTGACAGAAACTGACCAACCTAGTCTTCAAACATAGCTAACCTCACGTTATTGTCACATATATGATCAATACTCATACACTAGCAGTCGCATAAACCAGTTGTGTGACATTTTCTGATCAATAAAGCCATTTTTCTGATTGACCGTTCCAAGGCGGGATCCTTATCCAACAAAAACACGTTTTTAGTGGTTATTATGTTGCTAGATTAGTGTATGTGGTCTGTGACTGCAGAAATGTTAAACATGCTCTTATGTAGGCTCAATTGTTCATACTACAACACAGATATTGAAGTGTTTGTCGCATTATATCTTGACAACTTCAATGTTGTAAATCTGTTCGAGTTGGAGCGAATTGCGACAAGTCACTGGCTATAGTTGGACGGTCATTATACGAAAACTACTGGATGTCTTGGCCCCAAACTTAATACTATATCAGGGAATATGACATAGCTGAAAATAGTAGGCAGATTTGCCAGATATATAAACATAAGTTGTCCTTATATGTTTAACCACACTAAATCATCAGAAATTCATGCGCGGTGTAGGAGATTGAATTATTTTCCAAATGTGGCACAATTGACCTTCAGATAATACCGTTCAAGAATTTTGATGAAAGCGATCTGAATGTTCATGTTCTCGGCTATATTTTTTTAGATGACTGAGTATGTTGGTGACATTTGTGAACTCATTATGTGTCAAAGTCACGTTCTGTAAGCCAAGGTCAATGTCAAATGACCCTGCAATGTAGAAATATTCTTATTACAGTAATCGTTGTACTACTCTGTTTGTTGCATTATCAAGTATAAGGCGTTAAGCTGATTGTTTCAATTAATGAAGTACTTGACTTTTTTTTTGGGGGGGGGTTTTTTTTGGGGGGGGGGGGAGAGGGGCGGGGAGGGGATCAATGTCGTATATTTTGTGGTCAAGGTCAAGGCAACTTAGCCTCGGTAAAGATCATTATTACCGCATAATTGGCAGAAATTTGCTGATTATGTTAGTTATTATCAATATAAGTGGACAGAAGAAAATGTATTTATTGAACGGTGTTTAATGGGGTGTTAGGTTAATGTGTTCGAATCCCATAGTTCAGATGTACGGATGGGGGAAACCTCAAAATAAGAACTAAATATTTACGAAAAGATGTTTTTTTATAGTCAGGCTTGAAATTAGAATAATCTGATCTGGTGTCAGGTCCTCACCACACCCCCCACTCCGTAAAGGTAAATAAGTTTAGTACTATTGTTACTACTTTTATAATGGGTATAACCGGATACAACTCAAGCAGCAAGAAAGTCAAGCCTGAGAGTCACCCTTCGCATGCTCTCAACCAGCTGCCCGCCAGAAAAAAAAATTATGCAAGTTTTGCAATCTGTATGTTAACATGTGCTCGCTGTGAACGGTACACTAGGAATAAACTCAGACCTCAGACGCTATCTGGAAATCATTAAGTCATACTAGTAGGACATACACAACGGATAACTTACCAGGTCACGTCCATAGCTTTTCCTGAACTCGAGTTATAAACAGAAAACTTCCAAGTACATATACATGTAGTCATTGATAACAGACCTACCCTGAAACATACATAGCTTAGCACACTATAGCTAATACAATTGTCTTGGGTTTTACTACAAACTGGATAATACGCTGTTGTGTGTTCCCAGATAACAAGGCAACTATGGCTTGAATTGATAGTGAGAAAAAATACAACACATGGAGAAAACACCATATTGTCTAACTGGTGCAGACATACAACAATATCATTGGAAACCATTGAGGCACGCCATGTGATTTTGTACCTTCGGACATCTGCGTAATTTCATTAAATACGTTTACAATATTTACAATATTTTTTCATAAATTAAGTAAAAAGTTAACTTGTGACGCCATTTACGGAAAATATTGTAAATTTTGTAAATGTATTTCATGAAATTACGCAGATGTCCGAAGGTACGAACTCCCATGGCGTGTCTGTCTAAAAATGCCAAATTATTTATATGAATTCCGTAATTGATAGTAGGGTATTGTCGCGCCCGCCTGCGGACAGCGTGATATAGTCGGCACATGCGTCCGGGTTAAAATGTGTATGCCCCCGGTCTCAGTTGTATCGTGCATATATTTCGTGAAATGTGTGTATTAACCCTTTCCACACCACAGGCCTGTAGTGGTTTGGGAAAAACGTGTAGAACCAGATGAGCCGGCTCGTGACGAGCCGTCTTATCATGATCTGCACTTTTTGCAAGTCATTCTCATATTTGTGAGAACAAAAACACTCCATTTTCATAAATGGACAAGTCTGAAAATTGGATTGGTTACAAAATTAACATATCCCAATCCATTCCAGTTACTAGGAGTGAAATGGTTAAATTTGGCCTCTTCGGTGTGCCCTTCACATGAAACATATCCACATACATGTTTCATCGAGCAATAACCAGTACATGCGCTATCTATTATGTAGGGTTGCCTGATGTTGTATGTGTGTTTGTGGGATTTAGCGGCCTATCAACAGCTAAGGTAATTAATGTCGGGTCAATGGGTTTAGAGTACTAAATCCCATATATTACCTGAGGATGTACAGATGGGATGGGGGGTGGGGTATTATTATAGATGTGCACATATTTTGATGGAAGTGATTTATGTTTTATATAGGGGCGATACAACGTATCCATCATGTGCAATGGCAAAGCCTCGTTTCTGACAACATATTCTGCCACTCGGGTGGAATATCCGACTTAGCGCCTTCACAAACTTAACGTTCGAGTACTTCACAGCATGATAGAGGACCATCAGAGGAATGCGTGATTGACATATGAAACAGTTGCGTGAAAGGAAACAGAAATTATAAGAAATGTTCCCGAGCGGGACGTACAGCCGGGACTTACAGACGGCACGTATGGACGCCGGTAACACTGTATGCCCTCCTCACCATTCGGTGTCGTGGTGAGGGGCATAAAAACGTACGTCATTTACAAATTATTGATGTCAGGACATTACGATATTCAGGGGTGGAAAACATACGTTTGTACCCACCAATGCGTAAAAGTATTTTTCTGCAATTATCGAGAACCTCAAATCATGATTTCAGGATATATTCTGACAATTCCCACCCCTGGACAGTGTACCGCCACATACTTTTTAATTGTCGCGCTCATGCAGAAAAATAAATAGATTTATCAAGGTTTTCCACATTGGCTACATTTTATTATTGTCCGTCCACATTTATATTATTTGCATAACAATGAACTACTAATGCACTGTATGTTGTATGTGTGTTTGTTGGGGATTAACCAATTCACAGGTCAATAACACGGTAAAATAGTTCAAAAGAAACTACCATAAATTAAGAGAAATAAAAATTGCCATGACAACAAAAAAACAAGACGATCGACGGGGAATGTCTCACCCACTACGAATGGGTCAAGGTTACTCGAATGACCCGAAGTGGTTATCTATCAATGTGAGGAAGCTACTAATGAAAATTTAGTGAACAGTCAACTAATGTATCAGGAAATATGCAAAGAAATGTTTATGGACGTGACTTATATTTCAAGAAAAGTAGGACAATATCACCTGAATGACACATGATGGTTAGGTATCAATGTAAGCAAGCTACTGATGAAGTTTGACGGATATGACCCTATATCTCGAGAAAATTAGGTCATGTCATCAAATTACCCAGAGTGATTAGGCATCAATGTAAGGAAGCTACTCATGAAGTTTGGCGAACATCCGACTAACCTATCAGGAGATATACAACATTTGGACGTACATGTAAATCCATTTGAACGTATTTCGATAAACGTAGGCCATGGTCACCCGAATGACCTAGGGTTGTTAGGTATCAATGTGAGGAAGCTATTGATGAGGTTTAGTAATGATCCGCCTAACGGATCAAGAGATATGCAACGTCAACAATTGTTGTCGATCCAGATGAGCCGGCTCGTAACGCGCCGTCTCATCAGGATTTGCATTTTTTGTAAGAATTTCATATATTTTAGAGTAACAAGAGGACGAAATGAGCCTGTATCGCTCACCTTGAATTGTTATCCCTATCTTAACCATTTCAACACCACAGGCCTGCATAGTGGTATAGGCAAAAAGTCAGGATCTGCAGTAATTTTCATATTTTTTAAAACAAAAACACCCCCTTTTCATAAATGGACTAGTCTGAAAATCATCTTGTGACGATTGCATCGGTTTCAAAATTAACATATCAAAATATATTCCATTTACTTAGGAGTGAAAGGGTTAAACTAATCAAAAACGGCACGGACTATCAACCATACATGTATATACCAAGTTCCATCAAAATGTGTCGCCAGGTTCATAAAAAGTCCTTTGAATAACGGAACATAACATGGGGGTTAACGGATCACAGGGAACAACTCGTCAGTTATGCATTTCAAGTCCCGAAAAGTAAAACATAAGTAATTTATCAAATAGAATAAACATAAATCATAAGATCTACCACCTCTGAAAGCGACTAACCCACTATTTTGACATCAAGCGTCCGACTAAAGTGTTTGTATAGACCTTTCGACATTTTGGTGGCCATCTCGGAAGATGTAATCATTAAATTTCGACAAAAAATGCCCCAGAGTGATCGTCTCCTCGATACCTTCGGGTTGCTAAATTACATGATGTGAAATGTGAAATGTGACCCCTACTTGACCCCCGTGCCCAGCCCATTTTTGATCCCGGAGTCATCAGTTTAACAAATCTGAAAGAGCATTGACTATCGATCATTCCTGCCAAGTTTCTTCGAAATCGGTCTGGCGGTTCGTGACAAGACGATGTTTACGGCGGACATCTTGGATAGGCGACGACGTCCATTTTAACAAGTCTGAAAAAGAGCAATTAACACATAGACCATCCCTGTGAAGTTTGGACAACATCGGCCAAGCGAGTCAGAAGAAGAAGAAGAGGTCAGAAAAGTGCTAACGAATGACGGGCGGACGACGGACGAAAAGCGGTAGCAATAGCTCACTTGAACCTTCGACTCAGGTGAGCTAACAAAATACCGCCTTATAAATGAACTAGTCTAAAAATCAATTGGATTGGTCCTTAAATTAACATACCACAGTCCATTTTGGTTGAAAGGGTACATTTTATTATTGTCAGACTGATTGTACTATATTTTCTAGCACTGCAACACTAATTCACAGTTTAATAACACGTTGCAGGGATGGGGATGGTACAATGGTTAAAATTACGTGTTTAGAAACCACCATAAATTCATAGAAATAAAAATTGCCATGAAAACCAAGAAGCGTTGTCAGAAGACAATGCAGCTCGCCAGTTAGCAACCAAGAGTCACACACAGATGGGGCTGATGTTACAACGGCATCAGTCAACTAGCTTTGTCAGCAAACGATTTAGCTTGCAATACCCGCTTGGTAGTCCCTGACACCAACTTTTATGCGGTGGGTGGGGGGGGGGGGATAACAAGCACCATGTGAATGCATGTTAAGTTTCGTGAACACGCCTGTGAGCGGTTGGAGGTCGTGGATTGCATGATAGAAGAAATTTACCCGAACATTAAGTTTGTGAAAGCGCTAAGTTTGTGACCTTGACCTTGGGATTACTGGTGGTCGAAGCGTTATGGATTGGTCACAGCATGATAGAGGACCATCAGAGGAATGCATGTGTGAAATATCAATAAGTTCTTTCAAAGGAAATATAAGTTATACAAAATTTACTCGAACATTAAGTTTGTTGACGCCGAATATGCCGACGCCAACGATAGTTTGTTGGGTTTAACGGCCTATCAACAGCTAACGTCATTTAAGGCCGGGTCAATGAGTTTAGTATTAAATCCCATATATTACCTGTACAAATGGGGGTGGGGGGACAATTCCAATATCAGAACTGAGTATGAATAAACCATTTCATCACTACAGACCTACCTCTATAGTGGTGTTTGCAAACAGAATAGATCCAGATGAGCCGGCTCGTAACGCGCCGTCTCATCATGATTTGCACATTTTGCAAGTAATTTTCATATTTTTTAGAACTTGAAAATGTGTCCGCATAACATGGATGCACCACTTACTACTTTGACAGTATAAAACGCTATTTGTTAGAAAAGTTTAATCAGAAATGAAGATTTTGACGCACCAAGTATGTGACCTTGATCCTGGGCTTAGCAGGGGCAGGACGAACGTGGATTTGTCAGATGGTAGTAGTGGACCATTAGAGCAATGTGTGTATGGAATATTGTATGGAAATGATCCTTGCAATTTGATCAGATTTATTACCCTTTTTTTGACTGCGAATACTTAATTAATAAGCACATTCACAGTGATGCATATTTTGGGTGATGAACTACATAACTGCTAAATAAGCCATACTATTCACATGCTGCCGTGTGCATCACAACAGAATGAAATGGAATGGCCCTGGTTGTCTGTGGACATGGATTGACACTTCTGTGGAGGTCACGTGACCACATTTGTTGGGCCAGTTTGTGCTGGATATTCTTTACCATGGTGTCATACATATATATATGTTGGTAGCTCAACCCTCCTCCTAAGTATTTGCATAGGTGATCATATCTCAGACGTCATAGTATCTCCATTTTTCTAATTATTTGTTCCGCAGTGCTCACAAAGTCTCGTGACCGCCACTATTTGACTGTCAACTCACGCAGTCTTTCTGTTTGGCGGTCAATCATTAAATGCATGTTTATCTTCATAAGTTTACACCTACCTGTATTTTGACATGTATAACCATCTGGACATCTGACCGTCACAATATATTAGCTACCTATGCTGTATTTTTAGTCTAAAGCCTAAAAACGTAGCTTTCAAATCCAAGATGGCGTCAACTTGACAGTAAACGCTCTGATTTCAACCAATGAAATGGCTGACTGTCAGATTGCCTAGCCACCGATTGGCTGACTGTCAGATACAGTGTCTATGCAAGGAATGGCGCAACACAGATTCTCACTTCCGTCACTTCGGTCACAGAGAGCAGACCAACACTCCAATGCAGAACTTTCACTGTCACTCAAACGTCGTTCAGCCATTAGTTGTTGTTGTTGTAGATGTTTTCAGCCGCTAACATTTGGGCTACTACTAGTACTACAGTGTAATGCCATCCTGACAAACAATCGTGATAGAAATAATAAAGAAACTGAAACTTGTATCTTGCTTAGTCTACTCTAAACTGCCAACCAGGGTTTAGCTGCTAGCCTAACAATATGAAGCAGATACGTGGAAGGAAACAGAAACTATAAGACATTTACCCGAATGTAAAGTTTTGGACGGACCAAGTATGTGACATTGACCCTGGGCTTAGCGGGGACGTGACAAATGTAGACATTTACCCGAGAGTCACGGACGGGACAGGACGGACAAGGGTAACACTAAATGCCCCCTCCACTACCCCCTGCCTGGGCCCAAGTATGTGACCTTGACCTTGCCCCTGGGTTTGGCGGGGGCCGCACGAACGTGGTTTTGTCACAGGGCGGTAGAGGACTATCGGAGCAATGCGTGTGTGAAATATGAAGTAGATCCGAACAAGGAAGCAGACATTATAAACCATTTACCCGAGCGTTAAGGTTTAGCGATTGACGGACGAACGGACGCACGGACATACAACCTGACTCCAGTTTCCCCATACAACTCGTGAACTAGGCCATTTTGTTTTGTATTGCAAGTTTTTATACTTCTTAATTTCAAAGCTCATCCATGTGAACAATATAGCCGTGTGGGTAGCGACAAAGTCTATGACCGGTGCGTTCGTGGTTTCGAATCCAGCGAACATATTCTTTTCTTTTGTCTATTTGTTTTTTTAATCACATTTCTTGTGCCACTTACACGTAATACTGATTATGTTTCGCCTTTCATCAGCATTCAATGCAGAAAATGGTGAAATTGTGTACACTGTAAGATGCGGATGTGGCCGCTGCACTGCAAGTACCGGTAGAGAACCATTGCATGTACATTCGCTTGAGATAATACGAATGAAACATTTTCTTATACTACATGATTCTGTGGGCGTTCGAAGCGTGACTAAATTTATATTTGAACCGTTCTACAATGTTCGCTATAATTGTGGAGAACATTTCTCAAGTACTTAGCTAAAACAGTCATTACCTATATCCGGCATTATACGGTTATATTTATAAGCTTGATCATATTGCTGCATTCATATTGTATTGTTCACTGCCCACTACTGCTTACTGCTACTGGTGTCCGGTCTAGAGAGGTGCCGCATACATACCTAGCTTTCAGTGATGATCGGTTTAGAGAGGTTCAGCACATATACCTAGCTTGCAGTGGTGTCCGGTTTAGAGTGGTTCCACACATATACCTCGCTTGTAGTGGTGTCCGGTTTAGACAGGTTCCGCACATACACCTCGCTTGTAGTGGTGTCCGGTTTAGAGAGGTTCCGCACATACACCTCGCTTGTAGTGGTGTCCGGTTTAGAGAGGTTCCACACATACACCTCGCTTGTAGTGGTGTCCGGTTTAGAGAGGTTCCACACATACACCTCGCTTGTAGTGGTATACGGTTTAGAGTGGTTCCACACATACACCTCGCTTGTAGTGGTGTCCGGTTTAGAGAGGTTCCGCACATACACCTCGCTTGTAGTGGTGTCCGGTTTAGAGAGGTTCCGCACATACACCTCGCTTGTAGTGGTATCCGGTTTAGACAGATTCCGCATATACACCTCGCTTGTAGTGGTATCCGGTTTAGAGAGGTTCCACACATATATCTCGCTTGTAGTGGTGTCCGGTTTAGAGAGGTTCCGCACATACACCTCGCTTGTAGTGGTGTCCGGTTTAGAGAGGTTTCACACATACACCTCGCTAGTGTTATACGGTTTAGAGTGGTTCCACACATACACCTCGCTTGTAGTGGTGTCCGGTTTAGAGAGGTTCCGCACATACACCTCGCTTGTAGTGGTGTCCGGTTTAGAGAGGATCCGCACATACACCTCGCTTGTAGTGGTGTCCGGTTTAGAGAGGTTCCACACATACACCTCGCTTGTAGTGGTATACGGTTTAGAGTGGTTCCACACATACACCTCGCTTGTAGTGGTGTCCGGTTTAGAGAGGTTCCGCACATACACCTCGCTTGTAGTGGTGTCCGGTTTAGAGAGGTTCCGCACATACACCTCGCTTGTAGTGGTATCCGGTTTAGACAGATTCCGAATATACACCTCGCTTGTAGTGGTATCCGGTTTAGAGAGGTTCCACACATATATCTCGCTTGTAGTGGTGTCCGGTTTAGAGAGGTTCCGCACATACACCTCGCTTGTAGTGGTGTCCGGTTTAGAGAGGTTCCACACATACACCTCGCTTGTAGTGGTATACGGTTTAGAGTGGTTCCACACATACACCTCGCTTGTAGTGGTGTCCGGTTTAGAGAGGTTCCGCACATACACCTCGCTTGTAGTGGTGTCCGGTTTAGAGAGGTTCCGCACATATACCTCGCTTGTAGTGGTATCCGGTTTAGACAGATTCCGCACATACACCTCGCTTGTAGTGGTATCCGGTTTAGAGAGGTTCCACACATACACCTCGCTTGTAGTGGTATCCGGTTTAGAGAGGTTCCACACATACACCTCGCTTGTAGTGGTATCCGGTTTAGACAGATTCCGCACATACACCTCGCTTGTAGTGGTATCCGGTTTAGAGAGGTTCCACACATACACCTCGCTTGTAGTGGTATCCGGTTTAGAGAGGTTCCACACATACACCTCGGTTGTAGTGGTATCCGGTTTAGACAGATTCCGCACATATACCTCGCTTGTACTGGTATCCGGTTTAGACAGATTCCGCACATATACCTCGCTTGTAGTGGTGTCCGGTCTAGAGAGGTTCAGCACACATACCGACTTTACAGTGCTGTCCGGTCTAGAGAGGTTCCGCACACACACATACCTACTTTGCAGTGGTGTCCGGTCTAGAGAGGTCCAGAACACTTACCTAGTTTGCAGTGTTGTTCGGTTTCGAGATGTTCCGCACACATACCTTGTTTACAGTGGTGTCCGGTTTAGAGATGTTCCGCACACATACATGTACCTAGCTTGCAGTGATGACCAGTTTAGAGAGGTTCTGCACATACCTAGTTTACAGTGGTGTACGGTTTAGAGAAGTTCTCCACGCATACCTAGCTTACAATAGTGCCCGGTTTATAGAGATTCCGCACACATACCTAGCGTGCAGTGGTGTCCGCTCTAGAGATGTTTCGCATACGTACCTAGTTTAAAGTGATGTCCGGTTTAGTGGGGTTCCCTACATACACATAGTTTACAGTGGTGTCCGGTTTAGAGAGGTTACGTAAATATACATTGTCCGGTCTAAAGAGTTTACTCACGTACTCAGTTTACATTATTGCCAGACGCATATATATAACTGCTCACTGCCGTTTATTGCTCCCACTGCTGCTTACTGCTAGCAGTGAAACACACCTCACTGCTCACTGCTGGCATACGATATTAAGTTTACATATGCTTTCTGTTGGCAAGTTGCAATTCGCTGGTCGGCAGGACCTACGGGGCGCCAAGTGGGACATGGCTCAATTTTGTCAACAAAATTCATTCTTGTGCCACAAAATTCAATTCTGTGAAATTCACTTTTGTGCCACAAAATTCAATTCTGTGTAACAAAATTCAATTCTGTGTCACAGAATTCAATTCTGTGTCACAAAATTCAATTCTGTCAATTCTGCACACGCATGTAAGAAGGACTACCATTGGTCAGAAACTGCACTGGAGAAATGGGTCACGGTCGCCGATCTATACATCTACACTATCTCCAAACAGTCAAACGTTGACAAACCCATTCGTATTTAAACTCATTTGCGTTATAATTGTACACATAATTCATGTACATGCAGATCTCCCGCGAGTACTGACGTCATTTATAGTGTATCGCAATGTACATCTGCCCCAGTTAAATCAATAATACACGCGCTGTGGCCTGTGTTCTGACTGCTGTCTGTGTTTATAAACAGAATGTGTGTATTGGGCCATTTGAGGAAACCATTTGTAGTATTTGTGTAGATACCATGGATACTAAGATGGTGTATACTGTAAATAATGCATGTAGACACATATTTGCGAACACGTAACTTCGCAACTAGTAGACACAGATCCAATACCATTTGTTTCACAAGGTTAGATCTACTGTTAGAATACGACGTCATCTAATGTCATTTTCGAGCATAAAACGTTACCTGATAAATAGAATACCAGGCTAGTGTATTTTAATATCAAGTTTATCAGGCTCGGCTCTGAAACGGTAGGAATTCCTCGGCAAGCCTCGGAATTCCTACGCGTTTCCTAGCCTTGCCTGATAAACTTGATATCCAAATACACTAGCCTGGTATTCTCTATATATGGGCATGCTCTCAGGTCTAGCCATGTCCCGGCTACTTTATGTTTGACCCTGTTTACATAATTGAGGGAAAATTCTGAATATTTTTCTTATTTCTCCTTCAAAGTATATATGCTTATATGGTGTGACCACTCATTTGCCTGTCATTGCTTCTTTAATCACTCAGTGTAACTTGCTACCAGAAACACGAACATACTAGTTGCTCGTATCAACAGCACAGGGTGGTTTAAACAGCAACACGGGTAAACGGTGCGAACCAACACTGATTTCTCATTTGTGACCGTGACTGGAGAAATGGGGCTTATGGTTGCAATAAACTTCGTACGTCTAAGAACTAAAATGTACCACAATGTTCGCATTAGCAGCCGATTTGGAATGTTTTTCTTCAAATTTAGTAACCTCTGCATGTAGATGGAAACTCGTAGCATTAATGAACCACGTCAATGTGTCAGAATTTACAGAATTATTTGAACGAACAGTTTTTGTCGTACGAAGTTTAGTGAAAGAGCTCTGATAACGATCTACATTGCTTGTTAGAAGCATGCCGGGTGTTTCATTGATGGAATCGGGAGCAGCGCAGATCCTGATCAGACTGTACGGATGCATAGGCTGATCTGGATCTACACTGGTCGAAAACCCAGCCCCATTTCTCCAGTTCTTCAGTGGTTTGGTCCTACCGTAAAATAAACTGTTTAGCCAATCACTTGGTGCATTATTTCACGACAACTATCTCGCTTTAAAACAGTGTATTAAAATAGAATGCATGCACATTTGTGTAATGTAAGTGCGACCACATCAGGAAACACGTTAAGTTACATGTATCACTACAGCTTCACTCAATGATGGTGTGCATATGCAATAAACAATAGAATTCAACACGTGTGTTGATTACATATGGTATTTGTTAAACCGCTTGACTGCTTACATAAGAAACTCTGAACAACTTTGTTGTGTGACTCACTTGTTTTCTTTTGTCCGTAACACATAGACTTGACACTGTCGTGTAACTTATGTTTTCCTTCCTGGATTGCTTTCAGGTTTTGCTTGATAGGAAATCAGTAAACACGTTTGATAAATATCATATATAGTCATCACTCATGTAATATCATGTATGCACTTTACTATATGCTGTCCTTCTGTACTATATGTAATCTAACATTTGTGTTAATTTTAAATATATTTAGTGAAAATCTTGACTGATTGCATAAGAACTTCGCATAGCCTCGTTTCTTATGAACTCAGTAAACTCGTTTAATAAATATCATATAAAGTAATCACGCATGTAACGTCCTTTGTGCATTTGAACGTATGATATGCCTATATAATAAACTTGCTCGATTAGCCTCGTTTCTTGTGAAACCAGTAAACTCGTTTGATTAATATCATATTAAGTCAACACTCGTGTGACGTCCTTTGTGTATTTTAACGTATGCTGTGCTTATGCAATACATATGCTCGCTTAGCCTCGTTTCTTGTGAAACAATTAAACTCGTTTAATAAATATCATATTAAATGGTCACTAATGTAAGATCGTCTACATGTATATACACTTTACTAGCAGCTGTGCTTAGACAAATACTACACTCTAATATTTCTGAATATTTCTGTTTCATTTCAATATGTTTATTAAACTTGCTCATTGATTTTATAAGCAATTAGGCAGTGCTCCAGATACTTTTTGTATCTAAAAGAATATTATACCCCCAGATTTCAAATTCAATGCGTATTTTACTTTTACAAAAGTATTATTGGTTTGCTTCCTTAATAACTAGGAAACAAATGATAAACCAGATGGCCGCGGCCCGCATGTCGAGCCCGCCGAGGCATTTAATGGTCAGAGTGCATTTATTTGAAGTTTGAATTAAGGGTTGTGGAGATATAAGGTATGTAAAAGCTTTAACACACATTTTAAAGTCAGTTGTCCTTGATCGTGGGCATGTGGGCCGCATAGGTGGGCTATAGAATGAAAATATGGATGATAATAAAGAATTGTTTGAAGTAAATCGGAGTCAGTGTTGTCGAGATATAAGGTATGTAAAACCTTTAACACACATTTCAAAGTCATTTGACCTTGACCATGGGCATATGGACCACATGGGCAGGCTATGGAATGAAAATATGGATGACGAAAAGGAAGTACAAATGTATAGGAAGTTGGAAGTAAATTGGAGTAACACTTGTGGTGATATAAGGTATGTAAAAACTTTAACGCAGATTTTATAATAACGCAAACTTGTAAGTCATTTGTCATTGACTTTGGGGCACAGGGGCCGCATGAGTGGGACACAGAATAATTATATGGATGATGACCAATAAACAGTTTCAAGCAAATCCGACTTACGGTTACAGAGATAGTAGGTATCTGAAACCTTTAACGCACATTTTGACAAACATTAACGCAAACTTCTAAGTCACGGACGCACGGAGACCCGTACGTCATTGTGATCACTATGTATCGCTTTCCGCAAGCAGGCTCGACGAAAATGATTTAAACACATTTACAAATTCACTTAGTTGAGCTGTAAAAGGCAACACTGCAGCTCAACTAAGTACATTTTCAACTTTATTACAGTATTTTCTCTACTCAATTTGAAAATCAATGCGTATTTTCACATTGCTGTAAGTATTTTGTACTCCTACTTTTGATAATCAATGCGTATTCTGCTAAGATAAGTGCTTAACTATGCAATACACACCTTATCTGGAGCTCTGCTGATTTCGGTATAGCTTTGTTCCTTGAGAATACATAATTATAATATCATATTGAAACATCGCTCAAAGCATGAAATATCACGCATGCACTTTATCATATGTTGTGCTCATACAATGCATAGCATCTAACATTTTCTGTTGACATAATATGATATTTATTGAACGTGTTAACTGATTCAATTAGAAACTCTGCATATCATCGTTTTTTTATTACATCGGTAAACTCGGTTAATAAATACATGTATCATATTCAATTGTCACTCATGTAAGATCCTCTATATGTAATCATGATATGAATGCAGTTTGCTGTAATCAGTATGAATATATTCCACAATTTGAGCATACACATACTTATAACATGCAATGAAATACACAGGATCCCATTCCATATGGATATACTAGACAGTTTGAACATATGTAATATACACAGGAAGCCATATGCATTTCATCGAATACAATTTGAACATACATATAACATGGAATATTTACACCTTCCATAAGTTCATAATGGAAACGCCCGTTCAACGCATTGCGTTTATATCCCAATACATGCCATTAGCCCCACGTGACATCGCGCGATGTTGTAGATTCGTTCAAGTTTGTTTGACGTCACTACTTTCCAACGACGCGATAATCAATTGTGACTAAATGACGTAAAACAAGCTGATTATTAATGTTAACGCCATAGTTGGTTATTTGCATTGTGAAACTATGAAACATACGATGTAGTGTGTGTTTGCGATGGGTCAGTTTACTTTAAACTATGGCACGCCGTTTTACTATTTATTCCAAAAACAAGATATCTCATAAACTTTAGTAGATATCTTATATATTATATAATATATCTACTAAATAAATAATATATCTTAATTAAAAAGCACTTGTATAAGATATCTACTAAACTTTAGTAGATATCTTATAAACTATATGATATATCTCATAAAGTTTATAAGATATCATATATACTTTAGTAGATATCTTATATAACATTTCATATCAGATATCTACTAAAGTATATAAGATATCTACTAAACTTTAGTAGATATCTTATATATTTTAGTAGATATCTTATATAGTATATAATATATCTTATATAGTTTAGTAGATATATACATTAATAATGTAAATAATATATCTACTAAACTATATAAGATATCTTATATATTTTTAGGAAAGTTTAATTAAATTAAAAAATAATGCATTCTCCCCAATAATTTAGCGCCGCAGCAATTTTCTACACTGTTCATACATACACCCTTGCTAGGGTCTACACTCACCATTCAGGGTATACGATGGTCGCCTGGGACGGCGGTCTGAGCATCCGGTTGATCATGATCTACACTGTTTACTGTTTCCCACCCTCCACCCTCCTCCGCCCTCCATTAATAAACGTACTCCCACCTTATATAAGGGTGGAGGGTGGGAAGCAGTAAACAGTGTATATCATGATCAACCGGATGCTCAGACTGCCGTCCCAGGCGACCATCGTATACCCTGAATGGTGAGTGTAGACATAGCAAGGGTGTATGTATGAACAGTGTAGATCGAGACTGGTGCGATAGTGTAAACCATGATCATCATAGGGAACGCCAGCAGGTACGAACAGCGTATACCCTGTCCTTCTATGGGTGTATACCGTTCGTCCGTCTACGTGAATGACCAGCGTAGATCCGAATAAGTAGGTACGATCATCGTATGTACATGTGACCCGTGTAGACCCTGACCATATATGTGTGTGTGTGTGTGTGAACAGTGTAGACAATATCCAGGCTATATCTGCGAATTATTTCTGTAGAGTTGTCATTGGTTGAAATTCAAATTTTAATCAATTAGTCAATTTAGTGCGGCATCAAAGGGAGCGCTCAGTATTTCCTACGTTTTATAAGATATCTTATATAGTTTAGTAGATGTCTTATATAAGTTCCTTTATAAGATATCTACTAAACTATATAAGATATCTAGTAAAATAAATAAGATATATTATATAACATATAAGATATCTCATCAAATGTATAAGATATCTTATATAGTTTATAAGATATCTTATATACAATTTTATATAAGATATTTCTTATAAACTATATAAGATATATACTAAACTTTATCAGATATCTTATATAATATATGATATATCTTATATAGTATATAAGTTATCTTATATACTTTAGTAGATATCTTTTATACATATATGATATACGATATCTTATAAACTATATAAGATATCTTATAAACTATATAAGATATCTCAAATAGTATATAAGATATCTGATAAAGTTTAGTAGATATCTTGATCTGGAATAAATAGTAAAACGGCGTGCCATATTAAACGGACCAAATGTTGTTTCATACTACAGCAAACTCAACAACCCATGGTTTTATTCCTTAAATATCATTCACATGAATCCAGTTACGTATAAGTTAGATCATGTATTTCAAGTCGAATATGGTTAGTTAATGCGCATGGGATTGATGAGAAAAATTTAGGGGGAAATCGGCGAGCCGAACGGACCAAATGTTTTCCCATAGACTACTACAGTAAACGCAACAACCCATGGTTATATTCCTCAAATAGCATTCACATGAATCCAGTTAACTATAAGTTAGTTGCGAACAGTAACCCTTGTAATATACTCCTCCCGTACCGTCCGTAGCCACAGTCCGTAGTCTGTAGATTGCAAGAGTTGAGCCTAAGTTTAGTTAAACAGGCCCCTGGAGCCTGATAACGATCTACATGTTAGAAGCATGACTGGTATTTCATTGATGAAATGGCGAACAGTGCAGATCCTGATCAGACTGTGCGGAAGGATGCACAGTCTGAACCAGATATACACTGGTAGCAAAACCCATAAGCCCCATTTCTCCAGTCACAGCCACAATAATGCACCGTGATTGGGTCCTACCACAAAACTGTTTAGCGGAACGACACAATCACTTATTTCATGACAATCGTCTCGCCTTAAAACAGTATCCTGTTCTCTCGTATTTTCCTGCGCTTAAGGACCCATTCTATACTTGTTCATCATTTGATTCAAACATAATTGCTTCCTAAATGTGATGGGATATACCATTTATATGTATAGCGTATATTTAAACATTAGCTTGTTACTGTATACTATACGACACATGGAGTTGCTAGGTCAGCCATCTTAGTATGTACAAGCCATCTGTCAGTTTTACCTCTTGCTGCGTTTGACACATACGACAAATAATATGATATACACACAAATATAATTTGTTTTCATCACACTTATATAGAAAGTCTGATTTCTTAAGAGTTTGTTGACCTGTTGTTAATGGCTGTGTAACAGTCAGATAAATACACAGTGCTGTCAATATATACCTGTATTACCATACATACTGTATCAAATCCAGTGACATGTAAGCAGTTATCTGAGAGTATTGTCACTGGTGTCTTACTCGTCTAATATGCGGGTAGATATAGCTTTAACTATGGGTAATGTGTACACTAACAATAAACTGTGCATCAGATAGAACAGTTTACATATTGAAATTGATTTTGAAATTAATGGGAGAAATGCTTAGATATCTCGTCTTTTGTAAAGTCTTCTGGCATAATATTTATAGCACGCTATTTTCATATCTGTCTATGATGTATTGCATCACATTTTACCAGTTTTACTGTAATATTATATGCTCTATGTGTCAAACGGTCGAAGTGGTGAAACTGTACGATGGCTTGTACCTATGACCTAATCCCTTAAGAAACACAAACTACATACATAAATGGACAACGATAAATACATATTGACATTACTATATATAACGAACATATTAGCACTCATGTCAAAACAGTTTTATCATGATATGTGTGCATTAATGAAACTATATCTTCTTAAATCAAGCCATATAGACCAGCCTGATTCACTCAAATGTAGCTCATTATAATATTTGTGCATCTGATCGACCATTTGTTTCTGTGAAAACCAGAAGAATTTTTCTTTCCATTATTTTGTCATCTGGAAAAGGAGGTTATGCTCGTTACTCTGCATTATGTTTGGAAGAGTTACATTTTGAAAAAATGACCATGTTTTTTTAACATTCAGCAGACAGATTCAGAAATCGGTACTGAAGGCGTGTCAGTATTGCTTTTAAAGATTTAGAGAAATTTTCTTTGATTTTTTTTAATCATACATGTCTTTTGTTCTGGTAAAATATCACAATTTGGTGAAAATTTGACAACTTTTACTTTTGTTATATGCTGTCAATATGCACTTAAAGTAGTGCACGAATGTTATGACAAGCGACGAATTTATGAAAGATGGGGATATGTCTATGTCGAAGGTCAAGGTCAAACTGAGTGGTCAAATGTCAAATTTGTTACATTTCGTTGCCGCTCTATATCACAGGGCGAGAAAAATGTGCTCTGGCCCGGGGTCCGAACCCGGGACCTCTGGTTTACCGTACCATCGCTCTATCCGACTGAGCTAGCCGGACACGAATACACACTTCCTCCCCACAGTGAGTTACGTACCGTGACATATATCTTGACGCAAATGTTTTTAGCACGTGGACAATCATAGTAATTATTGGCAGGTGGCAAACATGTTAAGGCTTGTCGGGATCTACACTGGTCACACACACAGACGGAACTGCAGACACAGAACGTATGTGCAAGAACAAATTGTTGTGTGTATATAAGTCTATGGTTTATCAACCTATATGTAAGATTATTTATCTACAACATGGAAGCTACAATTAGTGATTCGCCACTTGACCCGGGCGAGGATCATTGCACTCGGAGCCGGATGGGATAACAACTACTCAGAGGGCTGAATTCCGCACTCAAAATAAACATGTAGTAGTTGTAAACTTGAATGATGCATCTTGAAATGTCAGTTTTGTAGGTGACGAGTGTTATCTTGTAAGCTTAGCAGAGCTGCATCTCGAAAACAATTCATGATCTCCAACTAAAAGTATATGTTTATGTTGAATAATTCAATTAGAATTAAATTAAAATCAAATGCACGTTTTGCATATAATAAGTCTATAGGAGGTAGGATTTGTATTCCGCCATAGTTATGGCACGTGGGTGTAGTGAGACAGCTTGAAAATGATGTATCTAAGAAAACAAACGTTTGATTTTGAAAATCGGAATCCATCCTCAAATTCTAAAATTATTGCAACAAATCTATTCATATTTAAAGATACATGCAACACTCAGTAGGCACAAAATGTTCTTTACAGTAATTAAAGTGTATAATTGTGGGACTATTCCACCAGTACCAAAAATTACAAGTGCCAGGTATACAGATACAATCACTAAATATTTATTTTACTGATAGTGACACGCGGTGGTATCAGGCAATTTTCATATGCAAATGAGGCATGACATTTTTGTAATTATGTATACCATTTAAATGAGTTACCTGAAAAAAATAACATTTTCGGCAGATTATAAAGTATGATCATTGCACATCAACAAATAAATACAGAGAATAAATAGTAATGTCCGTTGACATTTTAAGGAAACACGGTTATCGCCCCTGGTATCAGTGTGGAAATTTACGTCTGATATAACATTCCTATAAAGAACATGTTGTGCCTACTGAGTGGACATGTATGTACCTTTAATATCCCATAGAAAAATTGCACTTTCCATATAAAATCGAAAATTGATGGAATTTCGTCAAATAATTAGGGCCCCGCGCCCCACACTGCCCTATAGCTTTCGCCTGTCTGTCCGTCCGTCTGTATGTCTGATCTTCCGTTTATTTTTCGAAAGTTTTTGTACGAGTTTCTCAAATCACCTATAATTTCTGTTCGCCTTCAGCTAATATCTTCATATTGCACACATGCATTACTTAGCAACGATACATCCTTCCACATTAATACACTTACCCTCGCTACTGATCGTACGTCCGTCCGCCCGTCCGTCCGTCTGTATGTCTGTTTATTTATTTGAAAGTTTTTTTAAGAGTTTTTGAAATAGGGGCCATAGCTTAGAGCGTCGACAGACCACATTTTCAAGTTTATTTGAGGGATGGTGCTTATTTATTATTGAGGAAAAACACTTACATTTAAATATTTTTAAGATTTAATATGTTTAACTGTTTGTCGTCTGCAAAACGTGGAACAGACAGTAGACGCACTCTGGGTGTTTCATTGACTGAATGGCGAACAGTGCAGGCCCTGAACAGACTGCGCGGATGCGCAGGCTGATCTGGGGCTGCAATGATCGCAAAATCCATATGCCCTATTTTTCCAGCCACAGCCACATATTGGGACAAACTACTAATTACAAACAAAACTAATTACAAAAACAACTACAAACAAACTAGATTGAGAGTTAGATAAAAGAATCTTCCATTCTGCATAACATGAGAAACAAGCAACTTACTGTTTATGGCATAAAACAGTCATATTGGTTTTAATATCGCCACGTAAACACTTTGACCACATTTGTATGTACACATACATAAAGTGTATTGTCCACGTGGTTATAACAGATGGCAAACGGACGCACAACCTTTTCTTGACTGAGCACGTCGATCTGGTTACATTCCGGGGACACGTGGTGGATGTTGTCAGACCGCCGTCCACAAACATAGAAGCTGCCATCTCGGTGTTTGGTTATTCCCCATGGCCACGACAGGTTGTCGGCCGTATATTCCCCCACCACATCGCCATCGAGTGTCAGACAGGTTACACCGTCGTCATGGGACACACACAGTTTGTCGTCGGTGAGACGTCGTACATACCGTGTATAATCACCAGGACATGTCCATATTGTGGCCACCCTCCGGCCCCCCATATCCAGCTTCACTATATTACCTGGTATATCCCATGTACTGGCCACCAGTTTGTCTCCACATGCGACCACACTCCGACATGGTACTGCAGTCTGTATGACCCGCCCCGGGGTCAGGGTGTCGGACACAGAGAGAAACTGGACGGTGTTGTTGAGTGGCATACAAGCCATTACCTCGTTCAGGCTGACCGCGACAATGTCCCATGGTCGGGACTGTAGTGGGACACGAGCCGCCAGCGTTTGGTCCGTGTTGTAGAGTTTCACTGCTCTGTTGTCCCAATCACTCACCAGGAGACGGCCATCAGCCAGGATGTCCATACCCGAGATACCACATGTCTCACTGTCTGTAGGTGTCTGGGTGTTGATTTCAGCGCAAAGATAGCCTTCTGTGACTAATTTCCCGATGGAGCCCGCATTACTCAGCTCACTGAATAACTTTCTGTTTTTCTCAAACATGCACGGCTTTACGGATATGGAATTTTGGAATTTGGAAATTGATTTATTGCAGTCATTCACTATTGATTCAGCCTTTTTGAGTAAGAGAAAAAGGCTATTCTCGTTAACAGCCTGTATTTTATTTGTGATGTCCGAGTGTGAAGATTTTATGATATCGAGATGGCCCTGGCTCGACGTCTGTGCAGACGCCAGTTGTTTTATCACGTCGTCTACGTACTTCTGTTTGGTCAGTTCTGCCTCTGCTGCATGGCGGTCAATAATGGCCACCAACTCATCACGATATGCCTGCACGGCCTGTGTGTATTCCACGCTGGCTTTCTGTATGTCATCTATTAAGTGGGACGTTTGCACTTTGATGCTGTTTAACTTGTCTGTCATTTCATTTAAATAATTCAGTTTATCTTCGCATTCCTGCGAGTCAGCTATGCCCTTCGCGATGTCGGGTATGTAGTTCACCTCGGGACAGCCTCTGTGGTGTACCATCACACACGCCGCGCATCCTGTTTGGTTATGAGTCTTACAATAATATTCTGTTACCTTAGCAGCGTGTTTAGTGCATATGTCGGTCAAGTTAGCAGCTCCCCCGTTACGACTAGCAACTTTCATAGCTCACAATTTAAGGTTACAGCTACGGTTACACTTTAATAGTTACAGTTACACTTCAATGTGACAGTTACATGTACGGTTACGCTTTATAGGTTACAGTTACGTTCTAAATCTCAAAGGCACTGTCACGTTTGCACTTTATTAAAAGGTTACAGTTTACACTTGATTTGTGCTAAACACGATGGACGTTGTCAACACACAATGTAACGTATGCATATTACAAAACTAATTCACTCACTTTCCTGTCCGAATCTTCAATAGCCCACATTGATGTCACACACACAGATGTCACACTAATGTCACAGTTAACCTAGCTTGTATAAACTTTCAACTGTTTCTGTCACAATTATTCCCATTTTTGTTCAAACGCATATGTTGTGACCACTCATTTGAATGAGACGGTTCAAATGAGTGGTCACAACATATACACTCAATGAGAAAAACTGAAAATAGAAACAGAAATGTCTCAAAATGTCCACTCACTTTTTATTGCTGAAGAAATTCATAAATCCTAACGACTTATCTTCCGCCTCGGCCTCGTATTTAGGAAATACTTTCAAATCGACCCAGAGTTTATGAATACATGTATTACAAAGTATATTTCACATACTAGTTTTTAATTTGACAACGTGACTGCCTTCCAACACTGCAACGAGTAATCTAATCAGTTGGAACTTGTTTGTCGACAATATTAAACATTTCACAATACACCCGACCCAGTGTCCTAGATAAAACTGTTTATCAGGAAAGAATTGATTTGATTTAATGATGGTGTTTAACGGCCTGTCATCAACTAAGGTCATTTTAGGCCGGGTTACTAGCCTTAGGGTCTAATCCCATATGTTACCTTTTGTGAAGGGGGGTAAATCCCAAAATCAGAAATAAAATAGAAATGTGGCCTGTCACCACACAAATGCCCCCGCTGACAGGCAAAGAAAACGAGGCACGCTTGAAAACACAGAGGGCCAGAGAAGCGTGGATTTTGCACATCATGAAAGCAGGCCATCAGAGTAATGAGTGTGTGAAATATCAAGCAGATCCATGCCAGGAAAGCAAAATTATATGTCACTTACTTTAGCGGGGGCAGGACGATCGTGGATTTGTCGCAGTGTGTGAAATATCAAGCAGATCCGTGTAAGGAAACAGAAATTATAAGACATTTACACGAGCGTTAAGGTTTCGGGACGTACGGACGTACGGACGGAACGTGCGGACGCCGGTAACACTATTTGCCACCATCACCATTCGGTCTGATCTGGATATACACTGGTGAGCCCTATGTCTCCAGTCAGAGCGACATATGGGTCTGCGGTTTATTCTTCTGTATATTTTCATGGACTGTGATAAACAGGGGAGATACATCTAGTAATTCAAATCAGCTACAGTTTCAGGAAGCGCAATTTGTGAATCATAACACTCACTTTTTAGCTGTAAAATGATAATACAGTGTGTGATACAACAAATAGAAATATGTTTCCATTGTAGACATTAGTTGAATTTATTTAAATAAATTGGACAAGGACATTGTTATCACTAAGCTAATCCCCTCCATAATAACAAATATAAAAACGGCATTGACCCATCAAAAACAAAAACTTGACACAAAATGTTAACGCAAATTTAACAAGAGTGTTGAAGGCATATCGAGGCATGGCCGCCAAGGGGAGATACGTCATCTGATAATTTAATATAGTTCCTCGTTTTCACAAGATAGACATGTGTACCAAATTTAGTTAATATTCATCAAATAGAACTTGAGTTATTGCGTGGATAAGGACACAGAGTGCACATTGTTTGACTTGATAAATCATGGACTACATCAGCGATTACATTCGATTGTGCATCGGATTAGGTGCCAATGTTAAAATATATTTATCTCGTAGTTAGGATAAACTAAGTCATAATTAGGATATAGTAACTCCTAATTAGGAGATAGTATATCATATTTAGGAGTTAATATCTCATAATTAGGACCTACCGTCTCCTAATTAGGAGTTAGTATAATTAGGAGATAAAAAAATAGCATACACCCGTCGAGGTAGTGCCAGTATATAAGGGGAGATAATTCCATGGACAAACATACTAATTGAGAGTTAAGTACAAGAAGAAAATCAAACCATCTGCATAACATGAGAAATAAACAACTGGCTGTTTATGGCATATAACAGTCAACATGGTTTTAATCTTTCAACTTAAAGGTGCATGCCCACTCAGTAGGCACAAAGTGTTCTTTATAGGAATTAAATAAGTGTATAATTGTCTCACTATTCCACCAGTTCTAAAAATTACGAGTGCCCGCTATTCAGTTATAATCAATTAGAAATATTTATTTTATTGATAGTGGCTCGCGGTGGTATCAGGCTATTTTCATATGCATATGAGGCATGATATTTTTTATAATTAGTTATACTAATTAAATGCGTTTCAAATTAAGGATGAATATATTAATTTTTATTATACTGAATTTATTACATTATCACAACCAATTTGGCTGTGATAATGTAATAATTTCAGTTTAATAATTCTGCATACTTTTAATCATAAAATATATGCAGTCGTTAGTTCTATATAAAATAATGCATCTCAGGAAAAATAAATGATTACTCCTCAAAGTATACTTTGCTAGAAAAGTATACTTTGCAATGTTGGTGACATAGGCTACAGTGGTGAGTACATTTGACAAAAACTTTAACAAAGCTCACCTGAGAGTGAACACAATTCACTCAACATAGACATCCAGTATATACATATAAAAGGAGATAATACGACTGTCCACCTGCTGACCAGCAGTACAATTCATCTGATAGTCAAGGGTAAGCAACCTATTTTCTGGAATAACAAATTAGCAATTTGTCAGCGTATCACACTCCCTCAAAATACACTTTGCTAGATAAGTGTGCTTTGCAATTTTGGTGAAATAGGCTACTGAGGTAAATCCCAGACGAGGCGAACCAAGTCCCGATATGGGGTCAGGGAGCATTCCCCCGCCACCACCCATGGGTTTTGTTTTGTTCCCGCCACCGAATGGTGTGTGTGTGTGTGGGGGGGGGGGGGAGGGGGCATATAGTGTTACCGGCGTCCGTACATCCCGCAATGGTGATTTTCTTATAATTTAGTTTCATTCATGTAGCCTCTTTATACATCACACATGCGTTTCTCTGACGGTCCTCCATCAACGATCATCGGGCCTCAGCTATACCCAAGGTCAAGGTCACATACTTGGTGCATTAAGAACGTTAACGCTCGGGTACATTTCTTATAATGTCTGTTTCATTGCACGGATCTGCTTCGTATTTCACACAAACACAGTGCCCTAATGGTCCTCTACCGCCCTGTGACAAATCCACGACCGTCCCACCACCGCTAAGCCCATGTTCAAGGTAACATATACCTGGTGCGTTCAAAACCTTAACGTTCAGGAAATGTCTTATAATTTCTGTTTCTTTGCACGGATCTGCTTGATATTTCACACACGCTTTGCTCTAATGAGTTTATACTGCACAGTGACAAATCCACGATCGTAACCACGCCCCCTGCTAAGCCCAGGTTCATACTTAGTGCGTTCAACCCCTTAACGCTCGGGTAAATGGCTTATAATTTCCTTGCACGGATCTGCTTGATATTTCACACACGCATTGCTCTGCTCTAATGGTCCCCTACCGCCCTATGACATATCAACGATAGTCCTGCCCCCCGTTAAGCCCACGGTCAAGGTCACATACATTGAGTTTGAAACCTTAACGTCGGGTAAATATCTTATAATTTATGTTTCCTTACATGGATCTGCTTGATAATTCACACACACACACACACACATTGATCTGATGATCTGCTTTCATGCTGTGTCAAGTCCACGCTTCGTGTGCCGACAGGCCACATTCCTAGTTTAATTCGTAACATAAACAAGAAACGAGGCAAAGCCACGAAGGCCAGGTTTTTGCCAAGCATGGACACTTGGATAACATAATTATACCCACGTTTTGTAGACTAGATGGCCGTGGCCTGCATGTCGCGCCTTGGGGCGAGGCATGGACACTAAATAAATAGATATAGTAGATGGAAAAACTTTAACGAAAAAACTTTAACCGGACACACGGACGGACGGACGTATGCCAAAATGCCGACGATATCGCGCTTTCCGCAAGCGGGTGCGACAATGATGATAAACACCCATGAGAAGTATCAAGGTAATGGGTGAAGCAGTTGCAGAGATATAGTACACGAAAAAACTTTAACAAATAAATTCAAAGTAATTTGACCTTGACATTGCGCACAGGGGCCGCACGGTTGGGGTGAAAATATGGACGATGATAAACACCCATGTGAAGTTTCAAGGTAATGGGCGAAGCAGTTGCAGAGATATAGTATAACAAAAAAGTTTTAACCAAAAAATTTAACCAGACGTACGTTAAAAAATTAACGTTGAAAATGGCTAAGTCAATTACGTAGAAATAATAGGTGAATGTAAAAAAAATGGTCACATGTTGGATAGTTGTATGTGGTAGGCACCCCTTGGTTATGAAGCTGTGAAAGTTTGGTGGTCCTAGGTGGTACAGTACCAAAGAAATGGACTTAAACACGAAAACTTAACATTGTAAACGCGAAAAGTTAACATTGAAAATGGCTAAGTCGACTGCGCGGAAAAAATGGGTCAAGTTCAAAAAAAGTAACATGTTGGATAGTGATATGTGGTGGGCACCCCTTGATTATGAAGCTGTGAAAGTTTGGTGGTCCTAGGTGGTACAGTACCAAAGAAATGGACTTAAACACGAAAACTTAACATTGAAAACGCGAAAACTTAACATTGAAAATGGCTAAGTCGATTGCGCGGAAAAATGGGTCAAGTTAAAAAAAAAAGTAACATGTTGGATAGTGATATGTGGTGGGCACCCCTTGATTATGAAGCTGTGAAAGTTTGGTGGTCCTAGGTGGTACAGTACCAAAGAAATGGACTCAAACACGAAAACTTAACATTGAAAACGCGAAAACTTAACATTGAAAATGGCTAAGTCGATTGCGCGGAAAAAATGGGTCAAGTTAAAAAAAAAGTAACATGTTGGATAGTGATATGTGGTGGGCACCCCTTGATTATGAAGCTGTGAAAGTTTGGTGGTCTAGGTGGTACAGTAACAAAGAAATGGACTCAAACACGAAAACTTAACATTGATTGTGGACGCCGCCCGCCGCCCGCCGCCCGCCCGGCTTTCGCCAATCCAATAGCCTGGATTTTTTTTCAAAAAACCTGGCTAAAAATCGGCAAAATGACAGACGAAGCGACCGCCTCATCTGCCTCATTCTAGTTACGGCCCAGTTCATCTACAACTTCAAGTAATCCACAAGTATTTTACTTTTAATTTATTAACAATGAATGCTACGGACGCTCATTAGGGTCACTTCACTCTTTTTTTATTTCCATTTATTCAAGATCAAATCTTGATCAAATGTTGATCTTTTCTGGAATTTATAAGATACTTCCTTGAATTTTCAAGATCTTTTCTTGAATATTCAAGATCTTTTTTCAAGATCTTTTCTTGAATATTCAAGATCTTTTCTGGAATTTTCAAGATATTTTCTGGAATTGTCAAGATCTGTAGCCCATTTCATCAACATTGCAAAGTATACTTTTCTAGCAAAGTATGCTTTGAGGGAGAAATTTTCAATTTTAGGATAAATTTATTAATTTTTATTATACTGAATTTATTACATTATCACAGCCATTATGGCTGTGATAATGTAATAAATTCAGTATAATAATTCTGCATACTTTTAATCATGAAATACATGCATTTGTTAGTTCTATTTGAAATAATGCATTTCAGGAAAAATAAATGATTACTCCCTCAAAGTATACTTTGCTAGAAAAGTATACTTTGCAATGTTGATGAAATCGGCTACAGATCTTGAATTTTCAGGATCTTTTCTGGAATTTCCAACGAACCAAATCATCGAAAGCCATATCGTTCTGAACTTGAACTGCAACTGATCTTTAAAGATCTTGAATATTCAAGAAAAGATGTAGAATAAATGGAAATAAAAAAAGTGAAGTGGCCCTAATGGGCTTCCGTAGAATGCAGTGTAATATGAATTGCATTTCACAATACCGGTACACTCGCTAAATTGTTTTATAAACTAGCTAGCACTACTGTAGCCTATTTCACCAAAGTATACTTTGAGGGAGAAATTTTCAATTTTTGGATGAATTGATTTTTCTTATACTGAATGTATTACATTATCACAGCCATTACATTCAGTATAATATCTCTGCTTACACATCGACTATATTGTTTATAAGAGGTTGCCAGGTTGGTAAGCAACTTGAACACCTATGTAGACAAAAGAAAAGTTTGCATCTATATGCAAACCTGGGCACGAAAAAGTCGTGCCTCATGGCAAACCACACACGTTGTGTGTCTATGGTCATTGTGTGAAGAAAAGTGGTCTTACGATGTCTAGCGTAGCCCGGATCAGTCTGTGCATCCGCGCTGTTTGACCATTGCATGTCGCCATTCGATCAATACCATTTCCTATATTTACTACATGTCACCAATGTAGCAGTTGTTGATGTTTTGGATGGTGAATGATTATAAAGGTACACATATTCGCCTTACAAATGCTGCAAGGTCCTTCTCCGTCCCAGTGCCAGTGACGCATATGTAATCACAAATCGTGTCAATGACGTGGACAGATGTATAACCACAAATATATAGACAGACGGGCTGCAGAAATGTATAAACTATAATGTAGAATATTGTTGAAATACTTTAAATAAAAGCTTACCTAGTGAATATCCCACACGTAGTCTACATTATAGTTCTGTTTACGTATACATGTAGTTTAGCACGTGGAAAGACAATCAACGACACAAAAAAAAAAAAAAAAAAAAATACGGAAAAAAAAAAAAAAATATAATTGAGGGGCGTTCAGTAAGTAACAGAAAAGTGTTAAAAACCTATGCCCACTCGTGAAGTGGCATATTTCATGAGGCCTCAAAAACAGTGATAATATATATAGAGAGAGGAATTTACTTGCGTGATGATTTACTATGGTATTTATTAACGAGTTTGCTTGTGTCAGAAGAGGCTATGCTGAGTTTCTTTATAAATCAGTCAAGGAGCTTTAATAAATATAATATTACATCAACACAAATGTTAGATTTGCTTTATTACAGGAGCACATCATCATACTAAGCATATACTGGTTACCTAATGTGTTTTATTCTACCCGTCTGATTTGCACATTTATTACACTAGTGTATAATGATATTGAATATAAACTAGTGCCGACCTTTTAGAACATCCGAGTGGAACTTAAGATATGCTTATTGATAACTTGTGATCAGTGCATATTTAAGATACAATAAAATAGCTGTAACGCTTTTTTTTGGCTCGAGAACATTGTTCACTTGATCCCAGTTATACAAAAATAGGTAATAATATATTTTACGCTACCTACGAAAGTCAAATGTATGCATTATAGTAATAAAATGCATGTACACATGGACTGGCATACAACTATGATATATTCTGCATTGTGATTGAGAATAGTTTTATTATCGTACAAAAGGGCATGTTCCATTGTTGAATGACAACTGCATCAATCACTTCTTAAGTTCAATCACTTAAGTTGGTTTATTACTGAAACTGAATGTGAAAATACAATGGCTAAACATATGAAGGATTAAATTGTTTTTGATGTGCACTCTACAGAGACCCAACTGATGATATATGACAACAGAGATGTCCTAGCGTATTTTAAAGGAACAGTGTCTCACATGATGTTTCAGATGATGTCGAAGATATTCAATGTTCCTTTAATTTTCGTTTTATGGACACCAACTGCCATATACAAGGACTGTGTGTTTTCTTATATACAATGTACTACAATTTACTTTGATGAAGAGGGGAGATAAGTTGGTAACGCATTTCCGTTCGCTATTGCAGTACCATGAAGCACACTTTGTGAAACATAACATTTTTTTAGTTTGAAATCAAAATACTGTTCCACACATATACTATGTTGCTATTTATACACACATGTGGAATTAATTCAACTACATAAAATAGTACCATCGACTGTCAACAAAACTAGCCTTCGCAACGCTATTTGTGATTTGGTATAACAAACATATTTTGCCAAATACTGATTCTCTTCAAGACGACTTATAAGCATGATTTGCTTAAAACAGTCCATGTAAATCTATCGTTAAATTATTGTTTCCTAAATTAAACATGTTTCATCACTTTATGCATATACCTAAGACCACGTGTCTTTAAATTTGATTGTTGTTTTAATTAATATGCTAACAGTTTTCATTTATTAAATTAATGTAATTTTATTTTATTGGGATCCTGTATGTGTTGGGAAATTACTTATTGAACACCCCTCGTAAATTAATGTTATAACTGACCATCCAATAATAGATATATGCATCCATATGCTGCACGTGCATGTACAGTTGTACGCACTGCCCCCAGGCGATGAGAGGCCCTTCATTTACAAATATATTATATATGGCCGGGTGCTTATCACTTCGTCGATAACTGCTGAAAGTAAACGTGGTGGTCTATGTATACACGTATAAACCGGACACCCTGTGGACCCCATTGCGTTTCATTTATAATATGGCATTGATTGTAGTTTGTTCATGGTTGAAAATGAGAACAAACCTGCATGGACTGTTTAATTATCCCCTTGCCGATAGACAAGAGGGGATATAGCGTTAGTCCATGTACTGCGTACGTACATACATGTATACGTACGTTAGTAACACATTTCCTTTTTCAAAAACTCAGGAACCGCTTCACCGATTTTGATAATATTTGGCCACAATGTGATCGTGCTTTGTTATGCATGCTACCCACATCCGACCGCCCAAGGTCAAGGTCACTGAGGACATATGTTCACCTTGTTTGTAATAAGATAAATTTGTAAGGCAATAATGATAAACTCCTTATTTCATTATCAAGGCTACCAGTGCAACTGCCCCAAGGTGAAGGTCACCGAGGACTTGTGTTTTTTTATTATTATCAAGGCAGACAGCGAGGGCATAAGCTTCGATTAACGCTGCCATTTATTGTTACCTATCTAAGGTAGACACACTGCGGACCTCCCAGGGTGACGCTTTTCGAGATGTTCCACTGTACTGTTTACTTATGTGTTATCGGGAAACGAGCTTTGTATTGATCCAATACGTACTGACTGATAACATACTACCGTATACGAAATCGACCTGATACGAATATCCGGGTTACAACGAATTGAAAAGTGGCGTTCTATTGGACGAACGACGTCACATGACGTTACCGAACGACGTCAAACTAATCACGTAACGTAAACAAGTCCGCGTTCTTTTCAACGAAAAAAACTGTTTTAAATTTATTTGATCATTGGCTAGCATAAAACGTTACCTGATACAAAATATAGTCTAGTGACACTGTGTCTTTCGATATCAAGATAATGAGGCTCGGCTCGGAAACGGCCTAGTCTTGCCGATAAACTGGTATTTCAAACAATACACTAGCCTGGCATTCTCTGTGAATTAGTATGATTTATGCAAGCATGTTCCAATGCATATTATACAGAATATTAAGTGCTTGCTTCGTATACGTATACGTTAGACATCAAACACAAACTTAAAAATATTCCCACTGGCAGCATGCGGATGTTATTGATCGGCTGTCATAACTGTAGAGACCGTTCCTTTAATGTCAACTGAAAATTCAAAATTTCCACTGAATACTAGCCAACGGTAGTCAGTAAGTAGATGTGTAAGTCAAGTTACTGCCCTAATCGAGGTGTCCATGTGTTTAAACAACCTACATGTGGCCATGAAACACCTCGCCGCTTCGCGGCTCGGTGTTCCATGGACACATGTAGGTTGTTCAAACACATGAACACCTCGATTAGGGCAGTAACTATTACATACTTTTAATCATCAACTTTATGCAGTCGTTAGTTCTATATGACATAATGCATTTTGGGGAAAATAAATGATTACTCCCTCAAAGTATACTTTGCTAGATAAGTATACTTTGCAATTTTGATGAAATTGGCTGCAGAAGCGTATACCAAAGGAAGGTGATTTCATTGAAGCTTAGAATAAAACATTAGAAAAAAAAGATTATCATCGTACATTCGGTCCGGCGACTTCCGGTTTACTGTCGGACCGGCGACGCTTTTAACAGACATGTCCGACGGACCGACGACTTTCGCGGAGACTGTCAGTGGCACAAAACTGGGTTAAAATCTGAACCTGGCAAAGTTAAGTCTTAGAGGTGACTAGCAGTAGTTACGAACAATAACTCTTGACATCTACAACGGGAGTGGATTTCAAGAGTTACTGTTCGCAACCAAGTTAGAGAAGAAAAAAGCGTATTAAATCATGAAAAGTGACAAAGCATATATATGTGGCTGTGACTGGATACATGGGGCTTATGGGTTTTTGCGACCAGTGTAGATCCATATCAGTATGTACTATTCATCCGCACAGGCTGATCAGGATATGTACAATTCGCCATTCTATGAATGGAACACCCGTCATGGTTATATCGACAATATAGATCGTTATTAGGCTACAGGGGTTTATTATTTGATCACGAACTACACTGGCCACAAATACCATAAGCCCCATTTCTCCGGTCACATCCACATACCTGTCCGTCTGTACGAACGATGGGAGGCGATGGGAGCAACCAGCAAATGCGCCGGTCACTAGACGAAAATGTGTGCCTGCAGTATCTTCTGCACGTAGCCGAATGGGAACTCGTCAGGAACTCGGCGCATATTTCGACGTGAAACATTTTACGCCGGCGTGGAGTTCAGCCACTGATATTCAGTCTCTGCTGGGCGGATGATTGTTTTTGGGTTTGCACTTTGTCGACATTTCACAAAGCCTGCTGGAATTGTCGAGAGCATTCGAAACATTCTAATTACAGTCATACCTCTCTAAACCGGACATCCTAGCGACCCCATTATGTTTAATTTAGATGGGTTTCACTGTAATTTATATCATTGTCGTGTATGTTTATGATTGTACATGACAAGAACCGTTCATGGAGTGCTGAAATACAGTGAACCTCTCTAAACCGGACACCCTGGCGACCCCATTATGTTTAATTTAGATGGGTTTTCATCACTGTAATTTTTATATCATTGTCGTGTATGTTTATGATGTAAATGACAAGAACCGTTCATGGAGTGCTTAAAATACAGTGAACCTCTCTAAACCGGACACCCTGGCGACCCCATTATGTTTAATTTAGATGGGTTTTTCACTGTAATTTATATCATTGTCGTGTATGTTTATGATTGTAAATGACAAGAACCGTTCATGAGTGCTTAAATACAGTGAACCTCTCTAAACCGGACACCATGGCGACCCCATTATGTTTAATTTAGATGGGTTTTTCACTGTAATTTATATCATTGTCGTGTATGTTTATGATTGTAAAGACAAGAACTGTTCATGGAGTGCTTAATTACAGTGAACCTCTCTAAACCGGACACCCTGGCGGACACCATTATGTTTATTTTAGATGGTTTTCACTGTAATTTATATCATTGTCGTGTATGTTTATGATTGTGAATGGAGAGGTTCCATGGTATCAGGTACAAGGTAGTACCCCCCCCCCCCCCCCCCCCCCCCCCACACACACACAATGTCGTATCACCGTATTTTGCCTAGATTTCTTTTGAAAATCAGTCATATTGTCCGTAAATGACAGGGAACATTGACAAAACACGAAATGCGGCCTGTATCATATACATGACGCAGGGAGCAGATTGGAGAAACACTATGAACACCGACAAACGTAGCTGCACGTTTTCCGCTTTATAGGTTTAACCACATTACATCATCAGATATTCATGCGCGGTGTAGTCAAAAGTAGTACGTTAACAAAAAGAGGCCATATTTGTTATCCCATAGACACTCTTTGCTTGCAGACACCAGTCAATTGATGCTCTACTCTACTTCACAGGCATGTTAATGTAGCATTTGCATCAGTTTCAAGCACATACATGTACTTTGGGTTTATTTTGTAAGTCGGATCATGTTTGTCATGTGAGGCGGTTTCAATTCAAGCCGCTGTCTTTTTTCGCCACCACCAGGGTGGTCAAAGGAGATTGCATTTATCTTTCTTAACAATAATTAAACCTATATTTTAATTAGTGACCTATATTTTAATTAGTGAATATCCAGAGCAGAATGGCTGCAGGTTATGGGAAAATAGGTCCCACAACATCCATACGAAAAATGAAAGTGGCAGAGAATAACACAATGTGTGGTCATTGGTTAGTTTATATAGGAAATATATCTTTGGTGGTGGTGGACCTCTAAGCATCAATAAGACCCACATAGTGAATTCAGCTGTCTGGAGAATAATTAGTTCACGGATATGAATTCTTATATATGTCGATACAGCGAGAAGAATTGCATCAACGTAAACTTGCGGTAAAACTTTGCGTCACAGAAAATATTGCTCAGAAAGCTTCGCGGGACATTTTTCTGAACCGCCTACGTAACAATAGGAACAATCTCTTATCACTACAGTATTTGCTGACAATTGTCATTTTAGTGAAATATATTTTTTCGGCCAAAATCGACATCCGCTGGAAGCCGGATCAAGTAATCAAATATTCCATAGTGACACAAACTGACCAACCTAGTCTTCAAACATAGCTAACCTCACGTTATTGTCACATATATGATCAATACTCATACACTAGCAGTCGCATAAACCAGCTTTGTGACCGTCTCTGGTCAATAAAGCCATTTTTTCTGACTGACCGTTCCAAGGCGGGATCCTTATCCAACAAAAACACGTTTTTAGTGGTTATTATGTTGCTAGATTTGTGTATGTGGTATGTGACTGCAGAAATCTTAAACATGCTCTTATGTAGGCACACTTGTTCATATTACAACACAGATAGTGAAGTGTTTGTCCCATTATGTCTTGACAACTTCAAAGGTGTCTATCTGTTCGAGTTGGCGCGAATTGTAACAAGTCACTGGCTTGAGTTGAACGGTCATTATACGAAAACTGCTGGATATCTTGGCTCCAAAGTTCATACTATATCAGGGAATAGGACATAGCTGTGAATAGCTGGCAGATTTTCCAGATATATAAACATAAGTTGTCCTTATATGTTTAACCACACTAAATCATCAGATATTCATGCGCGGTGTAGGAGATTGAATTCTTTTCCAAATGTGGTACACTTGACCTTCAGATAATACCGTTGAAGAATTTTGATGGAAGTAATCTGAATGTTCATGTTCTCGGCTATGTTTGTTTTACATGACTGAGTATGTTGGTGACGTTTGCGAAATCATTATGTGTCAAAGTCACGTTCTGTAAGCCAAGGTGAATGTCAAATGACCCTGCAATGTACAACTATTCTTATCGCAGTACTCGTTGTACTGCTCTGTTTGTTGCATTATCGAGTATAAGGCGTTAGAGCTGATTGTTTTAATTGATGAAGTACTTCACTGTTTTTTTTGGAGGGGGGGGGGGGGAGGAGCGGGGGGGATCAATGTCATAATGCCTGAAATTAGAATAATCTGATCTGGTGTCAAATCCTCACCACACCAGAGGCACGTAGCCCCATTCCGTAAAGGTAAATAGGTTTAGTACTATTGTTACTACTTTTATAATGGGTATAACCGGATACAACTCAAGTAGCAGGAAAGTCAAGCCCGATGGTCACCCTTCGCATGCTCTCAACCATTTGGCTGCCAGAAAAAAAATTGATGCAAGTTTTGAAATCTGTATGTCAACATGTGCTCGTTGTCACCAGTACACTCGGAAGAAACTCAGAAGCTATCTGGAAATCAATAAATCATACTAGTAGGACATACACAATGGATAACTTCCTGAACGTGAGTTATAAACAGATAACATCCCAGTACATATATAAATGACAGACGATAATAAGTTGCTGGAGGTCAATCGATGAGTCCAAATATAGGTAGACCACGTGTATTATCATATGCTAGCCTCGTGTTCGCGCATAATAGCTACATGATAAAGTGCACGTGCATGCATGTCAATATAATAGTGTATCTTGGTGCGCAAAATAGACATGTAGTGTGGCTCAGTGGTAATGAAGCGGGAGAATATCCGTTTGCAGAACTTTTATTCATTTTATTTGGTCGAGAGTTCGAACCTCACAAACTCATTACTTTTGTCGATATAATTCTGTTCTTTTTATGACTTATTGCTGGAGAAGGGAATAAGTGAAACGGCGATGTGACATGATCGGCGAGAACATACTCTTCAAGTACACAGATATGAAATGTGCATTCAGTTATTATCTTTCTTCAAAGTGAGACCAACGTTCTACATGTAATCTCATGCTTTGTTGAATGAATGCAATTTGTAAGAGCAACACGCATACAAAATAAATATATAATAACATATAAAGAAATCAAAATGTATGTGTATATACATGTATGTATGAAAAACTAAGATCCGAACTCACTACCTACGGCATCGATATCAGCCACGCTAACCCCTCGACTACATAAGACTTGATGATTAATCTCAAAATCAATATTGAAAAGCAATACTGGCACGGGTATATTTACCTGTCTCACCTATTACGTGTTTTGTTTTTTTACCGGTTTGTTTGTAAACAAGTAGCAAGTTATCGTCTGCGGACTATACATGTAGTCATTGATAACAGACCTACCCTGAAACATGCATAGCTTAGCGCACTACAGTATAGCTAATACAATTGTATTGGTTTTTACTACACACTGGAGAATACGCCTGTTGTGTGTTCCAAGATAACAAGGCAACTATGGCTTGAATTGATAGTGAGAAAAAATACAACACATGGAGAAAACATACACCATGTCTAAGTGGTGCAGACATACAACAATATCATTGGAAACCATTGAGGCACGCCATGTGATTTTGTACCTTCGGACATCTGCTTAATTTCATTAAATACGTTTACAATATTTACAATATTTTTCATAAATTAAGTAAAAAGTTGACAAAATTTGCAGATTACATGCGGAATTATATAAATTGTTTCAACTTTTGACGCCATTTACGGAAAATATTGTAAATTTTGTAAATGTATTTCATGAAATTACGCGGGTGTCCGAAGGTACGAAATCCCATGGCGTGTCTATCTAAAAATGCCAAAGTATTTATAATGAATTCCATAATTGATAATAGGGTATTGTCGCGCCCGCCTGCGTGATATAGTCGGCACATGCGATCGGGTTACAATTTGTATGCCCCAGGGGCCCGTTTCACTAACGAACTAAGCAAGTACTTTTGTCATAAGTTATAACTTAAGTCCGGAGTACGTGCTTAGTCCGTTTCACAAAACATCTTAGCAAGAACGACAATCGCCCTGCCCTGCCCTGCCCTGCTATGCCTTAGGATCTTAGGCGGTTGGAGGTGTCGCCTAAGACAAACGAAAACAATGCAACATATTCCGTAACCTAAGCCTATTTTGTCTTAAGTGGTCATTCTTTTCTTTACGAACAATGAACTAGACTTCATGGATAACGAGGACCAAATATCGAAATGCAGGCTGTCTCGTGACTTTTTTCTACAAGTATGCGACATTGCACATGCTGACATTATACGGTCAACCCTGAGATCACACAGTCTGTCAGTGTCATTGCAAGTGTTGACTGCATTGCGATTTTGCGCAACTGGTAGTTTCCTGGCGGTTACTGGAGAGATATACAACATTATCAAATCAAGCGGTTCTAGAAAGTGGAGTATAACTTTTGCGGACAGTGTTAGCCTGTGTTTCGTTTCTGATAAGGAGATACCTTGTTTTCAAACTAGATGGAGAAACAGTCCTGACGCATTTAACAAAATGTTCAGGCCCGTCCGCTGAATGCACGCCCTTACGGAAAACGAAAGGCAAAACTTATATGCGCCTTATAAGCGCCTTATAAGGCGTTTATAATGCGCTTATAACTTGCATCAAATCTGGTGTATGCGAGTTATAGGTATAAGGCGCATATATGCGCGTTATAAGGGAAGTGTATGCGAGTTATAAGGCGCATATATGCGCGTTATAAGGGAGTGTATGCGAGTTATAAGGCGCATATATGCAAGATATAAGGCAGTTTACGCATATAACTCGCTTATAAAGCGTTTATAAGGCGTTTATAAGGCGCTTATAACTTTCGCAATTTTCATACTCATTTCGCATATAAGTGAGAACTTAGTAATTTCTGTCCATTTTGCGGACTTAGAATTTTCTGAAGAAGTAAAATTTCTGCTAAAATGACAGAGTCCACATGACAATTTATTATAGTATTTTTTGTTTCTTTTTTTATATATTACAATATGGGTATCAAAATATTTCGTTTCGCATGAACAGCATAAAAAAAAACAAAATATTCAGTAAAAACCGATGGTTTCTTGCAGATTTATTTAAATGTCTGACCTTGACCCTACCACCACCCACTTCAGGATCAGTTAACTCTTTACATTATGTGAGAAATAACGGTTGAACTATTTATAAAATAGATCAGCAGACAACAATACAGTAATATTGTATATTTCCTTCTGAAAACATGTCTGAAATGTCATTATGATGCAATTCTAATGAAATTTCACGACATATTTGGAAGTTATTTTCATTTTTTTCACTGCTAGCATGGAAAGGGTTAATTGATTAGACAAACTTCAAACCGCAAAGAGTGAGTGAGTATTGGTGTTTAACGGCCTATCAACAGCTAATGTCATTTACGGCTGGGCAGGTTTGACTATCATGCATTCAACCTGTCCATGATGAGGGAAATTCCCAAAATCAGAACTCAATATTTACAAAACTATAATATATTCAGTCCTGAAATCCGAATATCCTGACCTGGTGTCAGGTGCATGCCGCACCAGATTCACTTAGCTCTGCCCCAAAGTAATAGGATTAGCTATAAGCTTATTACTTATTAATGGAGCATAACAGGATTTAGCTCTCAAGTACAGGGGGGGTATGTAAATGAGGGCCAAACCATGTAAGTCGGCATTCCGGAAAAGATGAATACCGATCGTTAAACTACACTACGCTGCTCCCAAACACCACCCAGCAAACCGCAAAGAGTGATTGATTATTGGTGGTTAACGGTCTATCGACTGCCAGGGTCATTTAAAGCCGGGCCAACGGGATGGATTATCCCGTATCCAACGTGTCCACAATGAGGGAAATTCCCAAAATCAGAACTCAATATTTACAGAACTATATATTTCAATCCTGAAATTGGAATATCCTGACCTGTGCCAGGTCCATACCGCACCAGAGTCACTAAGCTCCAGCCGCAAACGAAATATGATATGTACAGATCTTATTCCTTTTTATTGTTCATAACAGGATTTAGCTCTCAATTACCAGGGAGCCAAAACGGTACATGAGAAACCAAACCATGTAGGTCGGCATTCCGTAAGGATGAACGCCATCGTAAATTACCCTTCACATGCTCTTAACCATCACCCAAACCCGCAAAGAGTGAAAGATGCACAGAAGGACACACAGGTCCTGCAAAACATAATGCCTGACTTATCAGAGGGTGTAAAAATATCATATGGCAATCAAGTACATCTACCGTACATTATTAGGTAAAGGTTTACTAGTATGTTTCGATTGAATTTGGCATCTTGCAAACATATACAACATCTGGTCGGTCGAGTACTTCAACCAAAACACATTTATGAAGCAGATTATGAATTGGTATAATGCAAATAGAAGTATTGGCATTTTGCAACCACGATCGTAGCTCTGGTGCTTTCCAGTACTTCATATGATTTCTTTAATTGATTCTAGGGAGTCGGGTAATGCTGTTAGATGGTTTTAGGAATTTCAGTCTTTTATCAACTAGTTCGACATATTTATAGAGAGGAAATGGTTGACTTGGGTGTTCTGATGTAAACCACAGTTTTAAAAGCAATTTTGTAATACCCAACAAAACACAGTGCATGTAATCAATGCATGTTCCGGAAATCTCTGTAGGAACGAGGGACCCTTAATTCACTCCTCTTGATGTAATGTTATTTTCAATGGCACTTTCAACATCTAATATGTGTCCTTCATGTGTACGTTTAGGACCACTTGGATTATCTTCCTTGAAAGGAAATATGTGCACATGTCTCTTGCACTAGTCTTGTAGGTTTCACCTGGTTGCAAATATTTACTGCTGCGATTTGACAATAACGAGGACACACATCACATCTGTTTGTACATAGCAAGATAGAGATATAAACCCTAATGGGGCCAATGAGCAAGGAAAACGAAATGGTAGCAATACAACCATATAGAAATCGATATGTTTAGACCAGGGACAGGTCATCTGGGGTGTGTCGAAACAGAACCCTCGCAGTCGTTGTGGCTGTTTGCGCCGAAAAGTCAGCGGCGGAATAGCTGACATACAACAACAACATACGCGGCGTGTCTTTGTTTAGAGAATCTGAGAAGAATTATCTACGATATTTCGAACAACAACAGCATAACATATCAAAGGTACAGTAGTCTCGCACACAATATTTTTCCACATATAAGGCCAAGTCTGCATGTGACTTATATCCACAAACTCCGTTTTATGTAAGCTCGAGAGTTTTGATCGGACCATATTTCCCCATTCCTGGACATAACGGACCATACGATAACTCTCCAGAACAGTGGTTACATTAACAAAACCAATAGGCATTTTATTTTGCAACGCAACTGCTGATTATGTTGCCATTATTGCAACTAATCTATCCCTTGCATCCAAAACAGATTTCCTCTATTTTTGTGAATATTTGTCCATGCAATAGCTTATTTTATGTTAGTGTATGTTACCTAAATCTTTTATTCTGGAAGTCGGTGTGACGTATCACAAGTCACGTGACCGATTGCGTTTGGGGAATTATCGGTACATTTTGCTCTACAATACATCATTTTCATCCATAATATAGTTGCGGCACCAGTAACTCTTTAATTACTACCATGCTGTCCGTATCAGAGTTACGGACGATACCTATACTAAAGTAGCAGGGTTCCGAATCAGATCTGGATCACATTTCTAGTTTCCTTATATTTCTGTAATCCCTTGGTGAGTACGACGATTAATCAAATTCTTTAACGGTTGATTAGCTAATTATCATGTTGCCATTACCGTCACATTGTACAACTTTATAGTGATATACATGTAACATGTTCTGTGTACCATATCGAACTCCCATCTTGTCATTCAAGGAAATTATTTAGTTCTAATTAAAGCACCCCAACTAGCCATTTTATGGTTTTATGAGTAAATGAGACGATTCTAATACACAACAACTTGCCGTTTTTGTTTAAAAGGTTTTATGCGTTTGTGAGTAAATGAGACGATTCTAATGCACTACCAACTTGTCATTCTTTGCATTTGTGCATTTTTCTTGCTAAACTTTTATTACTGTTTCTATACAAATTGAAATAAAGTAAATTTATTAAAATACTTCTAAAATGTTATTCATTTTTGAAAGTTAAATTGTTTTCTATGACAGTGTTCTCCACGGCCACTTATAAGGTGGTGGCCCCCCACCTTATCATGAGGCACCCACCTTATAACTCAAATTTTGATGTGCATAAATTAAATAGCAATGATCTTCCAAATCAACTTCTGGCATTGAATTCATCAACATATGTTCAATAAGATCACTTTTTAACATTTCTTTTTGTATACCCACTATTAATGGAGAAATTAGCAATTTCATTTGAGTAATTTTGCATGTTAATTTTAGATATTTTCAAAATGCCCCCACCTTATAATTTTGGGTGGTGGAGAACATTGTATAAGTAACGTGATTAAACCGAATATTGCAGATTGGAATGTGTCAAACACAGTTTAGTCCACTGGCAATATCCGGAGGGGATTAATTAGCCTGGAAGCCATTGCGATGTGCGAATTCAACAATCCAACGGGATAGTCCTTCCTTTGAATAAATATTTTCTTCTGTTAATATTTTGAGAAAAGTGCTTATTTTATATATTCATCTATTTAATTTTAATATACACAGTTGTGAAAAAAGTATGAATCTATTCTTCCAGAAGATAAAGAAGAGTTGTTGGCGGACAAGGTTCGGCTGGATAAGCGCTGGTGGCCGACAAGAAACCAGCTGCATATATACTATCCGCCATGGGGATTTGTGATGCGGATATAAGTAAAATAACGATTCGGACACCAGAAGAAAACACAACTGATGGTATATATGATCATGTCGTCCGTTCTCTGTTGACTTCAGTTTTGTGATGTTCTCTTATCTCTTTATAAATGTCTCCCCCCATGAAATGGGAGACATATTTGTTTTTGGCTTGGTTGTCCGTCCGTCTGTCCATCACAAAATTTGTGTCGCTCGTAACTCCAAAAGTATTTCACTTATAGTCGTGAAACTTTACACACATACTTGTCATCATGTGAACTTGCGCACCTGTGTGTTTAGATGCGGTTTCATCCAGTATCCACAGAGTTATGGCCCTTGATTTCGTTAAAATTGGTCATTTTCAACTTGTGTCGCGCGTATCTCCAAAAGTATTTCATTTAGAGCCGTGAAACTTTACACAAATACCTGTCATCATGTGAACTTGCGCACCTGGGTGTTTAGTAGACATAGAACTCTGGCTTCCACTACCGTTACAGCCATAGGTCGCAGCCATAGCCGCATGTAGCGGAGGTTTGTCAAATCCACAATGTCGATTTTGCGAGTTCAATACGCGCTTAATCTCGTTGAATCTTCGAGAAGCATTGATAAACATATTATTGCCTATAAACACGTTAATATATGCGACTTACATATTAAAAAAAGACAATTATAGGCGATTATAAAACTTTACCTATACCGGTATTAATTTCTCGCAGTTCAGACATCTTACATTTTGAATTCTGGGATGTCCGAAGTCGTTTCGGAAAGGCATGTGACGAATAATTAACGTTTGCCGGTACTATTTTTATAAATGTGGGTATTCCAAGCAAGATGACGTAATCCGGAATATCAAGTTATTTTTCTTAACTTATTGTTATGGGATTGCTTTTCTGTTTTATGTCTTTTTACGGTGGAAAATGTATGTAAACATTGCCACGTGATTTATTTGACAAGCACGTGGTAAGGTCATGACATTCCGCGGTTTAATTTGATTGGCCGCGCAGTTAGAATTCCGAGTGGAATTAGGCAAACATGATTTCTCAGTGTATTTATGCTCCCCGAAAATATTTTTTCCGGGGGAGCATATAGTTCCCGCCTCGTCCGCCGTCCGAGTTTACTTTAACGTTTTTATGCCCCACCACGATAGTGGAGGGGGCATTTAGTGTTACCCTTGTCCGTCCGTCACAAAACTTTAACGCTCGGGTAAATGTCTTATAATTTCCTTTCACAGATTTGCTTCATATTTCATACACGCATTGCTCCAATGGTCCTCTACTACCCTGTGACAAATCCACATTCGTCCCGCCCCCGCCAAGTTCAGGGTCAAGGTCACAGACTTGGTGCCTTCGAAACCTTAACGCACGGGTAAATGGCTTACAATTTCTGTTTCCTTGCTCAGATCTGCTTCACATTTCACACACGCATTGCTCCATATGAACATATGAACATGACTTACACACTCCACACGCTACTATGACTTTGACCTTTTCAACTTTACATATTTCACACACGCATGGCTGCCAGCAGGGGCATTCGTGTGCCGACAGGCCACATTTCTAGTTTCCTTATATTTCTGTAATCCCTTGGGGGGTTAACTTCAAACTTTGTATACTTGTTTATCATCATCCATATCTTCATTCTGCAACCCATCCGTGCCCAAGGTCAAGGTCAAATGACTTTGAAATTTCCCCTCCAGATCTGCGTTTTTAATTTCCTTATATTTCCGTAAGCGGACAACAATGTGTTGATATTTCTTTGCTAATAAGGCTATTCAACACCTACGTCAAAACGGAACCGAACCAAACACTAGCCCGATTAGTTCACTTCATTTTTTGGCAAGCCTTTTAATATGAATCTGCGTATCAAAACCTTAAATTGTCATCTGTTACAATTTTTGTCCGCTTGCGGAAAGCACTGTATGTAGTGCATATGGTACAAATCTAATAATTAGGTTGAAGAAATTCCATGACATATTCGTCTGCTATTTTCAACTGCAAAGAGTTAACTATCATTACATTTGAAATATTTAGGGGTATGAACTTGAATACCGGTAAATGCACATGTACTTGTACCTTTTTATTTCCCAACAAAATTATTTGGGAGGGCATTATGTTTTTGTTGTAGAATATGTCACTGGGAAGTTTAAGACATGTTCTGAAAGGGATGTCGTTCAGGCCATCAACGGAAAATGTACGGAATGCCGATCAACATCCCGGGCCAAGTCACCAAAACGCTGTAAGTAAAACTAGATTTTTGCATTATGTTTTGCTACAGCAAATCCATGACCCACCCCCTCCCCCCCCCCACCCCTTTTGCCAAGGCCAAGGTCACAAACTTAGCACATTTATACATGCATTCCTCATGTGAATAGCTATCATGCTGTAGAAAATCACCAACTTAGTGTGTTCATAAACTTAACGCTGGGTTAAATTTTGTTTTCCTTCTCATTTCAGGGAGCGCATTGATATTTCATACATGCATTCATCTTAATATGCTATATCATGCTATATCAAATCCACGATCCACCTTCCACCACTGACCTCAATGTCAAGGTCCACCGCACACCCCTAAGGCCTTATCCCAAGGTCAAGTTATATAATATTCATGTTTTTTATACAACTGTGACAAGTTTGAATGAAGGCTGCCAACAGGCGAGCTTCGTTGTCTTCTGACAACTCTTGTTTTGCATGGAACAGCTTGATATTTCATACATGCATTCCCCAGGTGACCCTCTATCAGTCTATAACAAATCCACGACCTACCACTCGACCCTTGTCCCAAGGTCAATGTCACAAACTTAGTGTGGGGTAAATTTCTCATAACTTCCGTTTTCTTATCATGGAACACCTTGATACCTCATACATGCATTCAGGTGATGATCCTCTATAATGATGTAGCAAATCCACGATCCACTGCCCACCTCTTACCCGAGGTCAAGGTCACAAACTTAGTGTGTTCATAAATTTAAGGTTGTATTAAATTTCTTAAACTTCTGTTTCTTTACAGGGAATATCTTGTTCCTCTATCATGCTGTAACTTGTTGGGATGTTTTTATACAACTGCGTTCCGTTTGAGTGAAGGCTGCGTCATTGTCTTCTGTTCTCTCTTGTTGTTTCTCTATTTTTACAATACAGGTTTTAAGATGTTCTGGTAATCAATCAATCTATTTGTGATATATTTGCTACATTAAGTTACTGTTGCTAGATGCTTACCACCAAAAAAATAAATCACATGAGAGCATGTCTATAATTTTATATTGTAGATTGATGCGGATCAACACAGACCACGGTCACTACCTACAGACCACCTTCTTACGGGCCAGTGTAAAAACCTTCACTTTGCGGCGGACATATGTGGGGGGAGGGTGGACTGTCCAATAAAATATTGGCGATGCAACCAATCAATCTGTGGTTCAATTAACAATATAATATTGTGATAACAAGTGTATTATTATATAAACAATTATATAATATACCGGTAGATGACCTTGTTATTGTGTTTATATTCACATATTAGGTCCACTTTGTCATGGGAATCTACGTGTTGCTGATTAGGTAATTATACCCCTCAACGATATGTTGTGTTATAACCCCTCAACGATAGTTTGTGGGGGTATACTGGTTTCACCTTGTCCGTGCGTGCGTGCGTCCGTCCGTAACATTTTGGTTTCCGCACACGATAACTTTAGTTCCTTTCCTCCTCCGATCTTCATCAAACTTCACATGTGCACTTATCTCAATGACAGCAAGACACCTATTGAATATGGGTTTTGTCCGTTCAAGGTCACTGTTGCTAAAAAATACTTTGATATTCGTGTAACATTTTGGTTTCCGCACTATAACTTTAGTTCCTTTCCTCCGATCTTTATCAAACTTCACATGTGCACTTATCTCAATGACAGCAAGACACCTATTGAATATGGGTTTTGTCCGTTCAAGGTCAAGGTCACTGTTGCTAAAAATACTTTGATATTTGTGTAACATTTTGGTTTCCGCACGATAACTTTATTTTACATATTTAGGGGTACCTGGGCCCACACGGGGGTATTCCGTCAGCCTCGCTTACTGACCAATCTGGTTTTGAAACCGCTAGGGACCGAAGTTGTGATCATTATTGAAGAAACTGTCAGGCTAAGGATCAAGCATGCATCTGTGGATGACGGTGGCACTCATTGCAACCATATTGTGGAGCTGGCCTGGTTATAAGGCGCATATATGCGGGCTATATGCGAAGTTATAAGGCGCCTATATGCGAGTTATAAGGCGCATATATGCGAGCTATAAGCGAACTTATAAGGCGCATATATGCGAGCTATAAGGCGCATATATGCGAGCTATAAGGGAACTAATAAGGCGCATATATGCGAGCTATAAGGGAACTTATAAGGCGCATATATGCGAGCTATAAGGGAAGTTATAAGGCGCATATATGCGAGCTATAAGGGAACTTATAAGGCGCATATATGCGAGCTATAAGCGAAGTTATAAGGCGCATATATGCGAAAACAGATCAAAGTTATACTGACGCAGATCGATTCACTTATAAATGCCATATAGTTCGCTTACATCTAATTTGCATACATCTAATTTACATACAAAATCCATATATGCGCCTTATAAGCGCCTTATAAACGCTTTATATGCGAAAAGTTATAAGGCGCATATACAAATTTTTGGTAAGGGCGTGCGCATTAATCCAGTCCTATACTGGTAAACATGTTCAGGGGTAATCCTATATGTGTGACACTGACTGACACAGTGCATGCATTTCTACATGTAATCAACAAATTACCCGTGTCCAGTTCATATAAATATAATATGTCATTCGGTAGTTGTATCAGATACATCCATATATGACCGGGCATACCATTACTAATCGACAGTACATGTGTTCTGCTGACTCTGAAACGTGATTTCTGAGTTAATGAGGTCATCTAAGTAAAATTTAAAAAATGGTCGAACTACATTTTATTGGAATGTAAAAATAAAAGCATTGTTAATTGCTTCTTTTGTTGCTGTTTCATGTCATATGCCAGTTTATATTACAGTATAAGGTTCACTAGTTGGCAATCAATATATCCACATGTATTCAATGGCGTCGGAATACTGAGATAAAATTTATATTCTACACGAGATTATTTTAAAAAATTAATAATATTCAACATATATAGGCTTGCAAATCCGTTATTTTAGATGTCAAAACAAATAAAGGGAAAGTAAAGTCATCATAAAAATATAAGCCCCGAGCGGGATACGAACCCGCGCGGCACATACCAAAGCTGTAAAAAACAACTAAGTTGTAACTTATGACGGACTTGTTATGACCGTTGTGTTGTGAAACCAAATAAACAATGACTTAAGTCGGTCATAACTTTTGTCATTACACGAACTTATGACCAAACTAAACTAAGATTTGTTAGTGAAACGGGCACCGAGTCAATGGGTTTAGTACTAAATCCCATATATTACCTGAGGATGTACAACTGGGGGGGGGGGGGGGGGGGGTATTATTATTATTATAGATGTGCACATAGTTTGATGGAACTGATTAGTAAAACTAATTTTCTTAAACTAATTTCCTTGTACATTTGTGTCGGATTTATGCACCTAATTGTACCTATGCCGGAATCGCCTGAACAAACAACAAGTAAACGATCCACTGAAATGCCATTATCGCGTCCAATTCGTGGGTGAAAACTTTCTTTTAACCCATTTTCGACATGGCGAATACGTTCGATATTTCTAAAGTCGCATACATAATACAAAGTTAAGTCCTATTCTAGGTCAGAGCAATATTTTGAGACTCACAAATATGTTCTATACAGGGGCGAGACAATGACCAAGAACAAGTTGCGACTGTATTCATTTAATAGTCAGTAAGCATATCCATCATGTGCAATGGTGAGGGACAAGGATATTCCACCTTCGTGATCAGAATATGTCGTCAGAAACTCGGCAAAGCCTCGTTTATGACCACATATGCTGACACACGGTGGAATATCCTTGTCCCACACCATTGCACATGATGGATATTCTTACTGACTATTAAATGAATACAGTCGAAACTTGTCCTTGGTCATAAATGTGCACTTTTTCGATAATTAACCCATTCACTTTCACGGTTTCTTTGATAGAACTTAACGTTCGGGTACATTTATTATAACTTCTGTTTCCTTATATAAACGTATTGATACTTCACACATGCATTCCTCTGATGGTCCTCTAGCATGCTGTGACGATTTGATGACCCTCCAACCACCAGTAATCTGAAGGTCAAGGTCACAGACTTAGCGCCTTCACAAACTTAACGTTCGGATCAATTTCTTTTAACAGCACAGCATGATAGAGGACCATCAGAGGAATGCGTGTGTGGCATATGAAACATTTACATGAAAGGAAGCAGAAATTATAAGAAATTTTCCCGAGCTGGGACGTACAGCAGAGACTTACAGTAATGACGCCGGTAACACTATATGCCCTCCTCACCATTCGGTGTCGGGGGGGGGGGGGGGGGCATAAAATTGTACGTCATTTACACACTACTGATGTCAGGACATTACGATACTCAGGGGTGGGAAACAGTTCTAAATGCCAAATCCTGAATATGGCTAAACAAACATATTTTTGCACCCACAAATACGTAAAAGTGTGCTTCCCAAGTTGAAACATTAGTATTTTTCTTCAATGATCGAGAACTTCAAATCCTGATTTCAGGATATATTCTGACAATTCCCACCCCTGGACATTGTACCGACACATACTTTGCAAATTTCGCACTCATCAGCTCATGCAGAAATAGATTTATCAAGGTTTTGTACATTTGCTACATTTTATTATAGTCCGTCTACATTTATATTACATAACAATGAACTATCAATTCACAGGTCAATAACACGGTAAAATGGTTCAAAAGAAACTACAATGTACCATAAATTGAGATGAAAATTGTCATGAAAACAAAACAACAAGACGAACGCCGGGGAGTGTCTCACCCACTGCGAATGGGTCAAGCTTACTCGAATGACCCGAGGTGGTTAGCTATCAATGTGAGGAAGCTACTAATGAACTTTAGTGAACATTCAACTAATGTATCAGGAGATATGCAAACAATGTTTATGGACGTGACCTGTATTTCAAGAAAAGTAGTACAATGTCACCTGAATAACACAGGATGGTTAGGTATCACTGTAAGCATGTTACTGATGAAGTTTGGCGACAATCCGACTAACGTATGAGGAATATGCGAAATCTGGACGTACGTCCAAAGTTTTGACGGATATGACCCTATATTTGGAGAAAATTAGGTCATGTCACCATATTACCCAGAGTGATAAGGTATCAATGTAAGGAAGCTACTCATGAAGTTTGGCGAACATCCGACTGACCTATCAGGAGATATACACAATGTGGACGTACATCCAAGTTTTGACTCATGTGACCGATATTTCGAGAAAAGTATGTCAAGGTCACCCGAATGACCTACTGTTGTTAGGTATCGATGTGAGGCAGCTATTGGTGATGTTTGGTAATAAGCCGCCTAACGGATCAAGAGATATGCGACGTCCAAAATTGTTGTCGACGACAACGACAATGGGGGCGGCGACAACGACGACCGCTATGTTTCATTACTTTCCACTATCATGGGTGAGACAAAAACAACTGCCACTAAAGGCCAATTATTAGATAATAATAGACATTTCGTGGCTGTTTTTGGTTTCTGTTGCTATTTTTATTTCTCGGACTAAATTGTGCATGTTGCTAAGCACTATCAGGACAATTTAACGATTTCAACAATACATACCTCTATAGCGGTGTATGCAAGCAGTGTAGATACAGATTGTAACGAGCCGTCTCATCAGGATTTGCACTTTTTAAATAATTTAATATTTCTTTAGAGAAACAAGAGGCCGACATGGGCCTGTATCGCTCATCTGAAATGTGTATCACATTTTATTTTCCAGTTCAACACCACAGGCCTGTATAGTGGTATTGGCAAACAGTGTAGATCCAGATGAGACAAGTATTTTCATATTTTTGAGAACAAAAACACCCCATTTTCATAAATGGACTAGTCTAAAAATCATTTTGTCACGATTAGATTGGTTGCAAAATTAACGTATCAAAATCCATTCCAGCTACTTAGGGTGAAAGGGTTAAAGTAAATAAACAACGGCACGGACTGTCAACCATACAGTGGAACCTGTCTAAACCGGACACCACGAAAATACATGTGATCTTATTTTTGATGAGTTTCTTGGTCATTTATCTCAGGTGATAATGTCTGTTCGTGATCGCATAGCACACAACCATGGCTCAGAATAATCAACTACCTGATTTACAGTGAAACCTCTCTAAGCCGGACACCCTGGGGACCTCCCAGGGTGACCGGTTTAGTGAGGTTTCACTGTATATACCAAGTTCCATCAAAATTCGTCTCCAGGTTAATAACAAGTATTTTGAATAATTGTTCAGGTTGTCTCAAAATATGTACAGTCGATGGGGGGTTAACGGATCACAGGGAACAACTGGTCAGTTTTGCATTTCAAGCCCCGCAAAGTAAAACATTAGGTAATTTATAAAATATAATAAACATAAATCATAAGGTCTACCACCTCTGAAGGCGACTAACCCAATATTTTGAAATTAAGCATCTTTTACTGAAGTGTGTTTTATAGACCTTTCGAGATTTTGGTGGTCATCTTGGTGTAATCATCCAATTTCGACAAAAAAAATGCTCCAGAGTGATCGTCTCCTCGATACCTTCGATATGCTATATGACATGTGAAATGTGAAATTTGACCCCGACTTGACTCCCCGGGCCCGCCCATTTTTGATCCCGGAGTCATAAATTTAACACATCTGAAAGAGCATTGACTACCGATCATTCCTGCCAAGGTTCATCGAAATCGACCTGGCGGTTCTTGAGAAGACGATTTTTATGAGAATTTGATCTACTTTTCAACGGCGGACGTCTTGGATAGGCGACGACGCCCATTTTAACAAATCTCACAAGGAGTAATTAACAAATAGACCATCCCCGTGAAGTTTGGTCAACATCGGCCAAGCGGGTCAGAAGAAGAACAGGTCGGAAAAGTGTTGACGAATGACGTGCGGACGGCGGACGAAAAGCGGTAACAATAGCTCACTTGAACCTTCGACTCGGGTGAGCTAATAAAACACCCCCTTATAAATGGACTAGTCTGAAAATCAATGTGTGACAATTGGATTGGTTCTTAAATTAACATATCACAGTCCATTTTGGTAGTGTACAATTTATTATTGTCTGACTACAGTTATATTTTCCAACACTGCAATACTAACTAATCCACATGTTAATAACACGTCTCAGGGATGGTAAAATGGTTTAAATTACGTGTTTAGAAACCGCCAGAAATTCAGAGAAATAAAAATTGCCATGAAAACCAAGAAGCATGGTCAGAAGACAACGAAGCTCGCCAGTTGGCAGCCAAGAGTCACACACAGGTGGGGCTGATGTTACAACGGCATCAGCCAACCAGATTTGTCAGCAAACAATAGTAGGCAATACCCGTTGGGTAGTCCCTGACACCAACTGTTCTAAGTATGTGGGGGTGGGGTGGTGTGGAGCCACGGTCACAGAATGATAACAATCACCATACTGCGACAAACAAACATAACTAATAAGACATTTCCTCAATGTTAAGCTTTGTGAACACGCCTGTTAGGGGTTGGAGGGTCGTGGATCCGTCATAGCATGATAGAAAATCATCAGAGGAATGTTGCAAAGAAAACATAAGTTATAAGAAATTGACCCGAACATTAAGTTTGTGGACGCCGAATACACCGACGACAGACGCCGGGGGTATGCCATTAGCTCTTCATCAACCACGTGCAGGCGAGCTAAAAACAGCCACTAAAGGCCGATTATTAGATAACAATCGACATTTAGTGGTTGTTTCTGGTTTCTTCTGCTTGTTTCTAAGCATTATTGGCGAAAATGTAACCATTTCTACACTACATACCTATATAGCGGTGTTTGCAAACAGTGTAGATCCAGATGAGCCGGCTCGTAACGAGCCGTCTCATCAGGATTTGCACTTTTTGCAAGTAATTTTCATATTTTTTAGAACTTGAAAATGTGTCCGTATGACATGGATGCCCCATTTACTGCTTTACAGTATAAAACGGCCTTTGTTAGAACATTTTAATCCGAAATGAAGATTTTGACACACCAAGTATGTGACCTTGACCCTGGACTTAGCCGGGGCGGGACGAACGTGGATTTGTCACATGGCAGTAGAGGACAATTAGAGCAATGCGTGTATGAAATAAGAAACAGATCCGTGCAAGGAAACATAAATGATAAGACATTTACCTGAGCGTTACAGTTTTTAACACTTCAAGTATGTGACCCTGGACTTAACGGGATCGGACGAACCGAGCGTTAAAAGTTTTGTGATTGACGGAAAGACGGACGGACGGGACACGACGGACAAGGGTAATACTAAATGCCCCCTCCACTATCATGGTGCGAGGCTTACGGAATAACCCCACGTGGGTCCAAGTATGTGACAATGACCCTGTGCTTAGCGGGGGAGTCACGAACGTGGATTGATCACAGAGCGGTAGAGGACCATTGGAGCAGTGCGTGTGTGAAATGTGAAGCATATGCGAGCAATAAGCCATTTACCCGAGTGTTAAGGCTTCAAATGCACACAGTTCTAACCTATAGACCCTGGGCTTAGCGGGGGCGGCACGAACGTGGATTTGTCACAGGGCGGTAGAGGACCATTGGAGCAATGCGTGTGTTTGTTTGTTTGTTTGTTAACGGCCTATCAACAGCTAAGGTCATTTAAGGCCGGGTCAATGGGTTTAGTACTAAATCCCATATATTGTCTGTACAAATACATGTACATGTCCAAGTACATGTACAAATAAGGTGGGGGGGGGGAATCCCAAAATCAGAACTGAATATTTACAATAAAAAACGATATTTTCAGGCCTGAAATCAGAATAATCCTATCTGATGCCAGGCCATCGCCACACCAGAATCTCTTGGCCCCCTCCCAAAAGCAGTAGGATCAGTAATAATCTTACTACTTTTATAATGGGCAATAACCCAATTCAACTCCCATGTAACAAAAGAGCCAAAATATAAAAACGTACCTGCGGGTCAAACCAGGTAAATCGTGATTCCTATAAGGAGGAACCCCTACCGTTAATTTACGCCTTCACGTTCGCCCAACCAACCACCTACGCAATGCGTGTGTGAACTATGCAGCAGTTCCAAGCAAGGCAACATAAATTATAAGCCATTTACACGAGTGTTAAGGTTTCGAATGCACCATGTATCTAACCTAGACCCTAGGCTTTGCGGGGGCGGCACGAATGTGGAATTGACACAGGGCGGTAGGGGACCATTGGAGCAATGCGTGTGTGCAATATGAAGCAGTTCCGAGCAAGGCAACATAATTTAGAAGCCATTTACCCGAGTGTTAAGGTTTATGATACATCATGCATGTGACATTGACCCTGGGCTTAGCGGGGCCCGCACGAACGTGGATCTAGGGAGGTAGAGGGCTATTGGAGAAATGCTTGAAGCAGATCGCAACAAGGAAACAGAAACTATAAGCCATTTAACCGAGCGTTAAGGTTTAGTGACGGACGGACGGACGGACGGACGGACGACCTGACTTCAGTATACCCCCAACAACTCGTGAACTAGGAAGCAGTTACGTGAAAGGAAACAGTTATTGTAAAAAATTTACCTGAGCATTAAGATTGTTTTGAATGCACTAAGTATGTGACCTTGACCTTGGGTTATGAGGGGCCCTGAGGATCCTGGATATGTCACAGCACGATAGAAGACCATCATAGGAATGCATGTGTGAAATAAGAAGTAGTTATATGAAAGGAAAGAGAAATTATGAAACATTTACCCACCTTTTTTTAGTTTTGATAATATGAAATAAATGCTGAAAACCGCATGTAAAAATAACAACTATTAAAAAGTTACAAGCTTTGAACATGTTAATTAGTTGAAATATGCGTGTTCCACTATGAGGTCATAGAAGAAAAATTATTTTTTATGTTTATTTACATTAAGTCTATGTGATTTTTCTCTCAATATTTTATTACATGAACTTGATAATTTATGATGAAATAAAATGAACAATGTCAACAATTTTCTTTTAATAAATACGTTTATTATTGGGATTTTCAAAATTTTGTTGGACATTTTTTGCATAAATTTGCATAAAATGTACAATTATAAAAACTTTCATAACTTTCGATCGGATTATAATTTTTGCATGGGGTTTTATATTTTAAAATTTACTGTTTCTATTAATATGACCTTTAAGGTTTTGAATGCACTAAGTTTGTGACTTTAACCTTGGTATTAACGGTTTCCCGAGGATCGTGGATTTGTTACAGCATGATAGAGGACCAGCAGAGGAATGCATGTGTGAAATATGAAGCAGTTATGTGAAAGGAAACAGAACTTATAAGAAATTTACCTGAGCTTTAAGGTTTTGATTGCACTAAGTATGTGACATTGACCTTGGGATTTGTTACAACATGATAGAGGACCATCAGAGGAATGTATGTGTGAAGTATGAAGCAGTTATGTGAAGGAAACAGAAATAATTATATAAAATTTACCCGAGCATTAAGGTTTTGAATGCACCAAGTAGCGACCTTAACCTTGGGCTTAACGGGAATCCGAGGATAGTGGATTTGTTACAGCATGATAGAGGGCCATCAGAGGAATGCTCGTGATGCATGTGAACCATTAAGTAGTAATTTGAAAGGAAACAGAAATTATAAGAAATGTACCTGAGTGCACGGGACGGGGGACGGGACAGGCGGACGGGACATACGGACGCCGGTATACAATATATGCCCCCTCACCATTCGGTGGTGGAGGCATAAAACAACCCCTTATAAATGGACTAGTCTGAAAATCATTTTGTGACCCTAACATATCACAGTCCATTCCGGTTGTTTGGGGTTGAAAGGGTTAACCATTTTTACCAGAGCTCCAGATAAGGTGCGTATTGGCGTATTTTACACACTTATTTTAGCAGAATACGCATTGATTGTCAAAAGTGTGAGTACAAAATACTCACTGCAATGTGAAAATACGTATTGATTTTCAAATTGAATAGTGAAAACATGGTAATAAAGTGTTTGCTTTTTGCAGCTCAAATAAGTGAATTGTTAATTTTTTTTATTTGTGTTTATCATTTGTTCCCTATTTAATAAGGAAGAACATCAATAATACATTTGTAAAAGTAAAATACGCATTGCATTTTAAATCTGGGTGTATAATACTCTTTAGATACAAACTTACCTGGAGCTCTGCATTTCACATTAACCCTTAGACCGCTACACACAACAATTGTCGTCGGCTGTTGCTTTTATATATTGCCTTATTTCTCAATAAAAACATGGTTTGACAGCACTTTAGAATCATTTCCAATGAACATGATTCTGAAGTGCTGTCAAAGCCTATTGCAAATTATTCTAAAGTGCTGTCAAAGCATGTTTTGATGATACAAATGGAAAATAGAAAATAAACAGCAGACGGCAAACAAAATTAAGATATAATGTAATTTTTAGACGATCCTAAATTTGCACTTACGAACATTTTAGTCGTACGAAGTTTAGTGAAACGGCCCCCGTGTACTGAGTGGCATTTGTGGTCAGTCGGGCTCCTGGTATACTAGCGCACTCCTGTACGTAACCTGATCAGGTTCCACATTGTTGGTTTGGAATATGGCGGGTGATTCACTGACCGGATGGTTAACAGTGTATGCACTGGTAAGACTGTGCGAATCTGGGTTTCTCTGGACCTATACTGGTCACAAACTCCATAAGCCCCATTACTGCAGCCACATGTGTATATCACAATATGAATGAAACATAAAATACATACATGTAGATGGGTTTTCGCAGTGTAACAACAGGTGGTAACATTTCATGGTAGATTACACAAATATGGCGGTGAATTACTCCATATATGTGGCTGTCACTGAAGAAATGTTTGTTTGTTTGTTTGTTTGTTTGTTTGTTTATTGGTGTTTAACGGCCTATCAACAGCTAATGTCATTTAAGGCCGGGCCAACGGGTTCGATCCCGCATTTAACATGCTGCATAATAACCTGACCTGGTACCAGGTCCATATCACACCAAAATCTGACTGAAGAAATGGGGCTTATGTGATTCTTTACCAGTGTAGCTCCTGATCAAATGTCACACTATTGTAGCCTGATGACGATCTACATTCCTTGTTAGATGAGAGATGGGTATTTCATGGATGGAATGGCGACCAGTGCAGATCGTGATCAGACTGTATGGATGCACAGGCTGATCTTGATATACACTGGTCGCAAAAGTCATAAGCCCCATTTCTCCAGCCACAGCCACAGCCACAGTCACAGCCACAGCCACATACAAGACAAATATTTATTTAACCAAGTGAGATGATTATCAATTAATCAAATCAATTTAATTTGCATTAAAGATACACACAATGTGATTTTATGCGAATAAACATTTCAAACATGTACCGATGACGTGCGAAGTTAAACGAGGAACGTGCTACATGAAGATTCCTAGCTTCCTGACAAAGTGGTGGTCGGGGGGGGGGGTGTAGTGTAGTCATAGACAAAAACTGGTGGTGGTGGTGATAACTAGCTCACGAGATAATCGGAGCAGGGAGGCAAAACTTAATTACCCTCCACTTTCGACATTAGATGGAGCTAAAACGATTATAACAAGGGAGATAATTGCCGCGAGTATTTTACCGAGGATAGTTACAGTTACTGCCCTTTACATATGCTTTCTGTTAGCAAGTTGCAATTCGCTGGTCGGCAGGAACTGGGTATATCGTAATGGTTATCGACGGTTTCTTATTACACATTGGCAATCTATACAACCGGACACCAGAGTCATGAATATTCGTGTCTCGAGTATCGGACCCTACAGGCCAAACCAGGACAGCGGCTGTCTGCCATTGCTTGTTTAATAACTCAGTGTAACTTGATACCAGAAACACGAAAATACGCGTTTCTCGTATCAAGCAGCACAGGGTGGTTTAAACCAGAGTGAACCGTACGAACCAACGCTGATTTTTAATTTGTGACCCGTGACAGAAGAAATGGGGCTTATGGTTTCACTAAACTTCGTACGTCTAAGAACTAAAATGTTCACATTAGCAGCCGATTTGGTGAAATATTTTTTCATATTTAGTGACCTCTGCATGTAGATGGAAAATCGTAGCATTAATGAACCACGTAAATCTGTGAGAATTTATAGAATTATTTGTACAAACATTTTTGTGTATGAAGTTTAGTGAAACCAGCTCTGTAGCATGATAACGATCCACACTGCTATTTAGAAGCATGACGGGTGTTTCATTGATGGAATTGGAACAGTGCAGATCCTATCAGACTGTGCAGATGCACAGGCTGAACTGGATATACACTGGTCGCAAAGCCCAGCCCCATTTCTCCAGTCACAGCCAGAAATAATGCAATCGTGATTTGGTCCTACCACAAAACAAACTGTTTAGCTGGGAGGACACAATCACTTAGTGCATTATTTCACGACAATTATCTCGCTTTAAAACAGTATGTATTAAAAATATAATGCATCCACATTTGTGTATTGAATGTAAAGCGACCACATCAGGAAACACGTTAAGTTACATGTAGCACTACAGCTTCACTGAATGATGGTGTACATGTGCAATAAAAATAGACTTTCAAACACGTTGTTTGTGATTAAATATGGTATTTGTTAAACCGCTTGACTGATTACATAAGAAACTCTGAACAACTGTGTTGTGTGACGCACTTGTTTTCTTTTGTCCGTAACTGACACTGTCTTGTAATTTATGTTTTCCTTCCTGGATTGCTTTCAGGTTTGGCTGATCACTTAATACGAAATCAGTGAACTCGTTTAGATAAATACATATATAGTCATCACTCATGTAATATCATTTATGCACTTTAATATATGCTGTCCTTATATGTAATCTAACATTTGTGTTAATTTAAAATATGATATTTAGTGAACTCCTTGACTGATTGCATAAGAACTTTACTTAGCCACGTTTCTTATGAACTCGTGATAAATATCATATATAGTAATCGCGCATGTAACGTCGTTTGTGCATTTTAACATATGCTATGCATATGTAATAAACTTGATCGATTAGCCTCGTTTCATGTGAAACCAGTAAACTCGTTTGATAAATATCATATTAAGTCATCACTCATGTGACGTCCTTTGTGCATTTTAACGTATGCTGTGCTTATGCAAAATAAATATGCTCGCTTAGCCTCGTTTCTTGTGAAACAATTAAACTCGTTTAGTAAATATCATATTAATGGTCACTAATGTAAGACAGTCTACATGTATATACACTTTACTAGCAGCTGTGCTTAGACACATAATACAATCTAATATTTCTGAATATTTCTGTTTGATTTCAATATGCTTATTTCAACTTGCTCGCTGATTTTATAAGAAATTCGGCAGCGCTCCAGATACGTTTTGTATCTAAAAGAATATTATACCCCCAGATTTCAAATTCAATGCGTATTTTACAAAAGTATTATTGGTTGTCTTCCTTATTAAATACGAAACAAATGATAAAACATGAATTAAACACATTTAAAAATTCACTTATTTCGGCTGTAAAAAGCAACACCGCAGCTCAACTAAGTAAATGTTCAACTTTATTACAGTATTTTCACTACTTAATTTTAAAATCAATGCGTATTTTCACATTATTGTGAGTATTTTGTACTCCTACTTTTGATAATCAATGCGTATTCTGCTGTAATATCATATAAATATGTAATACGCACCTTATCTGGAGCCCTGAAATTTAAGTATAGCTTGTTCCATGGGAAATTGGTAAATTTGTCTGATACATAATTATAATATCATATTGAAACATCGCTCAAAGGCATGAGATATCCGGTATTCACTTTATCATATGCTGTGCTCATACATTAAATACACAGGAACACATTTCATATGGATATACTAGACAGTTTGAACATACATAATATACACAGGAGGCCATATGCACTTCATCGAATATATTACACAATTTGAACATACATATAACATGGAATATTTACACCTTCCATAAGTTCATAATGGAAACGCCCGTTCAACGCATTGCGTTTATATCCCAATACATGACATTTGCCCCACGTGACGTTGTAGATTCGTTCAAGTGACGGCACGTTAATTGACCGGCAACGTCGCTGTTCCATGAATTGTGACTAAATGACGTACAACAAGCTGATTATTAATGTTAACGCCATAGTTGTGAAACTATGAAACATAAAATGTAGTGAACATTTTACATTAAACGGACCAAATGTTTTTCCTTACTACAGTAAACGCAATAACACATGGTTTTATTCCTAAAATTCACATGAATCCAGCTAAGTATAAGTTAGTTGCGAACAGTAACTCGTACCGTCCGTAGCCACAGTCCGTAGTCTATAGATTGCAAGAGTTGCGCCTAAGTTTAGTGAAACGGGCCCCTGGAGTCTGTTAACGATCTACATGAGCGGATATTTCATTGATGAAATGGCGAACAGTGTAGATCCTGATCAGACTGTGCGGAATCATGCACATTCTGATCCGGATCTACACCGGATTATTTCACAATCGTCTCGACATAAAATAGTATCCTGTCCTCTCGTATTTTCGTGCGCTTAAGGACCCATTCTATACTTGTTCATCATTTGATTCAAACATAATTTCTTCCTAAATGTGATGGTATATATCATTTATATGTATAACATATATGTAAACATTAGCTTGTCACTGTATACTATACGACACATGGAGTACACATAAATACACAGTGCTGTCAATATATAAAATCCAGTGACATGTAGGCAGTTATCTGAGTGTATTGTCATTGGTGTCTTACTCGTCTATTATGCGTGTAGATACAGCTTTAACTATGGGTAACGGGTACACTAACAATAAACTGTACATCAGATAGAAAAGTTTACACATTGAAATTTATTTTGATATTAATGGGAGAAATGCTCAGATATCTCGTCTTTTGTAAAGTGTTCTGGCATAATATTTATAGCACGCTGTTTTCATATCTGTCTATGATGTATTGCATCACATTTTATTAGTTTTACTGTCATATTATTTGCTGTATGTGTCAAACGGTCGAAGTGGTGAAACTGTACGATTGCTTGTACCTATGACCTAATTCCTTAAGCAACAAAAACTACATGTGCACATAAATGGACAACGATAAATACATATCAACATTACTATATATAACGAACATATTCAGTGGAAAGACTTCGAGATGTTCACATGCGATATCTGTTCAAACGAATTTAAAAGGCGAGACAACATGTTGAGGAATAAGAAGACCATGTATAACAATGACGAAAGCGTAGCGTATCGGATAATGAATCGGATGAAGGAAGTTCCTTAACTCTGTTATATAGTGGAGGGACATAACAGAACATTCATTTCAAGCGCTTTTGTTTTAGGCAGGTATAGCCTATCTACAAGCGTTTCTGATTAAACGACGCACACGACAAAATCCCACTAGAGGGTAAGAATAATAGATTTGCGGATGTTGTCTCGCCTTTTAAAGTCCTTTTGGAGAGGTACGCTTCTTTGAACGAGTCTCACCGCGTTCCAACAAATATACGTCACCGTTTGTTCGTACATGTCTGGGGTCGTTCGCCGGTTTGGCGGCTACGTGTTTCAGCGTTGTCTCGCCTTTTTAAAGTCCTTTTTTTGGAGAGCTGTGGTTTTTTAACGAGTCTCAACACGTACGTGTCGACCGGCGATTCGCAGTTTGTTCGGTAAAACCCGTCCCAACGTGTTGGCGGCGGCATCTTGGCGACGCATCCGATCAAAAACACTTGTTTTTTTTTTAAATTTTGGCGGCGCATCCGATCAAAAACACTTTTTTGAATTTTGGCGGCGCATCAGATAAAAACACTCGTTTTTTTTTTTTAATTTTTGATTTTCGCGGTTCAAAAAGCGCTCGATGTTGTTTAAATTTTGGAGGGAAAATCAGAATTTTTGAATTTTGGCGCGAAATTTGAATTTTGGCGCGAAATCTAGGGGTCACTGAGGTCGCACTTCGCACTTCACCTTGGACACTGGGCGAATTCACTCTATACTACTTACCACAAATCACAGTAAGTTTATGCAATGAAATATTATTGTGTTTATATGGTTTATCAACCTCTATGTAAGATTATTTATCTACAACATGGAAGCTACAATTAGTGATTCGCCACTTGACCCGGGCGAGGATCAGTGCACTCCGAGCCGGATGGACTAAAAACCACTCGGCTGGATTCCGCATTCAAAATAAACACGTAGTAGTTGTAAACTTGAATGTTGCATCTTGAAATGTCAGTTTTGTAAGTGATGAGTGTTATCTTGTAAGCTTAGCAGAGCTGCATCTCTAAAACAATTCATTTCTACATGATATCCAACTAAATGTATTTGTTTGTGTTGAGTAGTTCAATTATAATTAAATGAAAATAAAATGCACGTTTTGCATATAATAAGTCTATAGGAGGCAGGATTTGTATTCCATAGTTATGGCACGGGAGTGTAGTTAGACAGATTGAAAATAACTAAGAAAACAAACGTTTGATTTTGAAAATCGGAATCCATCTTCAAATTCTAAAAGTATTTCAACAAATCCATTCTTAGCCCCCATGTTAAAGGTACATGCCCACTCAGTGGGCACAGAATTGTGGCACTATTCCACCAGTACTAAAAATTACAAGTGCCCGGTATACAGATATAATCATTAAGTATTATTTATTTTACTGATAGTGACTCGTCAAGCATGCTATTTTTTAATTATTTATACTACTTAAATGCGTCACCTGAACAAAATTACATTTTCGACAGATTATACAGTAAATGCAGAGAATACATAGTAATGTAAGTTAACATTTTAAGGAAACACGGTTATCGCCCCAGATATCAGTGTGGAATTCAGTTTACGTCCGATATAAAATGTATAATAATGCCAATCAATACATGGGGCTGTGTGAGAGTTGAACTGGTCGAACTGCTGGAATAGTGACCCAAGTATACACTTATTAATCCTATAAAGAAACATGTTGTGCCTACTGAGTGGGCATGTACCTTTAAAGGTACCATGCCCACGTGCCAGGTTATAATATAGGGAAGCATATTTGTTTCGTCCATTCGTTAGATATGACATTGTTAGTGTAAAATAAACATCATGAAACCATTTCCCGACGATATAATTGGCATTATTATACTTCGTATATCAAACATGAATTTCCACATGATATCAGGGGCGATAACCATGTTTCCTTAAAATAATGTTAACTTACATTACTATTTATTCTCTGTATTTATTTTTTGATATGCAATGATCACACTTTATACTCTGTCGAAAATATTATTTGTTCAGGTGATTCATTTAATTAGCATAAATAATTTAAAAAATATCATGCCTCATTTGCATATGAAAATAGCCTGATACCACCGCGCGTCACTATCAGTAAGCTAAATATTACTGAATGATTATATCTGTATAGCGGGCACTTGTAATATTTAGAACTGGTGGGATAGTGACACAGTTATATACTTATTTAATTCCACAGTTTGTGCCTACTGCGTGGGCATGTACCTTTAATATCCCATAAATTGCACTTTCCACATAAAATCGAAAATTGATGGAATTTAGTCAAATAATTAGGGCCCTGCGTCCCCCGCTGCTCTATAGGTTTCGCCTGTCAGTCCGTCCGTCTGTCTGTCTGTCTGTCCGGGCTAACATCCAGGAGTTAAGAGTTAAGGGGAGGAGCCTAAGAAAATAGATTTCTTTGATTCATTCCGTAAGCTCCTAATTCTATTGAAATCTAGGAGCTATTCCTTTGATCTTTTAAAGAACAAATAGCTCATAAACCCGGAATGTTGGAAAGTCCGTCCGTTTATTTTTTGAAAGTTTTTTGTAAGAGTTTTCTCAAATCACCTATAATTTCTGTTCGCCTTCAGCAAATATTTTCATATTGCACACGTGCATTACTTAGTAACGATACATTCTTCCACATTAATACAATTACTCTCGATACTGATCGTACGTCTGTCCGTCTGTCTGTTTATTTATTTGACAGCTTTTGTAAGTGTTTCTCAAATCACCTATAATTTCTGTTCGCCTTCAGCTAATCTCTTCATATTGCACACATGCATTACTTAGTACGATACATCCTTCCACATTATAAAATACCCTCCCTACATACCGTCCGTCCGACCGACCGACCCGACCGACTGACCGACCGACCAACGAGTCCGTCCGTCCGTCCGTTTGTATGTTTATTTATTTGATAGTTTTTGTAATAGTTTCTCAAATAGGGCCTAGCTAAGCGCATGGTGCCTATTTATTATTGAGGAAAAATCACTTGCATTTAAATATTTTTTAAGATTTAATGTTTAACAGTTTGTCTCTGAAAAACGTGGAACAGACAGTAGACGCACGCTGGTTGTTTCATTGACTGAATGGCGAACAGTGCAGGCCCTGATCAGACTGTGCGGATGCGCATGCTGATCTGGGGCTGCATTGGTCGCAAAACCCATACGCCGCATTTCTCCAGTCACAGCCACATATCGGACCAAACTACTAATTACAAACAGAACTAATTACAACAAGAACTGCGTCTGTCGAACGCGGATGCCACCTGCAGCATATTTGAGAAACTGTGACAAAGTGGTTAACCGAAAAGTGTGACGGACGAACGGACAGACGGACAGACGGATGGACGGACGGACAGACACACAGACGGACTGTCCAAACACTATATGCCACCCGTTTCTTCGAAACCCGGTGGCATAAAAATAACTATAAAACATACTTTAAATTGAGAGTTATGTACAAGAATATGTCAATCTGCAATAACATGAGAAATAAGCAACTTACTGTTTATGGCATAAAACAGTCAACTTGGTTTTAATCTCACAACTTGAACACTTTGACCATATTTGTCTTGACCTCAGCAACATAGAGGGTATTGTTCACGTGGTTATAACAGATGGCCCGTGGTAACACAACCTTTCCTTGACAGAGCACGTCTATCTGGTTACACTCCGGGGACACGTGGTGGATGTTGTTAGACAGCCGTCCAGAAACATAGAAGCTGCCATCTCGGTGTTTGGTTATTCCCCTTGGCGACGGCATGTTGTCGGCCGTATATTCCCCCACCACCTCGCCATCGAGTGTCAGACGGGTTACACCGACTTTATGGGACACACACAGACTGTCGTCGGTGAGATGTCGTACGTACCATGTAGAACCACCAGGACATGTCCATATCGTGGCCACCCTCCGGCCCCCCATATCCAGCTTCACTATATTACCTGGTTCATCCCGTGTACTGGCCACCAGTTTGTTTCCACAGGCGACCGCACTCCGACATGATACAGCAGTCTCTATGACCCGCCCCAGGGTCAGGGTGTCGGTCACGGACATAAACTGGACGGTGTTGTTGAGTGGCATACTGACCACTAACTTTTCCTCGCTGACCGCGAATATGTCCGTTGGTGGGGACTGTAGTGCGACACGAGCCGCCAGCGTGTGATCCGTGTTGTAGAGTTTCACTGCATCATTCCCCCAATCACTCACCAGGAGCCTGCCATCAGCCAGGATGTCCATACCCCAGATATCACATGTCTTGCTGTCTGTAGGTGTCTTGGTGTTGATCTCAGTGCAAAGATACGGGTAGCTTTCTGTGAGTAATTTCCCGATGGAGCCCGCATTACTCAGCTCACTGAATAACTTTCTGTTTTTCTCAAACATGCACGGATTCACGGATATGGAATTTTGGAATTTTGAAATTGATTTATTGCAGTCATTCACTATTGATTCAGCCTTTTTGAGTAAGAGAAAAAGGCTATTCTCGTTAACAGCCTGTATTTTATTTGTGATGTCCGAGTGTGAAGATTTTATGATATCGAGTTGGCCCTGGCTCGACGTCTGGGCAGACGTCAGTTGTTTTATCACGTCGTCTACGTACTTCTGTTTGGTCAGTTCTGCCTCTGCTGCATGTCGGTCAATAATGGCCACCAACTCATCACGATATGCCTGCACGGCCTGTGTGTATTCCACGCTGGCTTTCTGTATGTCATCTATTAAGTGGGACGTTTGAAGTTTGATGCTGTTTAACTTGTCTGTCAGTTCATTTAAAGAATTCAGTTTATCTTTGCATTCCTGCGAGTCAGCTATTCCCTTCGCGATGTCGGGTATGTAGTTCACCTCGGGACAGCTTCTGTGGTCTACCATCACGCACGCCGTGCATCCTGTTTGGTTGTGAGTCTTACAATAATATTCTGTTACCTTAGCAGCGTGCATAGGGCATGTGTCGGTCAAGTTAGCAGCTCTCCGTTGGCGTCGCCCAGAAACTTCCATAGCTCACACTTTAAAGGTTACAGTTACGGTTACACTTTAAAGGTTACAGTTACACTTCAAGGTGACTGTTACGGTTACACTTTAAAGGTTACAGTTACACATTTTAAATCTCACAGTCACTGTTACGTTTACACTTCTTTATTAAAAGGTTACAGGTTACACTTGTTTTCTGCCAAACACGGTGGAATTTGTCAACACACAATGTAACGTATGAATATTGCAAAAGGAATTCACTCACTCTCCTGTCCGAATCTTCAATAGGCCACATTGATGTCACATACACTGATGTCACACTAATGTCACAGTTCACCTAGTTGGTATAAACTTTCAAACTGCGTCTGCCACAATTTCCCATTTCTGGTCAAACGCATATGTTGCGACCACTCATTTGAACCGTCTCATTGAGACGGTTCAAATGAATGGTCACAACATATACATTCAATGAGGAAAACTGAACATAGAAAGAGAAACGTCTGAAAATGACCATACGACTAAATTGTATTCTGAAAGTAACAAGTTAAATCCTGTACTAACGAACTTCAAACCGCAAAATATTCCGGCAGTTCATGTGTTACATGTCACTAAACTTTTTGTCACTGTTTGTTGTTGCAGAAATTCATAAATCCTAACGACTTATCTTCCCCCCTCGTCTTCGTATTTAGGAAATACTTTCAAATCGCCCCAGAGTTTATGAAAACATGTATTAAGAAGTATATTCACATATTAGTTTTTAATTTGACATTTACCACTGCAAATAATAATCTGATCAGTTTGAAAATGACCCGTATGTTGTATGTCGTCAAGATGAAATATTTCACAATACACCGACCCAGTGTTCTATATAAAGCTATAAATAGTTTACTAGGAAAGTAATTATATTGCTTATTTTCTAGTTTCCATTTTCCTCATCAAAAACATGTTTGACGGGATTTTATTTTTGAATCATTTCCATGCTCTTATTTATCGGGAAAGAATTTATTTGATTTAATGATTTGATGTAATGGTGTTTAACGGCCTGTCAACAGTTAAGGTAAGTTTAGGCCGGGTTAACAGGGTCGAATCCCGTATGTTACCTCTTGTGATGTGGGTAATAAGCCACATTTCTCCAGTCATAGCCACATATGAGTCTGCGGTTTATTCTACTATAGTACGTTCATAGACTGTGATAAACAGGGAGATAATCTAGTAATTCAATTCAGCTACAGTTTCAGTAAGTGCAATTTGTGAATCATATCACTCACATTTTAGCTGTAAACTGATACTACATTGTGTAATACAACAGATAGAACTAGGCTTCCATTCCAGACATTCCAATACACAATGTAACGTATGAATATTGCAAAACGAATTCACTCACTTTCCAGTCCGAATCTTCAATAGGCCACATTGATGTTACACACACTGATGTCACAGTTAACCTAGCTTGTATAAACTTTCAAACTGCTTCTGTCACAGTTTTTCCCCATTTCTCGTCAAACGCACATGTTACGGGGCGCCAAGTGGGACATGGCTCAATTTTTGTGCCACAAAATTCAATTTTTGTTATTCACTTTTGTGCCACAAAACTCAATTCTGTGTCACAAAATTCACTTTTGTGCCACAAAATTCAATTCTGTGTCACAAAATTCAATTCTGTCAATTCTGTGTAACAAAATTCAATTCTGTGTCACAAATTCAATTCTGCACACGCATGTAAGAAGGACTACCATTGGTCAGAAACTGCACTGGAGAAATGGGTCACGGTCGCCGATCTACACATTCAATGTCGATGATTCATTTCTCATTCTGCCGATGATTCATTTCTATTCTGCCATTTTGCTTCAACTATCTCCAAACAGTCAAACGTTGACAAACCCATTCGTATTTAAACTCATTTGCGTTATAATTGTACACATAATTCATGTACATGTAGATCTCCCGCGAGTACTGACCTCATTTATTGTGTATCGCAAGGTACATCTGCCCCAGTTAAATCAATAATACACGGTGTTCTGACTGCTGTCTGTGTTTATAAACATAATGTGTGTATTGGGCCATTTGATTGAGGAAACCATTTGTAGTATTTGTGTAGATACCATGGATACTAAGATGGTGTAAATAATGCATGCAGACACTAGTTGCGAACACGTAACTTCGCAACTAGTAGACACAGATCCAATACCATTTGTTTCGCAAGGTTATATCTACTGTTAGAATACGACGTCATCTAATGTCATTTTCGAGCATAAAACGTTAACTGATAAATAGAATACCAGGCTAGTGTATTTTAATATCAAGTTTATCAGGCTCGGCTCGGAAACGGTAGGAATTCCTCGGCAAGCCTCGGAATTCCTACGCGTTTCCTACTGCATTGCCTGATAAACTTGATATCAAAATACACTAGCCTGGTATTCTCTATATATGGGCATGCTCTCGGGTCTAGCTATGTCCCGGCTACTTTATGTTTGACCCTGTTTACATAATTGAGGGAAATTCTGAATATTTTTCTTATTTCTCCTTCAAAGTATATGCTTATATGGTGTGACCACTCATTTGTAATCATAATATAACCAAAATAACTGTCCATAAAGAAGCATAATATTGATATATTGGGTTATATTTTCGCATTGAAATATTTAAACCTGCAAGTGTACTCCACCATCTAGTAAAATGGACTAAGACCGATCTCAACCAATCAAGGTAGAGATGACATAGACTATCCTACGCAAACTAATGTTTGTGGACAAAACTCACTTTTGTCCCACAAAACTGAATTTTTTTCACAAAATTCAATTCTGTCTTACAAAATTGAATCCTTTATAACAAAAATGAATTTTGTATTATATCAGAATTTTACATAATTGGATTTTGTGATTTTTAGTGTTACAAAACTCAATTTTGTCTGGACAAAATTGGTTTTTGTATCAGAATTTTACATAATTGGATTTTGTGATTTTTAGTGTTACAAAACTCAATTTTTTCCGGACAAAATTGGTTTTGTACACATAATTAACCTGTCCTGCATGGCGCCCCGTACATGTTGTGACAACCCATTTGAACCGTCTCATTGACACGGTTCAAATGAGTGGTCACAACATATGCATTCAATGGGAAAAACTGAAAATAGAAACAGAAATGTCTCAAAATGTCCACTCACCTTTTATTGCCGAAGAAATTCATAAATCCTAACGACTTATCTTCCGCCTCGTCCTCGTATTTAGGAAATACTTTCAAATCGCCCCAGGGTTTATGAATACATGTACATGTATTAAAAAGTATATTTCACATATTACTTTTTAATTTGACATTGCCGTCCAACACTGCATCGAGTAATCTAATCAGTTGGAACTTGACCTGTATGTTGTTTGTCGTCAATATGAAATATTTCACAATACACCCGACCCAGTGTCCCAGATAAAGCTGTTTACCAAAAAACGGGAAACAATTGATTTCATTTAATGATGGTGTTTAACGGCCTGTTATCAACTAAGGTCTTTTAGGCCGGGCTACCAGCGTCGAATCCCATATTTTACCTGTTGATATGGGGGGGGGGGGGTAAATACCAAAATCAGAACTGAATATTTACAGAAAAATATAGAAATGTGCCCTGTGGCGCACAAATTCCCCCGCTGGCAGGCAAAGAAAACGAGGCGCACTTGAAAACACAGAGGACCAGATATTTGTCACAGCATGAAAGCAGAGCAATGTGTGAAATATCAAGCAGATCCATGCCAGGAAAGCAACATTATAAGACACTTACTCGAGTTTCGAACGCACCAAGTATGTAACCTTGACCCCGAGTTTAGGGGGGTATGTGACCTTTGTCGTAGTGTGTGAAATATCAAGAAGATCCGTGTACGGTAATAGGAATTATAAGACATTTACCCGAGCGTTAACGTTTTGAATGCACCAAGTATATGACCTTGACCCTGGGCTTAGCGGGGGCTGGACGATCGTGGATTTGTCACAGGGCAGTAGAGGACCATTGAATCAATGCATGTGTGAAATATGAAGCAGATGAGTACGAGGAAACAGAAATTGGAAGACATTTACCCGAGCGTAAAGGTGTCCAATGCACCAAGTATGTGACCTTGACACTGGGCTTAGCAGGGGAGGAACGATCGTGGATTTGTCGCAGGTCGGTAGGGGACCATTAGAACAATGCGTGTGTAAATTATCAAGCAGATCCGTGTAATGAAACATAAATTATAAGACATTTACACGAGCGTTAAGGTTTCTGGACGTACGGACGTACGGACGGAACGTGCGGACGACGGTAACACTGTATGCCCCCCTCACCATTCGGTGGCGGGGGCATAATACATATTCAACCCTGTAATTAGAATAACCTGACCTGTTGCCAGGTCCTCTCCACACCCGAGTCACTTAGCCCGACTCCGAAAAAGTAATAGGATTAGTACTAATATTAATACTTTTACCAGATTCAACTCTCACGTACCAGAAAGCCAAACATGTACCTGAGGGTCAAACCAGGGATATCAGGATTCCGTTAAGGATGAAACCCATCGTTAAATGTTCCCGTTGCATGCTCTCAACCAACCTATTGAGAAAGAAGACGAAATATAAAACAACAGTAGAGCAGACAACAATTTCCTAAAGACACTGTTTCTACGATGATGTCTCAGATATTTCAAAACGGTATGTGCTTCCTTCTTTTCTTTTGCTTTTTTTTATTCGTTTTGTTTGTTTTTGTTTTATTGACTGCAAATCAGTAGAATACACCATTGTAATTATATGTGGCTGTGACTGGAGACATGGGGTTTATTGTATTTGTGACCAGTGTAGCTCCTGATCAAATAGCACACTCCCGTAGCCTGATAACGATCTATATTGCTTCCTAGAAACATGACGGGATGGCGAACAGTGCAGATCCTCATCAGACAGTGCAAATGCACAGTCTGATCTGGATATACACTGGTCGCAAAACCGATAAGACCCATAGTGACTCGCGGTGGTATCAGGCTATTTTCACATGCAGATGAGGCATGATATACAATTATTTATACTAATTAAATGCGTCACCTGAAAAAAAATAATATTTTCGACAGATTAAAAAGTATGATCATTGCACATCAAAAAATAAATACAGAGAATAAATAGTAATGTCCGTTAACATTTTAAGGAAACACGGTTATCGCCCCTGATATCAGTGTGGAAATTTATGTCTGGTATAAAATCTGCTTCATATTTCACACAAACACATTGCTCTAATGGTCATCTACCGCCCTGTGACAAATCCGCCACCTTCCCACCACCGCTAAGCACAGGTTCAAGGTCACATATAACTGGGTCTTTCAAAACCTTAACGTTCATGAAATGACTTATAATGTCTGTTTCTTTGCACGGATCTGCTTGATATTTCACACACGCTTTGCTCTAATGGGTTTATACTGCCCAATGACAAATCTACGATCGTAACCACGCCCCCTGCTAAGCCCAGTTTCATACTTAGTGCGTTCAAACCCTTAACGCTCGGGTAATGTCGGGCTGATAATGTCTTTGCACGGATCTGCTTGATATTTCACACACGCATTGCTCTGCTCTAATGGTCCTCTACTGCCCTATGAAATATCCACGATAGTCCTGCCCCCGCTAAGCCCACAGTCAAGGCCACATAAATTGAGTTCGAAACCTTAACCCTCGGGTAAATATCTTATAATTTCTGTTTCCTTACATGAATCTGCTTGATAATTCATACACACACACATTGATCTGATGGTCAGTTTTCATGCTGTGTCAAGTCCACGCTTCTCTGGCCCTCTTTGTTTTCAAATGTGCATCGATTTCTTTGGCTGCCAGTGGGCGCATTCGTGTGCCGTCAGATCACATTTCTAGTTTAATTCGTAACATACACAATCGGCAAAATGACAGACGAAGCGACCGCCTCATCTGCCTCATCCTAGTTACGGCCCAGTACATCCACAAATTCAAGTAATCCACAAGTATTTACTTTTAATTTATAAACAATGAATGCTACAGAAGCCCATTAGGGCCACTTCTCTTTTTTTATTTCCATTTATTCAAGATCAAATCTTGAATATTCAAGATCTTTTCTGGAATTTTCAAGATATTTTCTTGAATGTTCAAGATCTTATATCTTGAATGTTCAAGATCTTATATCTTGAATTTTCAGGATCTTTTCTGGAATTTTCAACGAACGAAATCATCGAGAGCCATATCGTTCTGAACTGCAACAGATCTTTAAAGATCTTGAATATTCAAGAAAAGATCTAGACTAAATGGAAATAAAAAAAAGTGAAGTAACCCTAATGGGCTTCCCTAGAATGCAGTGTAATATGAATTTCACAATACCGGTACACTCCCCTTACGGAAAACGAAAGGCAAAACTTATATGCGCCTTATAAGCGCCTTATAAGGCGTTTATAATGCGCTTATAACTTGCATCAAATCTGGTGTATGCGAGTTATAGGTATAAGGCGCATATATGCGCGTTATAAGGGAAGTGTATGCGAGTTATAAGGCGCATATATGCGCGTTATAAGGGAGTGTATGCGAGTTATAAGGCGCATATATGCAAGATATAAGGCAGTTTACGCATATAACTCGCTTATAAAGCGTTTATAAGGCGTTTATAAGGCGCTTATAACTTTCGCAATTTTCATACTCATTTCGCATATAAGTGAGAACTTAGTAATTTCTGTCCATTTTGCGGACTTAGAATTTTCTGAAGAAGTAAAATTTCTGCTAAAATGACAGAGTCCACATGACAATTTTTTTAAATAGTATTTTTTGTTTCTTTTTTATATACTTATATGGGTATCAAAATATTTCGTTTCGCATGAACAGCATAAAAAAACAAAATATTCAGTAAAAACCGATGGTTTCTTGCAGATTTATTTAAATGTCTGACCTTGACCCTACCACCACCCACTTCAGGATCAGTTAACTCTTTACATTATGTGAGAAATAACGGTTGAACTATTTATAAAATAGATCAGCAGACAACAATACAGTAATATTGTATATTTCCTTCTGAAAACATGTCTTGAAATGTCATTATGATGCAATTCTAATGAAATTTCACGACATATTTGGAAGTTATTTTCATTTTTTTCACTGCTAGCATGGAAAGGGTTAATTGATTAGACAAACTTCAAACCGCAAGAGTGAGTGAGTATTGGTGTTTACGGCCTATCAACAGCTAATGTCATTTACGGCTGGGCAGGTTTGACTATCATGCATTCAACCTGTCCATGATGAGGGAAATTCCCAAAATCAGAACTCAATATTTACAAAACTATAATATATTCAGTCCTGAAATCCGAATATCCTGACCTGGTGTCAGGTGCATGCCGCACCAGATTCACTTAGCTCTGCCCCAAAGTAATAGGATTAGCTATAAGCTTATTACTTATTAATGGAGCATAACAGGATTTAGCTCTCAAGTACAGGGGGGGGGGGGTTATGTAAATGAGGGTGGGCCAAACATGTAAGTCGGCATTCCGGAAAAGATGAATACCGATCGTTAAACTACACTACGCTGCTCCCAAACACCACCCAGCAAACCGCAAAGAGTGATTGATTATTGGTGGTTAACGGTCTATCGACTGCCAGGGTCATTTAAAGCCGGGCCAACGGGATGGATTATCCCGTATCCAACGTGTCCACAATGAGGGAAATTCCCAAAATCAGAACTCAATATTTACAGAACTATATATTCAATCCTGAAATTGGAATATCCTGACCTGTGCCAGGTCCATACCGCACCAGAGTCACTAAGCTCCAGCCGCAAACGAAATATGATATGTACAGATCTTATTCCTTTTTATTGTTCATAACAGGATTTAGCTCTCAATTACCAGGGAGCCAAAACGGTACATGAGAACCAAACCATGTAGGTCGGCATTCCGGTAAGGATGAACGCCGATCGTTAAATTACCCTTCACATGCTCTTAACCATCACCCAAACCCGCAAAGAGTGAAAGATGCACAGAAGGACACACAGGTCCTGCAAAACATAATGCCTGACTTATCATGAGGGTGTAAAAATATCATATGGCAATCAAGTACATCTACCGTACATTATTATAAAGGTTTACTAGTATGTTTCGATTGAATTTGGCATCTTGCAAACATATACAACATCTGGTCGGTCGAGTACTTCAACCAAAACACATTTATGAAGCAGATTATGAATTGGTATAATGCAAATAGAAGTATTGGCATTTTGCAACCACGATCGTAGCTCTGGTGCTTTCCAGTACTTCATATGATCTTTAATTGATCTAGGGAGTCGGGTAATGCTGTTAGATGGTTTTAGGAATTTCAGTCTTTTATCAACTAGTTCGACATATTTATAGAGAGGAAATGGTTGACTTGGGTGTTCTGATGTAAACCACAGTTTTAAAAGCAATTTTGTAATACCCAACAAAACACAGTGCATGTAATCAATGCATGTTCCGGAAATCTCTGTAGGAACGAGGGACCCTTAATTCACTCCTCTTGATGTAATGTTATTTTCAATGGCACTTTCAACATCTAATATGTGTCCTTCATGTGTACGTTTAGGACCACTTGGATTATCTTCCTTGAAAGGAAATATGTGCACATGTCCTCTTGCACTAGTCTTGTAGGTTTCACCTGGTTGCAAATATTTACTGCTGCGATTTGACAATAACGAGGACACACATCACATCTGTTTGTACATAGCAAGTATGAGATATAAACCCTAATGGGGCCAATGAGCAAGGAAAACGAAATGGTAGCAATACAACCATATAGAAATCGATATGTTTAGACCAGGGACAGGTCATCTGGGGTGTGTCGAAACAGAACCCTCGCAGTCGTTGTGGCTGTTTGCGCCGAAAAGTCAGCGGCGGAATAGCTGACATACAACAACAACATACGCGGCGTGTCTTTGTTTAGAGAATCTGAGAAGAATTATCTACGATATTTCGAACAACAACAGCATAACATATCAAAGGTACAGTAGTCTCGCACACAATATTTTTCCACATATAAGGCCAAGTCTGCATGTGACTTATATCCACAAACTCCGTTTTATGTAAGCTCGAGAGTTTTGATCGGACCATATTTCCCCATTCCTGGACATAACGGACCATACGATAACTCTCCAGAACAGTGGTTACATTAACAAAACCAATAGGCATTTTATTTTGCAACGCAACTGCTGATTATGTTGCCATTATTGCAACTAATCTATCCCTTGCATCCAAAACAGATTTCCTCTATTTTTGTGAATATTTGTCCATGCAATAGCTTATTTTATTGTTAGTGTATGTTACCTAAATCTTTTATTCTGGAAGTCGGTGTGACGTATCACAAGTCACGTGACCCGATTGCGTTTGGGGAATTATCGGTACATTTTGCTCTACAATACATCATTTTCATGCCATAATATAGTTGCGGCACCGTAACTCAATTACTACCATGCTGTCCGTATCAGAGTTACGGGACGATACCTATACTAAAGTAGCAGGGTTCCGAATCAGATCTGGATCACATTTCTAGTTTCCTTATATTTCTGTAATCCCTTGGTGAGTACGACGATTAATCAAATTCTTTAACGGTTGATTAGCTAATTATCATGTTGCCATTACCGGTCACATTGTACAACTTTATAGTGATATACATGTAACATGTTCTGGTGTACCATATCGAACTCCCATCTTGTCATTCAAGGAAATTATTTAGTTCTAATTAAAGCACCCCAACTAGCCATTTTATGGTTTTATGAGTAAATGAGACGATTCTAATACACAACCAACTTGCCGTTTTAAGGTTTTATGCGTTTGTGAGTAAATGAGACGATTCTAATGCACTACCAACTTGTCATTCTTTGCATTTGTGCATTTTTCTTGCTAAACTTTTATTACTGTTTCTATACAAATTGAAATAAAGTAAATTTATTAAAATACTTCTAAAATGTTATTCATTTTTGAAAGTTAAATTGTTTTCTATGACAGTGTTCTCCACGGCCACTTATAAGGTGGTGGCCCCCCACCTTATCATGAGGCACCCACCTTATAACTCAAATTTTTGATGTGCATAAATTAAATAGCAATGATCTTCCAAATCAACTTCTGGCATTGAATTCATCAACATATGTTCAATAAGATCACTTTTTAACATTTCTTTTTGTATACCCACTATTAATGGAGAAATTAGCAATTTCATTTGAGTAATTTTGCATGTTAATTTTAGATATTTTCAAAATGCCCCCACCTTATAATTTTGGGTGGTGGAGAACATTGTATAAGTAACGTGATTAAACCGAATATTGCAGATTGGAATGTGTCAAACACAGTTTAGTCCACTGGCAATATCCGGAGGGGATTAATTAGCCTGGAAGCCATTGCGATGTGCGAATTCAACAATCCAACGGGAGTCGTCCTTTGAATTTGAATATATTTTCTTCTGTTAATATTTTGAGAAAACGTGCTTATTTTATATATTCATCTATTTAATTTTATATACACAGTTGTGAAAAAATGTATGAATCTATTCTTCCAGAAGATAAAGAAGAGTTGTTGGCGGACAAGGTTCGGCTGGATAAGCGCTGGTGGCCGACAAGAAACCAGCTGCATATATACTATCCGCCATGGGGATTTGTGATGCGGATATAAGTAAAATAACGATTCGGACACCAGAAGAAAACACAACTGATGGTATATATGATCATGTCGTCCGTTCTCTGTTGACTTCAGTTTTGTGATGTTCTCCTTATCTCTTTATAAATGTCTCCCCCCATGAAATGGGAGACATATTTGTTTTTGGCTTGGTTGTCCGTCCGTCTGTCCATCACAAAATTTGTGTCGCTCGTAACTCCAAAAGTATTTCACTTATAGTCGTGAAACTTTACACACATACTTGTCATCATGTGAACTTGCGCACCTGTGTGTTTAGATGCGGTTTCATCCAGTATCCACAGAGTTATGGCCCTTGATTTCGTTAAAAATTGGTCATTTTCAACTTGTGTCGCGCGTATCTCCAAAAGTATTTCATTTAGAGCCGTGAAACTTTACACAAATACCTGTCATCATGTGAACTTGCGCACCTGGGTGTTTAGTAGACAGAACTCTGGCTTCCACTACCGTTACAGCCATAGGTCGCAGCCATAGCCGCATGTAGCGGAGGTTTGTCAAATCCACAATGTCGATTTTGCGAGTTCAATACGCGCTTAATCTCGTTGAATCTTCGAGAGCATTGATAAACATATTATTGCCTATAAAACACGTTAATATATGCGACTTACATATTAAAAAAAGACAATTATAGGCGATTATAAAACTTTCTTTACCTATACCGGTATTAATTTCTCGCAGTTCAGACATCTTACATTTTGAATTCTGGGATGTCCGAAGTCGTTTCGGAAAGGCAGGGGGGGATGTGACGAATTAATTAACGTTTGCCGGTACTATTTTTATAAATGTGGGTATTCCAAGCAAGATGACGTAATCCGGAATATCAAGTTATTTTTCTTAACTTATTGTTATGGGATTGCTTTTCTGTTTATGTCTTTTTACGGTGGAAAATGTATGTAAACATTGCCACGTGATTTATTTGACAAGCACGTGGTTAAGGTCATGACATTCCGCGGTTTAATTTGATTGGCCGCGCAGTTAGAATTCCGAGTGGAATTAGGCAAAACATGATTTCTCAGTGTATTTATGCTCCCCGAAAATATTTTTTCCGGGGGAGAGCATATAGTTCCCGCCTCGTCCGCCGTCCGAGTTTACTTTAACGTTTTTATGCCCCACCACGATAGTGGAGGGGCATTTAGTGTTACCCTTGTCCGTCCGTCACAAAACTTTAACGCTCGGGTAAATGTCTTATAATTTCCTTTCACAGATTTGCTTCATATTTCATACACGCATTGCTCCAATGGTCCTCTACTACCCTGTGACAAATCCACATTCGTCCCGCCCCCGCCAAGTTCAGGGTCAAGGTCACAGACTTGGTGCCTTCGAAACCTTAACGCACGGGTAAATGGCTTACAATTTCTGTTTCCTTGCTCAGATCTGCTTCACATTTCACACACGCATTGCTCCATATGAACATATGAACATGACTTACACACTCCACACGCTACTATGACTTTGACCTTTTCAACTTTACATATTTCACACACGCATGGCTGCCAGCAGGGGATTGTGTGTGTGCCGACAGGCCACATTTCTAGTTTCCTTATATTTCTGTAATCCCTTGGGGGATTAACTTCAAACTTTGTATACTTGTTTATCATCATCCATATCTTCATTCTGCAACCCATCCGTGCCCAAGGTCAAGGTCAAATGACTTTGAAATTTCCCCTCCAGATCTGCGTTTTTAATTTCCTTATATTTCCGTAAGCGGACAACAATGTGTTGATATTTCTTTGCTAATAAGGCTATTCAACACCTACGTCAAAACGGAACCGAACCAAACACTAGCCCGATTAGTTCACTTCATTTTTGGCAAGCCTTTTACATATGAATCTGCGTATCAAAACCTTAAATTGTCATCTGTTACAATTTTTGTCCGCTTGCGGAAAGCACTGTATGTAGTGCATATGGTACAAATCTAATAATTAGGTTGAAGAAATTCCATGACATATTCGTCTGCTATTTTCAACTGCAAAGAGTTAACTATCATTACATTTGAAATATTTAGGGGTATGAACTTGAATACCGGTAAATGCACATGTACTTGTACCTTTTTATTTCCCAACAAAATTATTTGGGAGGGCATTATGTTTTTGTTGTAGAATATGTCACTGGGAAGTTTAAGACATGTTCTGAAAGGGATGTCGTTCAGGCCATCAACGGAAAATGTACGGAATGCCGATCAACATCCCGGGCCAAGTCACCAAAACGCTGTAAGTAAAACTAGATTTTTGCATTATGTTTTGCTACAGCAAATCCATGACCCACCCCCTCCCCCCCCCACCCCATTTTGCCAAGGCCAAGGTCACATACTTAGCACATTTATACATGCATTCCTCATTGTGAATAGCTATCATGCTGTAGAAAATCACCAACTTAGTGTGTTCATAAACTTAACGCTGGGTTAAATTTTGTTTTCCTTCTCATTTCAGGGAGCGCATTGATATTTCTACATGCATTCATCTTAATATGCTATATCATGCATATCAAATCCACGATCCACCTTCCCTCCACTGACCTCAAATGTCAAGGTCCACCGCACACCCTAAGGCCTTATCCAAGGTCAAGTTATATAATATTCAGTTTTTTATACAACTGTGACAGTTTGAATGAAGGCTGCCAACAGGCGAGCTTCGTTGTCTTCTGACAATCTTGTTTTGCATGGAACAGCTTGATATTTCATACATGCATTCCCCAGGTGACCCTCTATCAGTCTATAACAAATCCACGACCTACCACTCGACCCTTGTCCCAAGGTCAATGTCACAAACTTAGTGTGGGGTAAATTTCTCATAACTTCCGTTTCTTATCATGGAACACCTTGATACCTCATACATGCATTCAGGTGATGATCCTCTATAATGATGTAGCAAATCCACGATCCACTGCCCACCTCTTACCCGAGGTCAAGGTCACAAACTTAGTGTGTTCATAAATTTAAGGTTGTATTAAATTTCTTAAACTTCTGTTTCTTTACAGGGAATATCTTGTTCCTCTATCATGCTGTAACTTGTTGGGAATGTTTTTATACAACTGCGTTCCGTTTGAGTGAAGGCTGCGTCATTGTCTTCTGTTCTCTCTTGTTGTTTCTCTATTTTTACAATACAGGTTTTAAGATGTTCTGGTAATCAATCAATCTATTTGTGATATATTTGCTACATTAAGTTACTGTTGCTAGATGCTTACCACCAAAAAAATAAATCACATGAGAGCATGTCTATAATTTTATATTGTAGATTGATGCGGATCAACACAGACCACGGTCACTACCTACAGACCACCTTCTTACGGGCCAGTGTAAAAACCTTCACTTTGCGGCGGACATATGTGGGGGGAGGGTGGACTGTCCAATAAAATATTGGCGATGCAACCAATCAATCTGTGGTTCAATTAACAATATAATATTGTGATAACAAGTGTATTATTATATAAACAATTATATAATATACCGGTAGATGACCTTGTTATTGTGTTTATCACATATTAGGTCCACTTTGTCATGGGGAATCTACGTGTTGCTGATTAGGTAATTATACCCCTCAACGATAGTTGTGTTATAACCCCCTCAACGATAGTTGTGGGGGGTATACTGGTTTCACCTTGTCCGTGCGTGCGTGCGTCCGTCCGTAACATTTTGGTTTCCGCACGATAACTTTAGTTCCTTTCCTCCGATCTTCATCAAACTTCACATGTGCACTTATCTCAATGACAGCAAGACACCTATTGAATATGGGTTTTGTCCGTTCAAGGTCACTGTTGCTAAAAAATACTTTGATATTCGTGTAACATTTTGGTTTCCGCACTATAACTTTAGTTCCTTTCCTCGATCTTTATCAAACTTCACATGTGCACTTATCTCAATGACAGCAAGACACCTATTGAATATGGGTTTTGTCCGTTCAAGGTCAAGGTCACTGTTGCTAAAAATACTTTGATATTTGTGTAACATTTTGGTTTCCGCACGATAACTTTATTTTACATATTTAGGGGTACCTGGGCCCACACGGGGGTATTCCGTCAGCCTCGCTTACTGACCAATCTGGTTTTGAAACCGCTAGGGACCGAAGTTGTGATCATTATTGAAGAAACTGTCAGGCTAAGGATCAAGCATGCATCTGTGGATGACGGTGGTCACTCATTGCAACCATATTGTGGAGCTGGCCTGGTTATAAGGCGCATATATGCGGGCTATATGCGAAGTTATAAGGCGCCTATATGCGAGTTATAAGGCGCATATATGCGAGCTATAAGCGAACTTATAAGGCGGCATATATGGCGCAGCTATAAGGCGCATATATGCGAGCTATAAGGGAACTAATAAGGCGCATATATGCGAGCTATAATGGGAACTTATAAGGCGTTCTCATATATCGAGCTAGCTAAGGGAAGTTATAAGGCGCATATAGCGAGCTATAAGGGGAACTTATAAGCGCATATATGCGAGCTATAAGCGAGTTATAAGGCGCATATATGCGAAACAGATCAAAGTTATACTGACGCAGATCGATTCACTTATAAATGCCATATAGTTCGCTTACATCTAATTTGCATACATCTAATTTACATACAAAAATCCATATATGCGCCTTATAAGACGCCTTTATAAACGCTTTATATGCGAAAAGTTATAAGGCGCATATACAAATTTTTGGTAAGGGTCGCTATAAATAGTTGTCTACTGTCTGTTTCACAAAAGCTGCCAAAATTTACGGCTGTATAAACAATGCAAAACATTTTTTTTTCTTTTTCGATAATGTTAAAGGTACATGCCCACGCAGCAGGTTACACTGTACTACTACTTTTCATTTTCTGTCATGCCTTATATGAGCGATTTGTCTACCCACTAACGAGTTATTTTTAATTACGGCACGTGTTAATTGGTGTTAAATCGCATTTTATATGCCGCGACCAGAAAGGGTATTTTCCGACCTCGTGCTATTTTTACCAATACGCGTCACGTGGCACGGTCAATCATATCACATCTTTGACATGCGCAGTGAAGTATCGGAAGTTGAGAAGAAAAATAAAATCTCTGTTGAGTCCAAATCTAAATCTCCACGTAACTCTTTCCATTTGGTGATCTGGTCGCCAATATTAACCACTCTCTCTCTCTGTACTGCCTGTCCCTCAGACATTTCGCCTTTTTTTTGGCCGACGCCGTTTCATACAATTTCCGTCCTGGACGTTTCGACATGTTGATATTCTTGTTTACATATTGGGAAGCCTACTGACGCGCGTAGTATATGCGCATGCGCACCGCAAGCCGTGATGTGAAAGTCGTCGTCCCCGCACATTATCAAAATAGACTGTTACGCCGCGCGTCGCTAACAGTAAATTGATAATTAATAAATGATTATATTTGTATAGCGGGCACTCGTAATTTTTAGAACTGGTGGAATAGTGACATAATTATACACTTATTTAATTCCTATAAAGAACATTTTGTGCCTACTGCGTGGGCATGTACCTTTAAATTTTGCTAAAATTCAATATTAACCCAAAAAATATTGTTTTTGCATTGTTTATTATGGCCGTAAAATCTGGGCAGGTTTCGTGAAACAGACAGTAAGAAGCTGTACGGTATGTCATGAAACTGGACAGGTTTCGTGAAACAGACAGTAGTATGGCTAGTGAAGCTTTAATGCAACTTGGGATAGAAAGTGACGTCATAAATTTGTGTGACGTCCTCATCGTGTGTCAACAAAGATGATGGCTTCTAGGAGAGAAAGCCGGTGAAAAAGAATGGATAGAGAACTAATTAAATAAGGATAAATAATAATAACTATTACAAATGTTGCATAGGTTGTTGTTGTGATGAATCTCATTCTGAAACAGACATATTTTTAAAACAAAGAGAAGTTTTAATGAAGAAAGACCTGAACTACATGTATGAAAGGATAGAAGACACAGTTAAGCCTTTAACGCCACGGGGCCAAATTAATTTAACTGTACAGTACAGCAGAGACAATATAAATCGTCCATCCAAGCTACTGTGTATAAAAGGATGGCCAAATGAAGTTTGAACTTCGAAGTTTACTAAACTAGTCAAATCAATGCCAGTTGCCGGCTGTACCATTCTCGACTGTACCCAGGGGTAATCAGACTGTGGTCGATGCTGATGGACAAGCCAATACATACTGAAAGTTTGAGATAGGTCGGTGGATATTTGCGAACGATAACTCTTGCAATCTACTAGTTGCAGCCTGTAACTCTGTGACACAGCTGCAACTAGCAATCTACTCACGTACGGACGGTACGGGAGTAGGTAGCAAATATATACCGTTCGTAACTAGGTCGGTGGACTGCAGTATTAATTGTTCAGTGCAGTCTCCGCGAAACTACCAAAATGGCACAGGACATTCGGGCTGGTAAACTTGACATTTTTACCAGACCGGACACAAATTTACCAGACCGATTTATTTTATGTAAAATAAAATTGATTTTGTGTGCTATTTTAAGAGCTTTTTAGCTTTTAAAGTATAGCAGTCATATAAGAAAAGCTAATTAGCACTACTGTAGCCTATTTCACCAAAGTATACTTTGACTTTGAGGGAGAAATTTTCAATTTTAGGATAAATTAATTTATATTATACTGAATTTATTATAGGAATGAATGGCCTTTTTGTGGAATTTATCGGGGTATAAACTTGGAAAAGTCGCGGGAATACTGGACGAAGGCCGGAAGGCCTCGTCCAGTATTCCCGCGACTTTTCCAAGTTTATATCCCCGATAAATTCCACAAAAAGGCCATTCATTCCTTATAATTCCAACATTTTAAATAAATTCATCAAGATAATGTGTTTATTTTCTGTTTTATTAAGAATTATTTTAACTGCGCCTCACGATTACGGAAAGTAGTTCGGCGTGGGAGTTTACTGGAATATAAACTTTGGACAGAGACTTGCTACGGGCCAATCAAATGTTAGGGAATTGTGTAAATATTTTTGTGCTGGAATTATTACATTCTCACAGCCATTAAATTCAGTATAATAACTCTGCATACTTTTAATCATCAACTATATGCAGTCGTTAGTTCTATGACATAATGCATTTTGGGAAAAATAAATGATTAACTCCCTCAAAGTATACTTTGCTAGATAAGTATACTTTGCAATTTTGATGAAATCGACTACAAAAGCCATACCAAAGGAAGGTGATTTCATTGAAGCTTAGAATAAAACGTTAGAAAACAAATATTATCATCATACATTCGGTCCGGCGACTTCCGGTTTACCGTCGGACCGGAGGCACTTTTAACGGACATGTCCGACGGACCGACGACTTTTGCGGAGACTGTCAGTGGCATAAAAATGGGTTAAAATCTGAACCTGGCAAAGTTAAGTCTTAGAGGTGGCTAGCAGTAGTTACGAACAATAACTCTTGACATCTACACGGGAGTAGATTGCAAGAGTTACTGTTCGCAACCAAGTTAATTTCCGCCGTCGTGGGCGGATGTTACGTCGACGACATTACGTTGTTGGCCTCAACAGAAAGACAACACGACATTTTAGATAAAGAAGAAAAAAGCGTATTAAATCATCAGAATGAATCTGGTAGGTTTCTTCATTGAAACTATTTGACATTTGCACCGTCTTTGACGGCATATACGAACGTTAGTCGCCAGCTGAGTGACAAAGCAGATATATGTGGCTGTAACTGGATAAATGGGGCTTATGGGTTTTTGCGACCAGTGTAGATCAAGATCAGCATGTGCTATTCATCCGCACAGGCTGATCAGGATCTGTACAATTCGCCATTCTATCAATGGAACACCCGTCATGCTTATAACAAGCAATATAGACCGTTATTAGGCTACCAGGAGTTTATTATTTGATCACGAACTACACTGGTCACAAATCCCATAAGACGCATTTCTCCAGTCACAGCCACATACCTGTCCGTCTGTACGAACGATGGGAGGCGATGGGAGCAACCAGCATTTGCGCCGGTCACTAGACGAAAATGTGTGCCTGCAGTATCTTCTGCTCGTAGCCGAATGGGAACTCGTCAGGAACCCGGCGCATATTTCGACGTGAAACATTTTACGCCGGTGTGGAGTTTAACCACTGATATTCAATCTCTGCTGGACGGATGATTGTTTTTGGGTTTGAACTTTGTCGACATTTCACAAAGCCTTCTGAAATTGTCGAGATTATTCGAAACATTCTAATTACAGTCATACCTCTGTATTCCGGACACCCTAGCGACCCCCTAATTATGTTTAATTTAGATGGGTTTCACTGCAATTTATATCATTGTCGTGTATATTTATGATTGTAAATGACAAGAACTGCTCATGGAGTGAATAATTACAATGAACCTATCTAAACCGGACACCCTGGGCACCTCCCAGGGTGTCCGGTTTAGAGAGGTTCCACTGTAAACAGGTACAAGGTAATACCCCCACCCCTCCCCCCCCCCCCCTCCCCCCCCCCCCCCAAAACTGTCGTATTCGCCGTTTTTTTGCCTAGATTTATTTTGAAAAATCAGTCTATTGTCCGTAAATGACAGTGAACATCAACAAAAACACGAAATGCGGCCTGTATCACACCATATGACGCAGGGGGCAGATGTTGACACATTATGAACTCCGGCAAACGTAGCTGCAAGTTTTCCGCTTCATAGTCAACAGGTTGTACTATATCGTTACACAACGCTATAACGTAAAAATGTATGTAATAGCATTTGCATTTCGCGTACTAAAATATAGTAAAAACCAGCAGAGCGTTGACGTTCTTACTTCGCTGTATTGCTATTGAGAGACAATTCTACAATATGACACACAACTATTACAATAAACTTACCTAATAAAGTGTGTATAATAAAAATTCTTAGGTCACTCTCCACGAAGTAAAAATTAAACAAAGATCACTTCAAACGCACACTTGGAAAGACACTCTGTCATAACTCTTATGAAATAGTTATGGTTCACATATTGAATTTTTAATAAATTGATTTCGTACTGAGCGTTAGCGAGAAATCAGTTTGATTAAAAATCAATAACTTATCGGTTGCCCAGCCACATTGCGGGCACCTGCCTATTAGAATGGTGTGCTGCCCATAAACGTGTTTTCAACAACGATTCTATTAAGTGATTGATGGTGTGACACTGAATCGATGGTGCGCGTCATAGAAAATTACGTCAAAAAGGCGGGGCATGTGGTTCTAAATATAACTGCTGAGCTTATGCAACATTTAATTATTACTTTAATAGATATTGGCGAAGGCGTCGCAATATGCGACTACTTAAGACGAAATGGCAAACAATACGTAATGCAGTGTAATGAAATATAATTATTATTATGCGCTCAGAACTACGACAAACGTATTAACCGGACACACGGATGGCCACAGTCCAAACACCATGGGCCCGTTTCACTAAACTTCGTACGACTAAGAAGTTCGTAAGTGCAAAATCGAATCCACAATAACATTTGTTCTGACATTCGATTTTGGAAATTTTTTCGCGGATGTGATACATTTAATGACATGAACACGTAGGTACAAAATGGTAGCATTAGAGAAACACGTTAATGTGAGAAGTCAATTCATATAAATATTAGTATGAACATTTGTATCGTACGAAGTTTAGTGAAACGGGTCCCAGATGTCTCCCGGCTCTACCGCCTGTCACAACAAAGTGCCTTATATGTGACTGTGACTGGAGAAATGGATCTTATTCGGATTTGCGGCTAGTGAGCTCCTGATCGAATAAAGAATACACTCCTGTAGTCTGAAAACGGTCTAAATTGTTTGTGATAAGCATGACGGGTGTTTCATTGATGGAATGGCGAACAGTGCAGATCCTGATCAGACTGTGCGGATGCACAGGCTGATCTGAATCTACACAGGTCGCAGAATCCATAAGCCTCATTTTTCCATTTACAGTCACATATTACTCTATAACATCATGAAATGTAAGTAAGTATGTGCCTATTTTTCTGGACTCACGATATATGTAATATTATAGTTCACATGTTGAATTTTTAATAAATTAATTTCGAGAGAGCGGCCTGAAATTCTTCGCAGTATATGTTTGTGGATGACACATAGACTAATAATTACTCTACAGTGGATTTAGCATTTCGCGATAAATAAGCGCGGGAATTTCATAGCAGCAGCAACAACAACAACGAGTTGACCCGTGTTTTTTAAAAGTTCAACCCACAAAATATGTGCTGCTACCGCCGTTAGCTCATTTGCTTAAAAGCTGGAAGACCTCAAATGTGGATGTTAAGAGCAGACCATGGCCGAGGGGTAACACCGTCGGACTGCCACGCTGGCGACCCGGGTTCCATCCAGGATTCAGTTCTAGGGCGTCAGTATTTCTGAGATACGTTGTATTTCCTGCTGTACTAGTCCTTTCGGATGGGGACTTTAAAAGGTGGTCCCGTGTATCAGATTTGAAGCAGAGTCTGGGCACGTTAAATAACCAGAGATTCTGATAAGAGCTAGGCACACTGGAGCCGGTTTCCTCTGTATCCACCTTTTTTCTTTCTCCCCTTCTTGGGAGACGACATGCAAGCTCATCGAGCCAGTCCGTCATTAAATCCAAGCATTTACATTTACATTTGGATATTGGCTGTATATAATTCTTCTCTAGCGCTCGAATAAAAATCAATATGTGAACTATAACTTACAGTTGTCCTGCCTTCTTCGCGTACACATGTCAGCTTCAATGCAAGTCCCGCCCATATGTATGATGTACGATATACATACCCATTATTACTAAGTAATTATCGCAAGTTGAAAGCGTGTAATAATGCGTAATACTATGTTATTAGTACTACGTTATTGGCCGTTTGACACGGATGCACATGCATGTACACGTCTGAATAGGATGCATGACACGTGGATTTCTGACATCTGACATTGCATTTATTAAAATAGGCAATACATTTATACGTATTGAAGAAATGGTCGCAATATGTAATTAATTGAGACCACAAACTATGCTTCCATTGGTCGAGAAACTAGGGTAAACAAAATCAAGTTATGAAATGAACAACTTTGTAATAATTTGCACACGTAATTATGACAGTCTCTAGAACAGTACATGCACCGTTTACATTTGAAGCACTTTTAAAGGTACGTGTCCACTCAGTAGGCACAAAGTGTTCTTTATAGGAATTAAATAAGTGTATAATTGTGTCACTATTCCACAGTTCTAAAAGTTACGAGTGCCCGCTATACATATATAATCATTTAGTAATGTTTATTTTACTGATAGTGACTCGCGGTGGTATCAGGCTATTTTTCATATGCAAATGAGGCATGATATTATTTTTTAGTATTTAAAACTAATTAAATGCGTCCCCTGAAAAAATAATAATATTTTCGACTGATTTATAAAGTACAAGTATGATCATTGCACATCAACAACTAAACACAGAGAATAAATAGTAATGTCCGTTAACAGTTTAAGCAAAAACAGATATCGCCCCTGATAGCAGTGTGGAAATATAAAATGTATAATAATGCCAATCAATATGTGGGGTAATGGTGAATGAATGTTTATTTAGACAGAAAATGTCTCAGATGATGTCTCTGATATAAATAACATTGTGTGCCTACTGAGTGGGCATATACCTTTAAGTACAATATTGGATTCTGTACAACAATTAACACATGCTAATTACACCCATACAACCTCACACTCACACCTCACACCTGATTTAAATGACACACGGTATAGTGAATATATACAGGCATATACAGGCATTGTTATCAGTGGTTCTATGATAAATATCCCAATATCAGAACGGAATATTTACATCGAAAACAATATATTCAGCCCTGAAATTAGAATAATCTGACCTGGTACCAGGTCAGGTCTATACCACACCAAAGTCACTTGCCCCAAAAGTAACAGGATTACGAATACTCGTAATACTCACATAAGGGGTATAACATATGGAAGCGTCCTGGTGTCAATGCTAAAATATATTTATACTAACTCTCCTAATTAGGAGATACTAAGTCCTAATTAGGAGATAGTAACTCCTAATTAAGAATTAGTATCTCCTAATTAGGACTTATTACCTCCTAATTGGTAGTAAGTGTCTCCTAATTAGATACATTATTTTTTAACATTGGCACATACAGTAAGTCATAATTAGGAGATAATAACTCATAATTAGGAGATACTCAGTCCTAATTAGCATATACTAAGTTATAATTAGCAGATAATAACTCCTAATTAGGAGATAATTAGGAGTTACTATCTCCTACTTAGGACTTAGTCCTAATTATGAGATACTAAGTAGGAGATACAAATAGTTTAGCATTGGCACCAGGACGCTTCCATAATAACCAGATTCAACTGTCACATACATAAACATACAGGAGGGCCAAGCAGATCGTGATTCCGGTAAGGATGGACAGCGATCGTTAAATTACCCATCGCATGCTTCCACCTGCCACCCACCGTTAAGGTTTTTAATTCAATAATTATGTGACTTTGACCTTGGGTTTAGCGGGGGCTCCGATGGTGGTGGATTTGCTACAACATGATAGAGGACCATCAGTGGAATGCATATGCGAAATAGGAAGCAGTTATGTGAATGGAAACATAAATTATAAGAAATTTACCAGAGCGTTAAGGCTTAGAATGCACTAAGTATGTGACATTGACCTTGGGATTAACGGTTTCCCCAAAGAGGGCCATCAGAGGAATGCATGTGCGAAATATGAAGTAGTTATCTGAAAGGAAACAGAAAGTATATGAAATTTACCCGAGCATTAAAATTTGGAATGCACCAAGTAGCGACCTTAACATTGGGTTTAACGGGCACCCGAGGCTCGTGGATTTGTTACATAGTGATAGAGGGCCATCAGAGGAATGCACATGATGCATGTGTGAAACATTAAGTAGTAATTTGAAAGGAAACAGAAATTATAATAAATTTACCAAAGTGGAACGTACGCACGGGACGGGCGGACGGACGGGACGTACGGACGCCGTTAACACTATGTGCCCCCTCACCATTCGGTGGTGGAGGCATAAAACACCCCCTTATAAATGGACTAGTCTGAAAATCATTTTGTGACCCCAACATATCACAGTGCATTCCTATTGTTTAGGGTTGAAAGGGTTCACCATTCAGTCTAGTACCAGCGCTCCAGATAAGGTGCGTATTGGCGTATTTTACACACTTATTTTAGCAGAATTAGCAGAATACGCATTGATTGTCAAAAGTGGGAGTACAAAATACTCACAGAAACGTGAAATTACGCATTCATTTTCAAATTGAGTAGTGAAAAAACGGTAATAAGGTTGAACATTTACTTTTTGTAGCTCAAATAAGTGAATTGTTAAATTTCTTTTATTTTTGTATCATTTGTTTCCTACTTACTAACGAAGAACATCAATAATACATTTGTAAAAGTAAAATAGGTATTGAATGTGAAATCTGGGTGTATAATACTCTTGAGATACAAACCTTATCTGGAGCTCTGCATGTTACTATCCCTACAACAGGCTATTCACCAGGGGGCCGTTTCACTAAAGTTCGTACGAATAAAATGTTCATAAGTGCAAACTTATGATAGTCTGTAAATTTCACACTAACCCTTAGACCGCTACACACAACAATTGTCGTCTGCTGTTGCTTTTATATCTTGCCTTATTTCTCAATAAAAACATGGTTTGACAGAAATTCGGAATCATTTTCAATGGAAATGATTCTGAAGTGCTGTCAAAGCATGTTGTAAATTATTCTAAAGTGCTGTCAAAGCATGTTCTGATGATAAAAATGTAAAATAGAAAATAACCAGCAGACGGCAACAAAATTAAGATAGCGGTGTAAGGGTTAACAATATTTTCTTGTAAACAATTATTGGATATGCAGCCTATGCTCAATAAATGTAAATCCATGAATTGTAATTTCCAGACGATCCTAAATTTGCACTTACGAACATTTTAGTCTTACGAAGTTTAGTGAAATGGCCCCCAGTGGTCTGAGTGTGGTTTTGACTGGAGAAATGGGGCGTGTGACATTTGTGGTCAGCCGGGCTCCAGATATACTAGCACACTCCTGTACGTAACCTAATCAGGTTCCACATTGGTGGTTTGGAATATGGTGATTCACTGACCGGATGGTTAACAGTGTATGCACTGATAAGACTGTGCGGATCTGGGTTTCTCTGGACCTATACTGGTCACAAACTCCATAAGTCCCATTACTGCAGCCACATGTGTACATCACAATATGAATGAAACATAACATACATACATGTAGATGGGTTTTCGCGGTGTAACAATAGGTGCTTACATTTCATGGTAGATTACACAAATATGGCGGTGAATTTCTCCATATACGTGGCTGTCACTGACATTTTTTATTTATTTTTTGATTATTGGTATTTAAAGGCCTATCAACAGCTAAGGTCATTTAAGCCCGGGCCATCGGATCGATCAATTCGATCCCGCATTTAACCTGCTGCATTGGGGGGAGGGGGGATACTAAAATCGGAACGGAATATTTACATCGAAATAATTATATAGTTAGCCAGGAAATTAGAATAATAACCCGACCTGGTGCCAGGTCCGTATCACACCAAAATCTGACTGCAGAAATGGGGCTCATGTGATTCTTTACCAGTGTACAGGTAGCTCCTGATCAAATGTCACACGATTGTAGCCTGATGACGATCTACATTCCTTGTTAGAAGCGAGTATGCATGGATGGAATGGCGAACAGTGCAGATCGTGATCAGACTGTGTGGATGCACATGCTGATCTGGATCTACACTGGTCGCAAAAGTCATAAGCCCCATTTATCCAGTGACAGTCACATATAAGACAAATATTTATTTAACCCAGTGAGCTGATTATCAATTAATCAAATCAATTTAATTGGCATTAAAGATACACACAATATGATTTTAGGGGAATAAACATTTCAAACATGTACCGATGACGTACGAAGTTAAACGAGGAACGTGCTACCTGAAGATTCCTATTTTCCTTACGTTAATCGATAGTCGGAGCAGGGAGACAAAACTGTGCATTGCCCTCCTCTTTCGACATCAGATGGACCGAAAACGATTAAAACAAGGGAGGTAATTGCGGCCAGTATTTTAGCCAGGTTGTTACAGTTACCGCCCTTTACATGTGCTTTCTGTTGGCAAGTTGCAATTCGCTGGTCGGCAGGACCTGTGTATATCGTAATGGTTATCGACGGTTTCTTATCCCACATTGGCAATCTATACAACCGGACACCAGGGTCATGAATATTCGTGTCTCGAGTATCGGGCCCTACATGCCAAACCAGGACAGCGGCTGCCTGTCATTGCTTCTTTAATCACTCAGTGTAACTGGATACCAGAAACACGAAAATACGCGTTTCTCGTATCAAGCAGCACACGGTGGTTTAAACAGCAACCCGGGTGAACGATGCGAACCAACTCTGAGTTCTCATTTGTGACCGTGATTGGAGAAATGAGGCTTATGATGTTTATGGCATAGCAGCCGAGTTGGGCATGTATATTGAAAATCGTAGCATTAATGAACCACGTCAATGTGTGAGAATTTATAGAATTATGTGTACGAACAGTTTTGTCGTACGAAGTTTAGTGAAACGAGCTATGTAGCCTGATAACGATGTACATTGCTTGTTAGAACCATGACGGCTGTTTCATTGATGGAATCGGGAACAGATCTTGATCAGATTGTGTGGATGCACAGGCTGATCTGGATCTACACTGGTCGCAAAGCCCAGCCACATTTCTCCAGTCACAGACAGAAATAATGCAATCGTGATTTGGTCCTAACACAAAACAAACTGTTTAGCTAGAAGGACCCAATCACTTAGTGCATTATTTCACGACAATTATCTCGCTTTAAAACAGTATGTATTAAAAATAGAATGCATGCACATTTGTGTAAATGCGACCACATCAGGAAACACGTTAAGTTCCATGTATCACTACAGCTTGATGGTGTACATATGCAATAAAACATAGACTTCAACACGTGTGTTGATTAAATATGGTATTTGTTAAACCGCTTGACTGATAAAATAAGAAACTCTGAACAACTGTGTTGTGTGACTCACTTGTTTTCTTTTGTCCGCAACACATAAACTTGACACTGTCTTGTAATTTATGTTTTCCTTCGTGGATTGCTTTCAAGTTTGGCTGCTGACTTAATATGAAATCAGTAATCTCATTTGATAAATATCATATATAGTCATCACTCATGTAATATCATGTATACACTTTACTATATGCTGTCCTTATGTACTATATGTAATCTAACATTTGTGTTAATTTAAAATATGATATTTAGTTGACCACTTGACTGATTGCATAAGAACTCCGCATAGCATCGTTTCTTATAAACTCAGTAAACTCGTTTGATAAATATCATATAAAAGTAATCACGCATGTAACGTCCTTTGTGCATTTTAACATATGATGTACCTATGTAATAAACTTGCTCGATTAGCCTCGTTTCATGTGAAACCAGTAAGCGCGTTCGATAAATATCATATTAAGTCATCCTTTGTGCATTTTAACGCATGCTGTGCTTATGCAATAAATATGCTCGCTTAGCTTCGTTTCTTGTGAAACAATTAAACTAGTTTAATAAATATCATATTAAATGGTCACTAATGTAAGATCGTCTACATGTATATACACTTTGCTAGCAGCTGTGTTTAGACAAATAATACAATCTAATATTTCTGAATATTTATGTTTGATTTCAATATTTATTAAACTTACTCGCTTATTTTATAAGAAATTCGGCAGAGCTCCAGATACGTTTTGTATCTAAAAGAATATTATACCCACATCTTGCAAATTCAATGCGTGTTTTACTTTTACAAATGTATTATTGGTTTGCTTTCTTATTAAATAGGACACAAATGATAAACCAGATGGCCGCGGTCCGCATGTCGAGCCCGCCGAGGCATTTTATGGTCTCAGAGTGTATTTATTTGAAGTTTGAATTAATGGTTATGGAGATATAAGGTATGTAAAAGCTTTAACGCAAATTTTAAAGCCATGTGTCCTTGCTCTTGGGCATGTGGGCCAAATGGATGGGCTATATAATGACAATATGAATGATGAATAAGAAGTAATAGATGTTGGAAGTAAATCGGAATAAGTGTTGTGGAGATATAAAGTATGTAAAAACTTTCACACACATTTCAGTCATTTGACCTTGACCTTGGGCATATGGACAACATGGGCAGGCTATGGAATGAAAATATGGATGATGAAAAGGAAATATTGGAAGTAAATTGGAGTAACATTTGTGGAGATAAAAGGTACGTATAAACTTTAACGCAGATTGTATAATAACGCAACTTCTAAGTCATTTGGCATTGACCTTGGGGCACAGGGGCCGCATGAGTGGGACACAGAATGATTATATGGATGATGGTCAATAAGCATACAAAGTTTCAAGCAAATCTGACTTACTGTTACAGAGATAGTAGGTATGTGAAAACTTTAACGCAAATTTGGCATAAAGTTTAGCGCAAACTAGTAAATCATTTGACCTTGACCTTGGGGCACAGGGGCCGCATGAGTGGGACACAGAGTGAATATATGGATGATGACCAATACACATACACCATTTCAAGCAAATCCGACTTACGGTTACAGAGATAGTAGGTATCTGACAACTTTAACGCAAATGTTGACAACAATAAACGCAAACTTCTAAGTCGATTGACCTTGATCTTGGGCACAGGGGCCGCATGAGTGGGATACAGCATGAATATATGGATGATGACTAATAAGCATATGACGTTTCAAGTCAATGTGACTAAGGACTGCAGATATATAAGGTATTTACGGACTGCCGGACGTCATTGTTATCATTATGTCTCGCTTTCCAAAAGCGGGCTCGACAGAAATGACTTGAACACATTTATAAATTCACTTATTTGAGCTGTAAAAAAGAAACACTGCAGCTCAACTAAGTAAATGTTCAACTTTATTACAGTATTTTTACTACTAAATTTGAAAATCAATGCGTATTTTCACATTGCTGTGAGTATTTTGTACTCCTACTTTTGATAATCAATGCGTATTCTGCTAAAATAAGTGCGTAAATATAACTCATGTAAGATCCTCTATATGTAATCATGATATGAATGCAGTTTGCTGTAAACAATATGAATATACACCACAATTTGAGTATACATATACTTATAGCATATAATGAGATACACAGGAACCCATTTCATATGGATATACATGTACTACAAGGTGTAAACAACAACAACAACAACAAGTATTGAAACTTCCAGAAGCCCTCCGATTCAAAGTACGTACTCATTTATTTTGTCCTTATTATGTAATGGATTTTGAAGAAATATGGCGCATCAAACGCGTCTTGTTAAGCTGCATTTGGTGGTCTCGGTACTTTGGCACAAACTTCTGTCGTTTTTGCGAAGAATCGATTTCACGGAAATCGATTCTTCGTAAAAACGACGTACGTATGTGCCGAACTCCCGGGTCCACCAACTGCAGATCATGAAGATGCGTTTGCTGCGGCATATTTCATAAAAGGAAAATATCAGATAATACTTACTTTGGAGTGGGCGCGCTTTCAACACTTTCAACCATTGTTGTTGTTGTTGTAACCACGTGATCATGCATCTTGTACTAGACAGTTTGAACATACGTAATATACACAGGAAGCCATATGCATTTCATCGAATATATTACACAATTTGAACATATATATAACATGGAATATTTACACCTTCCATAAGTTCATAATGAAACGCCCGCTCAACGCATTGCGTTTATATCCCAATACATGACATTAGCGCCACGTGACGTCGAGCGATGTTGTAGATTCGTTCAAGTTTGTTTGACGTTAATTGACAGTCAACGTCGCTGTTCCATGAATTGTGACTAAATGACATAAAACAAGCTGATTATTATTAATATTAACGCTATAGTTGGTTATTTACATTGTGAAACTATGAAACATACAATGTCGTGTATGTTTGCGATGAGTCATTTGACTTTAAACGGACCAAATGTTGTTTCATACTACAGTAAATACAACAGTATAAGTTAGATCATGTATTTCAAGTCGAATATGGTTAGTTAATGCACATTGGGATGATGGGAGAAATTTAAGGGGAAATCTGCGAGCCGAACGGACCAAATGTTTTTCCATACTACAATAAACGCAACAACCCATGTTTTTATTCCTAAAATAACATTCACATGAATCCAGTTAAGTATAAGTTAGTTGCGAACAGTAATTGTTGCAATCTACTCCCGTACCACGTACCGTTCGTAGCCACAGTCCGTAGTCTGTAGATTGCAAGAGTTGAACCTACGTTTAGTGAAACGGGCCCCTGGAGCCTGATAGCGATCTACATGTTAGAAGCATGACTGGTATTTCATTGATGAAATGACGAACAGTGCAGATCCTGATCATACTGTGCGGAAGGATGCACAGTCTGAACAGGATCTACACTGGTAGCAAAACCCATAAGCCCCATTTCTCCAGTCAGAGCCACAAATAATGCACTAATGTATACTATACGACATAGAGTTGCTATGTCGGCCATCTTAGTGTGTACAAGCCATCTGTCAGTTTTACCTCTTGCCGCGTTTGACACGTACCACAAATAATATGACATATACATGAATACAATTTGGTCCTATGGGTTGTTTTCATCACACTTATATAGAAAGTCTGATTTCTTAAGAGTTTGTTGACATGTTGTTAACAGTGCTGTCAATATATACCTGTATTTCCATACATACTATATCAAATCAAGTGACATGTAAGCAGTTATCTGAGTATTATCACTGGTGTCTTACTCGTCTACTATGCGGGTAGATATAGCTTTATCTATGGGTAAACGGGTATACTTAACAATAAACTGTGCATCACATAGAAAAGTTTGCACATTGAAATTTATTTTAAAATTAATGGGAGATATGCTCAGATATCTCGTCTTTTGTAAAGTTTTCTGGCATAATATTTATAGCACGCTGGTTTCATATCTCATTTTATCAGTTTTACTGTCATATTATTTGCTGTATGTGTCAAACGGTCGAAGTGGTGAAACTGTACCATGGCTTGTACCTATGACATAATTCCTTAAGCAACACAATACATGTGCACATAAATGGACAACGATAAATACATATCAACATTACTATATATAACGCACATATTTGCACTCATGTCAAAACAGTTTTATCATGATATGTGTGCATTAATGAAACTATATCTTCTTACATAAAGCCAAATAGACCAGCCTGGTTCACTCATTATAATATCGGTGCATCTGATCGGCCATTTGTTTCTGTGACAACCAGAAGAATTTTTCTTTCCATTATTTTGTTATCTGCAAAAGGAGGTTATGCTCGTTACTCTGCAGTATGTTTGGAAGAGTTATATTTTGAAAAATGAACATGTTTTTTAACATTCAGCAGACAGATTCAGAATTTCATTTCAGAAATCGGTACTGAAGGCGTGTCAGTATTGCTTTTAAAGATTTAGAGAATTGTTTAGATTTTTTTTAATCATACACGTTTTTTTTCTGGTCAAATATGACAATTTGGTGAAAATTTGACAACTTTTACTTTTTTTATATTACATGTATGTCAATAATCACTTAAAGTAGTGCACGAATGTTATGACAAGCGACGAATTTATGAAAGATGGGGATATGTCTGTCGAAGGTCAAGGTCACACTGAGTGGTCAAATGTCAAATTTGTTAAATTTCGTTGCCGCTCTATGTCACAGGGCGAGACCCGGGGCTCGAACCCAGGATCTCTGGTTTACCGTACCATCGCTATAATCGACTGAGCTAGCCGGGCACGAATACACACTTCCTCCACACAGTTACGTACCGTGACACATATCTTGCCACAAATGTTTTTAGCACGTGAACAATCATAGTAATTATTGGCAGGTGTTAAACATGATAAGGCTTGTTGTATTAACAGTAAGCATATGAACTGCCGTAATTCACAGAAAGTTTATGCAAAAACAAATTATTGTGTGTATATACGTCTATGGTTTATCAACCTTTATGTAAGATTATTTATCTACAACATGGAAGCTACAATTAGTGATTCATCACTTGACCCAGGCGAGGATCATTGCACTCGGAGCCGGATGGGCTAAAAACTACTCAGAGGGCTGAATTCCGCACTCAAAATAAACACGTAGTAGTTGTAAACTTGAATGTTGCATCTTGAAATGTCACATTTGTAATTGATGAGCATGATGAGTGTTATCTTGTAAGTTTAGCAGAGCTGCATCTCTAAAACAATTCATTTCTACATGATCCCCAACTAAATGTATGTGTTTGTCTTGAGTAGTTCAAATATAATGAAACTAGAAATGGACGCTTGTCGACAAGCGCATGTGTATCCCCCTCCCCAGATACACAAGTAGTTTGAAAAAGGGTGTTCGAGTTATGCTCCGGAGACAAAATCAGTGACGGAAAAACAAAGGGAGATAACTAAAGAATTAGTGATGCAAGAGTTGTCATTCTTGCGGGACACACCTTTAGGGTCGTGGTCTATGCATGTGTGAAGTTTCATGAAAATATTCCAAAGGGTGTTCGAGTTATGCTCCAGACACGAAATCAGTGCACGAAACAACAAAGGGAGATAACTAAGAAATTAACGACGCAAGAGTTGTCATTCTTACGTGCGACACACCTTTGGGTCGTCTTCTATGCATGTGTGAAGTTTAATAAACTAGAAAATGTGTTCATAGAACACGGATGTCCCACATATCGCTTTGATAATAAATGAGGCCAAATTGCAAGTCAAAATTTTCTTTTACCTGAGCGTTAAAGTTTTTGAAGCACCAAGTATGTGACCTTCACCCTGGGCTTGGCGGGGCAGGACAAACGTGGATTTGGCACAGGGCGGTAGAGGACCATTAGAGCAATGCATATATGAAATATGAAGCTGATCCGTGAAAGAAAACAGAAATTATAGATATTTACCTGAGCGTTAAAGTTTTTGAAGCACTAAGTATATGATGTTAACCCTGGGCTTGGCGGGGGCGGGACGAACGTGGATTTGGCACAGGGCGGTAGAGGACCATTAGAGCAACGCATATATGAAATATGAAGTTGATCCGTGAATGGAAAGAAAAATTATAAGATATTTACCTGAGCATTAAAGTTTTTGTTTTTGAAGCACCAAGTATGTGACCTTGACCCTGGGATTGGCGGGGGCAGGACGAACGTGGATTTGGCACAGGGCGGTAGAGGACCATTAGAGCAATGCGTATATGAAATATGAAGATGATCCATGAAAGAAAACAGAAATTATAAGATATTTACCCGAGCGTTAAAGTTTTTGAAGCACTAAGTATGTGACCTTGACCCTGGACTTGGCGACCCTGGACTTGGCGGGGGCAGGACGAACGTGGATTTGGCACAGGGCGGTAGACGACCATTAGAGCAACGCGTATGTGAAATATGAAGTTGATCCGTGAATGGAAATAAAAATTATAAGATATTTACCTGAGCGTTAAAGTTTTTGAAGCACCAAGTATGTGACCTTGACCCTGGGATTGGTGGGGCAGGACGAACGTGGATTTGGCACAGGGCGGTAGAGGACCATTAGAGCAATGCGTATATGAAATATGAAGATGATCCATGATCATGAAAGAAAACAGAAAGTATAAGATATTTACCCAAGCGTTAATGTTTTTGAAGCACTAAGTATGTGACCTTGACCCTGGGCTTGACGGGGCAGAACGAACGTGGATTTGGCACAGGGCGGTAGAGGACCATTAGAGCAATGCGTATATGCGTGTTCGAGTTATGCTTTGGATACAAAATCAGAGCACGAAACAACAAAGGGAGATAAGTAAACAAGAATTCGCGGAATCAGATGCCTCGCCTTGTCCCGCCTTGACCTCGAGCCTGGGCCCGAAAGCAATTTTCACTGGCCCGAACATATTATACAATTATTGACTAGTGAACCATAGAATATCAGATTATATTCTATGGCTCACTAGTCAATAATTGTTTTATTATATGATAATAGTCTGTATATAGCACTTACGACCTTATGCTACTAGACAAAAATTGAAAAAGAATTTGAAAAAAAAAATGAAAAAAAAAAATGGAAAAAAAGTTTAAAAATTAAAAATAATAATGCTTGCTACTGGAGCCCAGAATTTTTTTTAATAGTCCTATTTTTATCTACATATATCTGCACAGGTCCACATAATGCCACAATATTTTCAACACAGTTTACGGAAATGTAATATAATCATTTACCTGTATAAATTACCTGTAAGTGGTCAGTGGTCAGTTGCACATGCTAGCACATGTACAGGTGAATAGTCTGTATATAGCACTTACGACCTTCTGTACTGGACAAAAATGGACAAAAATTGATAATTTGAAAAAAAAAAATGAAAAAAAAAAAATGGAAAAAAAAAGTTTAAAAATAATAATGCTTGCTACTGGAGCCCAGATTTTTTTTCCAGTCAAATTGAAAAATAATTTGCTATTGGAGACCAGATTTTTTTTTAATAGTCCTATATTTATCTACATATATCTGCAGAGGTCCACATAATGCCACAATATTTTCAACACAGTACCCAATGTAGTGATTTACCTGTATAAATTACCTGGTCAGCAGTGGTCAAGCAGTGGTCAAGCAGTGGACATCGCACAGCTTAGCCCATGCTTAGCACATGGTTCTCCCAGTTTCTATTGTTCTCTCTACAGGTAAGGTGTACAGAGCACACGAGGAAAAGGTTATACAGAGCAGACGAGAAAACAGGTCTTCATGCATTATTGTCCAGTTTGTGGAGTGCGCAAACAAAAAAGGGAGATAACTGAAAAATTAGCTACGCAAGAGTTGTCATTATTGTGCGCGACACACCTCCGGGTCGTGGTCTATGCATGTGTGAAGTTTCATGAAAATATTCCAAAGGGTGGTCGAGTTATGCTCCGGACAGGAAATCAGTGAGCGAAAACAAAAAAGGGAGATAACTCAAAAATTAGCTATGCAAGAGTTGTCATTCTTGTGCACGACACACCTTCGGTTCGTGGTCTAATTGAATGTGTTAAGTTTCATAAAAATATTCCAAAGGGTGGTCGAGTTATGGTCAATCAGTGCGCGAAACAAAAAAGGGAGATAACTCAAAAATTAGCTATGCAAGAGTTGTCATTCTTGTGCGCGACACACCTTCGGGTCGTGGTCTATGCATGTGTGAAGTTTCATGAAAATATTCGAAAGGGTGGTGGAGTTATGCTCCGGACACGAAATCAGTGCGAGAAACAAAAAAGGGAGATAACTAAAAAATTAGCTATGCAAGAGTTGTCATTCTTGTGCGCGACACACCTTCGGGTCGTGGTCTATGCATGTGTGAAGTTTCATGAAAATATTCCAAAGGGTGTTCGAGTTATGCTCCGGACAAGAAGTGTCTGCGGCGGACGCGGACGCGGACGCGGACGCGGACGCGGACGCGGACGCGGACGCGGACGAGGACGCGGACGCGGACGCGGACGCGGACGCGGACGCGGACGCGGCGCGCTGTCAAATCCATAGTATCCCCCGACGGTAGTCTGGGGGATACAATTAAAATCAACTGCACGTTTTGCATATAATTTTTGCATATAATAAGTCTACAGGAAGTAGTATTGTATTCCATAGTTAGGACACGTGGGTGTAGTTAGACAGCTTGAAAATGATGTAACTACGAAAACAAACGTTTGATTTTGAAAATCGGAATCTATCCTCAAATTCTAAAATTATGGCAACAAATCTATTGCAATATTAAAGGTACATGCCCTCTCAGTAGGCACAACATTTTCTTTATAGGAGTTAAATAAGTGTATAATTGTGTCTCTATTCCACCAGTACTAACATTACAAGTGCCAGGTATACAGATATAATCATTAAGTAATACATTGTATTTATTTCAATGATAGTGACCCGCGGTGGTATCAGGCTATTTTCATATGCAAATGAGGCATGACATTTTTTTCGTTATTTATACTATTTAAATGCGTTGCCTGAAAAAATAAAATTTTGGACAGATTATAAAGTATGATCATTGCACATCAAAAAATAAATACAAAGAATAAATAGTAATATCCGTTAACATTTTAAGGAAACACGGATATCGCCGCTGATATCAGTGTGTCTGATATAAAATTCCTATAAAGAACAGTTGTGCCTACTGAGTGGATATGTACCTTTAATATCCCATAGAAAAATTGCACTTTGTATATCAAATCGAAATTTGATGGAATTTCGTCAAATAATTTGGGCCCCGCGTCCCCCACTTCCCTATAGCTTTCGCCCGTCTGTCCGTCCGTCTGTATGTCTGTTTATTTATTTGAAAGTTTTTGTAAGAGTTTCTCAAATAAGGGCCCTAGCTAACCGTGTCGACAGACCACATTTTCTAGTTTATTTGAGGGATGGTGCCTATTTATTATTGAGGAAAAACACTTACATTTAAATATTTTGAAGATTTAATATGCTTAACTGTGTGTCGTCTGCAAAACGTGGAACAGACAGTAGACTCACTCTGGGTGTTTCATAGACTGAATGGCGAACAGTGCAGGCCCTAATCAGACTGCGCAGATGCGCAGGCTGATCTGGGGCTGCAGCGGTCGCAAAACCCATAAGCCGCATTTCTCCAGTCACAGCTACATATTGGACCAAACTACTAATTACAAACAAAACAAATTGCAAAAACAACAACAAACATACTAAATTGAGAGTTAAGTACATGTACAAGAAAAAAAATCTGACCGTCTGCATAACATGAGAAATAAGCAACTTACTGTTTATCATGTTTATGGTATAAAACATCAATATGGTTTTAATCTTAGAACTTTGACTATATTTCTATTATTTTCAGCAACATAGAGGGTGTTGTCCACGGTGTTATAACATATGGCCGATGGAAACACACTATTTCGCAGATGGAGCACGTCTATCTGGTTACATTCCGAGGACATGTGTTTGATGTTGCCAAAGATCCGTGCACAAACATAGAAGCTCCCATCTCGGTGTTTGGTTATTCCATGTGGCCTCGAAAACATGCTGCGGGCCGTATATTCCCCCACCACCTCGCCATCGAATGTCAGACAGGTTACACCGTAGTCATGGGACACACACAGTTTGTCGTCGCTGAGACGTCGTACATACCGTGTGTTATAAACACCAGGACTTGTCCATATCGTGGCCACCCTCCGGCCCCCCATATCCAACTTCACTATCTTACCCGGTTTATCCCGTGTACAGGCCACCAGTTTGTCTCCACAGGCGATCACACTACTACATGATACTGCAGTCTGTATGACCCGCCCCGAGGTCAGGCTGTCCGACACGGAGAGAAACTGGACGGTGTTGTTGAATGGCATACTGACCACTACTTCCTCCCTGCTGATTGCGAATATGTCCGTTGGTGTGGACTGTAGTGGGACACGAGCCGCCAACGTGTGGTCCGTGTTGTAGAGTTTCACTGCTCTATTCCCACTATCACTCACCAGGAGCCTGCCATCAGCCAGGATGTCCATGCCTGTGACATTACATGTCTCACTGTCTGTAGGTGTCTGTTTGTTGATTTTAGCGCACAAATACGGGTAGTATTCTGTGATTAATTTCCCGATGGAGCCTGCATTATTCAGCTCATTGAATACCTTTCTGTTTTTCTCAAACATGCACGGCTTCACGGATATGGAATTTTGTAATTTGGAAATTGATTTATTGCAGTCATTCACTATTGATTCGGCTTTTTTGAGTAAGAGAAAAAGGATATTCTCGTTGACAGCCTGTATTGTATTTGTGATGTCCGAGTGTGAAGATTTTATGATATCGAGATGGCCCTGGCTTGACGTCTGGGCAGACGTCAGTTGTTTTATCACGTCGTCTACGTACTTCTGTTTGGTCAGTTCTGCCTCTGCTGCATTGCGGTCAATAATGGCCACCAACTCATCACGATATGCCTGCACGGCCTGTGTGTATTCCACGCTGGCTGTCTGCATGCAATCTATTAAGTGGGACGTTTGCAGTTTGATGCTGTTTAACTTGTCTGTCAGTTCATTTAAAGAATTCAGTTTATCTTTGCATTCCTGCGAGTCAGCTATGCCCTTCGCGATGTCGGGTATGTAGTTCACCTCGGGACAGCTTCTATGGTGTACCATCACACACGCCGCGCATCCTGTTTTGTTGTGATCCTTACAATAATATTCTGTTACCTTAGCAGCGTGCATAGGGCATGTGTCGGTCAAGTTATCAGCTCCCCCGTTATGCCCAGAAAATTCCATAGCTCAAGCTTTAAAGGTTGCAGTTACGGTTACATTTTAAAGGTTACAGTTACTCTTCAAGGTGACAGTTACGGTTACACTTTAAAGGTTGCAGTTTCACTTTAAAGTTTACGTTTAAAATCTCGCATTCACAGTTACACTTCTTTATTAAAAGGTTACAGTTTACACTTGTTTTTTGTGCCAAACACGGTAGACTTTGTCAACACACAATGTAACGTATGAATATTGCAAAACGAATTCACTCACTTTTCTGTCCGAATCTTCAATAGGCCAAATTGATGTCACACACACTGATGTCACACTAATGTCACAGTTAACCTAGCTTGTATAAACTTTCAAACTGCTTCTGTCACAATTGTTCCCATTTCTGGTCAAACGCATATGTTGTGACCACTCATTTGAACAGTCTCATTGAGACGGTTCAAATGAGAGGTCACAACATATACATTCAATGAGAAAACTGAAAATAGAAACAGAAATGTCTCAAAATGTCCAAACGCCTAAATTGTATTCTGAAAGTAACAAGTTAAATCATGTACAAACGAAGTTCAAACTTCAAACCTCAATCCTCAAAATATTCCGGCAGTTCATGTGTAGACATGTCACCCACTTTTTGTCACTGTTGATGGAGAAACTCATACATCCTAACGACTTATCTTCCCCCGCGTCCGCGTATTGAGGAAATACTTTCAAATCGCCCCAGAGTTTATGAATACATGTATTAAGAAGTATATTTCACATATTAGTTTTTAATTTGACTTTGCCGTCCAACACTGCAACGAGTAATCTAATCAGTTGGAACTTGGCCCGTATGTTGTTTGTCGTCAATATGAAATATTTCACAATACACCCGACCCAATGTCCTAGATAAAGCTATTTATCAGGAAATAATTGATTTGATTTAATGATGGTGTTTAACGGCCTGTCAACAACTAAGGTCATTGTAGGCCGGGTGACCAGGGTCGAATCCCATATGTTACCTGTTGTGATGGGGATTAAATCCCAAAATAAGAACTGACTATTTACAGAAAAAATGTAAATGTAACCTGTGGCCCACAAATTCCCCCGCTGGCAGGCAAAGAAAACGAGGCACGCTTGAAAACACTGAGGACCAGAGAAGTGTGGATTTGTCACAGCATGAAAGCAGACCATCAGAGCAATGGGTGTGTGAAATATCAAGCAGTTCAGTGCAACAGACACTTCAGATACTTGCCCGAGTTTCGAACGCACCAAGTATGTGACCTTGACCCCAGGTTTAGCGGGGGCAGGACGAACGTGGATTTGTCGCAGTGTGTGAAATATCGAGCAGATCCGTGTAAGGTAATAGGAATTATAATACATTTACCCGAGCGTTAAAGTTTCGAACGCACCAAGTATATGACATTGACCCTGGGCTTAGCAGGGGCGGGACGATCGTGGATTTGTCACAGGGCGGTAGAGGACATTGAATCAATGCATGTGTGAAATATCAAGCAGATGAGTACAAGGAAACATAAATTGGATGATCTTTACCCGAGCGTAAAGGTGTCCAATGCACCAAGTATATGCCCTTGACCCTGTGCTTAGCAGGGGGGGAACGATCGTGGATTTGTCGCAGCCCGGTAGAGGACCATTAGAGCAATGCGTGTGTACAATATCAAGCAAATCCGTGTAAGGAAACATAAAGTATAAGACATTTACGCGAGCGTTAAGGTTTCGGGACGTACGGACGTACGGACGGAACGTGTGGACGCCGGTAACACTATATGCCCCCCTCACCATTCGGTGGCGGGGGAATAATAAGAGTAATATGATTAGTACTTATCTTAGTACAAGACGAAATATAAAACAACAGCAGAGCAGACAACAATTTCCTAAAGACACTGTTTCTAAGATGATGTCTCAGATATTACAAAATGGTAAGTGTTTCTTTTTGTTTTGCTTTTTGTATTCGTTTTGTTTGTTTTTGTTTTATTGACTGCAAATCAATAGAATGCACCATTTTACTTATATGTGGCTGTGACTGGAGAAATGGGGCTTATTGGATTTGTGACCCGTGTAGTTCCTAATCAAATAGCACACTCCCGTAGCCTAATAACGATCTATATTGCTTCTTAGAAACATGACGGGATGGCCAACAGTGCCGATCCTCATGAGACAGTGCAAACGCACAGTTTGATCTGGATCTACATTGGTCGCAAAAGCCATAAGCCCCATTTCTCCCGTTATTTCATTAATATTGGAAAATACCTCCCCGGATATCACATATTGACATAACGACGACGGTTATTACTGTGTAATGAGGTAATGTTTATGTTCCGCTTCACATCCTCGGACACATACGAAAGTGTATTCGTTTATTTCATACTGTTTTATGTGGTCCGGGTCATTTCGTACCCATACCATTTCGTTCCGTGTTTGGTCAATTCGTACCCATAGGCGCATGTTTTCCGGTAATTTCGTAAAGATAGGTACGAATCGACCATAATGTTTGGTCATTTCGTAAGCATTCTTGTTTAATTTTTTTTATATATTCACATATATATTTGGGCATATATTTGCATATTTTAAATTTGTTTTGATGAAAAAGCTGGGTCATCACTTGAGGTAAAATAAAATGAATGTTATAATTTAATCCTTTCACCCCTAAGTAACTGGAAATTGGAATTATGTTAATTTCCGAACCAATCCAATCGCGATAAAATTGTTTTCAGACCAGTCCATTTATGAAAAGGGGATATTTTTGTTGTAAAAAATATGAAAATTATGTGCAAAAAGTGCAGATCCTGATGAGCCGGCTCGTGATGGATTTATATACATGTATGTTGATTTCCGGAACCAATCCAATCGCCACAAAATGGTTTTCAGACTAGTCCATTTATGTAGAAAATTCCATTTATGAAAATGGGATATTTTTGTTGTAAAAAATAAGAAAATTATTTGCAAAAAGTGCAGATCCTGATGAGCTGGCTCGTGATTGATTTGTATATGTTCATTTCCGGACCAATTCAATCGCCACAAAATGGTTTTCAGACTAGTCCATTTATGAAAAGGGGATATTTTTGTTGTCAAAAATAAGAAAATTCCATTTATGAAAAGGGGATATTTTTGTTGTAAAAAATAAGAAAATTATTTGCAAAAAGTGCAGATCCTGATGAGCCGGCTCGTGATTGATTTGTATATGTTCATTTCCGGACCAATTCAATCGCCACAAAATGGTTTTCAGACTAGTCCATTTATGAAAAGGGGATATTTTTGTTGTCAAAAATAAGAAAATTATTTGCAAAAAGTGCAGATTCTGATGAGACGGCTCATCACGAGCCGGCTCATTTGGATCTACACCATTTGGCAATACCACTATACAGGTAGTGTTGAAACTGTTAAATAGATATTAGTTGGCCAGCTAACAGAGAATTAGCATTAGCAATCTACTCATATTGTGATGTACACATGAAGCTGTGACTGGAGAAATGGGGCTTAGTTGATTTGTGGCCATTGTAGTCCCTGATCAAATAGAACACTAGTGTAGCCTGATAGCGATACATATTACATGCTACCCAGTGATTTACCGTATTTCTGGTAGCATTTATTTCCTTGAAGGAAATATTTACTCCTAGACATTATATATATAGCGAAACGTCATTTCCGGCGAAGAAACAATTCATACGCTAACGTCAAAAATTGTTAATTTTGATGTTATAAGCTGGTCTAAGAGCAAATTTCACATTTTTCGAAAAGCATGTAATATACACTACCATTTTGAAATACCAGCTTTATTTCCCTTGATATTTGTAAATCCGACAAAGAAACTTGTGCTCCGCACTCGCTCGTTATAAGACTTCCAGATGTCTCGGGATATAAATCCGGTATTTCAAAATGGTAGTTGAATAAACTCTACATATTGCTTGTTAGACGCACGACGGATGTTTCATTAATGGAATGACAAACAGTCCAAATCCTGATAAGACTGCGGATGCACTGGTCGCAAATACCATAAGCCCCATTTCTCTAGTCACAGCCACATATATGTTTGAAACAAAAAAGTCTTTGGGGTTAATTACTTGTATTTTGTAATCTGTTGACGTAATCAGATATTTCGATGCATATCTGTTGTACGGGGCGCCATGCAGGACAGGTTAATTATGTGTACAAAACCAATTTTGTCCAGACAAAATTGAGTTTTGTAACACTAAAAATCACAAAATTCAATTTTGTGTCACAAAATTCAATTCTGTGTCACAAAATTCAATTCTGTCAATTCTGTGTCACAAAATTCAATTCTGTGTCACAAAATTCAATTCTCCAATATTTGCAAAACTACTTCTTCCAATCATAACCTTTCAGTAGCCAAATTCTGAAATATTAGTAGCCAAATCACTGTTACAGTAACACAATGGTTTCTGCAGCTACCAGTAGCCCAAACCTATGTTATTTAACAATGGAATGTCTAGCATACTTTTACACGGTGGGTATAGTACGTCACAGGCACCTGCTATTTGGATGGGATGCACTGAATCAGATAAGAACATTTTAACGCAATTAAGCGCAGATACCTCGGACAATGTCAGTCGAAATACACTCTGTATAGATGAAATTATGGTCATGGTTAAGGTTATGACACCGGATGTATAGCTATCAATGTGAGAAGCTATTGATGAAGTTTGGTAATTATCCGCCTAACAGATCAAGAGATATGCGAAATTTGGACTTTGTCCAAAATTGTTAATGAAGACGACACCAGAATTGTGACCGCTATGTCTCACTTTCCAGTTCGCTAGGATGGCGCTACTGGTCGCAATTTGGCTACTCGCTAGTATGGCCTACTGGTCGCAATTTGGCTACTCAAATGGCCATTTGGCTACCAATATTTCAGATATCATTCAAGTGGCAATTTTTGCTACTGATATCTCAGAAATTATTTGAAATTGTACTCTTACAAATAGTACGGGGCGCCATGCAGGACAGGTTAATTATGTGTACAAAATTGAGTTTTGTAACACAAAAAAATCACAAAATTCAATTCTGTGTCACAAAATTCAATTCTGTGTCACAAAATTCAATTCTGTCAATTCTGTGTCACAAAATTCAATTCTGTGTCACAAAATTCAATTCTGCATACGTTTCGTATACAAAATTCATTTTTGTTATAAAAGATTCAATTTTGTAAGACAGAATTGAGTTTTGTGAAGAAAATTCAGTTTTGTGGGACAGAATTCATTTTTGTCCACAAAAATTAGTTTGCGTAGGATAGTCTATGTCATCTCTACGTTGATTGGTTGAGATGGGTCTTAGTCCATTTTACTAGATGGTGGAGTACACTTGCAGGTTTAAATATTTCAATGCGAAAATATAACCCAATATATCAATATTATACTTCTTTATGGACAGTTATTTCGGTTATATTATGATCAGAAATGAGTGGTCACACCATATAAGCATATATACTTTGAAGGAGAAATAAGAAAAATATTCAGAATTTTCCTTCAATTATGTAAACAGGGTCAAACATAAAGTAGCCGGGACATAGCTGGACCTGAGAGCATGCCCATATATAGAGAATACCAGGCTAGTGTATTTTGATATCAAGTTTTATCAGGAAAGGCTAGGACGCGTAGGAATTCGAGGCTTGCCGAGGAATTCCTACCGTTTCCGAGCCGAGCCTGATAAACTTGATATAAAATACACTAGTCTGGTCTTCTATTTATCAGGTAACGTTTTATGCTCGAAAATGACATTAGATGACGTCGTATTCTAACAGTAGATCTAACCTTGTGAAACAAATGGTATTGGATCTGTGTCTACTAGTTGTGAAGTTACGTGTTCGCAACTATGTGTCTACATGCATTATTTACAGTATGCACCATCTTAGTATCCATGGTATCTACACAAATACTACAAATGGTTTCCTCAAATGGCCCAATACACACATTTTGTTTATAAACACAGTCAGCAGTCAGAACACAGGTCACAGCGCGTGTATTATTGATTTAACTGGGGCAGATGTATCTTGCGATACACAATAAATGAGGTCTGTACTCGCGGGAGATCTACATGTACATGAATTATGTGTACAATTATAACGCAAATGAGTTTAAATACGAATGGGTTTGTCAACGTTTGACTGTTTGGAGATAGTTGAAGCAAAATGGCAGAATGAGAAATGAATCATCGGCAGAATGAGAAATGAATCATCGACATTGAATGTGTAGATCGGCGACCGTGACCCATTTCTCCAGTGCAGTTTCTGACCAATGGTAGTCCTTCTTACATGCGTGTGCAGAATTGAATTTTGTGACACAGAATTGAATTTTGTTACACAGAATTGACAGAATTGAATTTTGTGACACCAAGAATTGAATTTTGTGGCACAAAAGTGAATTTTGTGACACAGAATGAGTTTTGTGACACAAAAGTGAATTTTGTGACACAGAATTGAATTTTGTTACACAGAATTGAATTTTGTGGCACAAAAGTGAATTTTGTGACACAGAATTGAGTTTTGTGGCACAAAAGTGAATTTTGTGAATTTTGTGACACAGAATTGAGTTTTGTGGCACAAAAGTGAATTTTGTGACACAGAATTGAATTTTGTGACACAGAATTGAGTTTTGTGGCACAAAAGTGAATTTTGAGACACAGAATTGAATTTTGTGGCACAAAAATGAATTTTGTGGCACAAAATTGAGCCATGTCCCACTTGTCCCATGTCCCATGTTGATGTAATTTTATTATATTTTGTGTTGTTAATTAATTGGCAATTAACCTGAGGTACAAAATAGCGATTCCCGGCGATGGAACAGGACCCACCACTATTTTCTAACTTTCATAGAATTTATATACATGTATGGGCCACCAAATCGGATGTTCGCCAACCGTCATCAATAGCTTCCTTACATTGATCAGGGCTCCAGATAAGGAATTAGTAATTGAGTATTTTCACTCCATCATTTCTCAAGCAATTGGGTATTTCAAAATTTTAATTTGGTAAAATAAAATCACACTACTGTTTACACATCAACAGACAGCAAGAATAAGAAAAATATGCTATATGTGTGGTCTGTTTATTGTTCTCTGCAGCATGATACATGTACCACAGAATTGTAATTGCTTTTTGATACTCGCTACTTCTGAGTATTGGGTATTTAAGCAAATACACAGCTTATCTGGAGTGCTGATTGATATATAACCACTCTGTGTAATTTAGGTGACATTGACCTACTTTCGCGAAATACAAGTCACATCCGTCAAAATTGTATACATCTGATGTGTTAGTCGGATGTTCGCCAAACTGTATCAGTTGCTTCCTTGCATTGCTACCTAACCACACTGGGTCATTCAAGTGACCATGACCTACTTCTTTTGTCTTGCCAACACGATAGTGAAACATAGAAATCGCATATCAGTCGTCGTCGTCCAAAATTGTGGACATAGGTCCATTGTAGGTCCAAATAGTTGGATGTTTGCCAATCTTCATCAGTAGCTTCCTTACATTGATAGAAACCTTTCCGGGTCCTTTGGGTGACACTGACCTACTTTTCTCAAAATATAGGTCACATCCGTCAAAACTTGGACGTATGTCCCAATTTCGCATATATCCTGATACGTTGGTTATATGCCAAACTTCATCAATAAATTTTGTCTCACTCATGCTAGATTGGCGGTATAATTTAATATTAGTAGCCGAAATTAACTTTCACAGTAAAATACTAAAATAAACAACACTTTGTTATATTAGCTGCACTATTTACGGGGCGCCAAGTGGGACATGGCTCAATTTTGTCAACAAAATTCATTTTTGTGCCACAAAATTCAATTCTGTGTCACAAAATTCACTTTTGTGCCACAAAATTCAATGTGACACAAAATTCAATTCTGTGTCACAAAATTCACTTTTGTGCCACAGAATTCAATTCTGTGTCACAAAATTCACTTTTGTGCCACAAAATTCACTTTTGTGTAACAAAATTCAATTCTGTGTCACAAAATTCAATTCTGACAATTCTGCACACGCATGTAAGAAGGACTACCATTGGTCAGAAACTGCACTGGAGAAATGGGTCACGGTCGCCGATCTACACATTCAATGTCGATGATTCATTTCTCATTTTGCCGATGATTCATTTCTCATTCTGCCATTTTGCTTCAAAGATCTCCAAACAGTCAAACGTTGACAAACCCATTCCTATTTAAACTCATTTGCGTTATAATTGTACACATAATTCATGTACATGTAGATCTCCCGCGAGTACTGACTGACCTCATTTATTGTGTATCGTAAGGTACATCTGCCCCAGTTAAATCAATAATACACGCGCTGTGACCTGTGTTCTGACTGCTGACTGTGTTTATAAACAAAATGTGTGTGTATTGGGCCGATTTGAGGAAACCATTTGTAGTATTTGTGTAGATACCATGGATACTAAGATGGTGTATACTGTAAATAATGCATGTAGACACATAGTTGCGAACACGTAACTTCACAACTAGTAGACACAGATCCAATACCATTTGTTTCACAAGGTTAGATCTACTGTTAGAATACGACGTCATCTAATGTCATTTTCGAGCATAAAACGTTACCTGATAAATAGAATACCAGACTAGTGTATTTTAATATCAAGTTTATCAGGCTCGGCTCGGAAACGGTAGGAATTCCTCGGCAAGCCTCGGAATTCCTACGCGTTTCCTAGCCTTTCCTGATAAACTTGATATCAAAATACACTAGCCTGGTATTCTCTATATATGGGCATGCTCTCAGGTCCAGCTATATCCCGGCTACTTTATGTTTGACCCTGTTTACATAATTGAAGGAAAATTCTGAATATTTTTCTTATTTCTCCTTCAAAGTATATATGCTTATATGGTGTGACCACTCATTTCTAATCATAATATAACCGAAATAACTGTCCATAAAGAAGTATAATATTGATATATTGGGTTATATTTTCGCATTGAAATATTTAAACCTGCAAGTGTACTCCACCATCTAGTAAAATGGACTAAGACCCATCTCAACCAATCAACGTAGAGATGACATAGACTATCCTACGCAAACTAATTTTTGTGGACAAAAATGAATTCTGTCCCACAAAACTGAATTTTCTTCACAAAACTCAATTCTGTCTTACAAAATTGAATCTTTTTATAACAAAAATGAATTTTGTATACGAAACGTATGCAGAATTGAATTTTGTGACACAGAATTGAATTTTGTGACACAGAATTGACAGAATTGAATTTGTGACACAGAATTGAATTGATGTGACACGAAGAATTGAATTTTGTGATTTTTTTGTGTTACAAAACTCAATTTTGTACACATAATTAACCTGTCCTGCATGGCGCCCCGTACTATTTGTAAGAGTACAATTTCAAATAATTTCTGAGATATCAGTAGCAAAAATTGCCATTTGAATGATATCTGAAATATTGGTAGCCAAATGGCCATTTGAGTAGCCAAATTGCGACCAGTAGGCCATACTAGCGAGTAGCCAAATTGCGACCAGTAGCGCCATCCTAGCGAACTGGAAAGTGAGACATAGCGGTCACAATTCTGGTGTCGTCTTCATTAACAATTTTGGACAAAGTCCAAATTTCGCATATCTCTTGATCTGTTAGGCGGATAATTACCAAACTTCATCAATAGCTTCTCACATTGATAGCTATACATCCGGTGTCATAACCTTAACCATGACCATAATTTCATCTATAGCAGTGTATTTCGACTGACATTGTCCGAGGTATCTGCGCTTAATTGCGTTAAAATGTTCTTATCTGATTCAGTGCATCCCATCCAAATAGCAGGTGCCTGTGACGTACTATACCCACCGTGTAAAAGTATGCTAGACATTCCATTGTTAAATAACATAGGTTTGGGCTACTGGTAGCTGCAGAAACCATTGTGTTACTGTAACAGTGATTTGGCTACTAATATTTCAGAATTTGGCTACTGAAAGGTTATGATTGGAAGAAGTAGTTTTGCAAATATTGGAGCTACTGGTAATGTAAAATTTTGTTCAAGGTAAACTTTAATTTTGACTATTAAAATTTCATAATCCTTGCGCTAACCTAGAGTTATAACAAACAGTGTAGACCCGGATCAGACTGCTCGACTGCGACTGGTGATCTGGGTCTACATCATCTATCACACGGTCAGAAGATCCATTTTCTCAGTACATGTCATCTCAAAAACTATTCATTTTTCAGCATTATACTGATGACAACCAGTGTCCGGTTGCTCAAAGCCTCTGTTAGCTTAACAGACTGTTAAATCCTTAACATTGTTAAGGATTTAACAGTCTGTTAAGCTAACAGAGGCATTGAGCAACTGGGCCCTGTATACTTAAATACATTTTTTTGTAAAATGCACACATATTATATTACCGATAAATATGTACTAGATTAGATCGCTGTTATATGAATATAACGTTGGTTGTACTTTTATCTCAAGCACTAAATACTATATATATGAATGAATTGTTGAGAAATCATACTCGGACAAGTTAACTGGATGGGCATGAGCCGTGCTCGGGGACGGCAAATTATACAAATGCTGTAGGCCTACTACTACTCTGAATTCACATCTAGTGTCGATTTACTCGCGTTTTGCATATATGGTACGATTAACGCAGCTGGTAGTGTACCCATACAACTGCATGCTATGAAAATACAGCCATAAAATCACAGCGTTGTTATAGTCAAATATTACTAGTAATTCCCAGTGTTGTTCAAGTCAACTATAAAATCACGGCGTTGTTCAGGTCAACTATACAATCACAACGATATAACAGTGTCAAATCTGGGCTGATGAACATCATTTGGCGCTATTAGTAGACATGCGTTATTGCATCGACACATATTGCATTGCTTTGTATGATAATCTACGTATTCGTATTAAGTACATAAACAAAACTTGAAATCCGCAAGTGCGTATCCAGACGGTACAACGTTCAAATGATAAACCCTTGGCATATTTAATACTAAGCCGCGAAAGCGGTAGTGTATTATTAATCAGGGTTTTTGTGTCACATTCTTCTATCACAATATCTACTACGGTATGCATCTTTCCAAACTGCACGCAGGGGGACAGTTGTCTTATATCGTCAGGTCCACAGAGAATACGGACAATAATAGCGGCAAGTAAGTCGCGGGGTGACACCCTTCATTTAACTCTTGAAAATAAACTTGAGAACAATCCCGATTTAAACATAAAATGTCACAAATCGTGTGTAACTACATACACTTCGAAACAGCATATCAGCAGGTCTAATAAGAGACATGGTCGCATGGAAGAGCGGTGTCACAGCGCACCTCCTATCAGACGCAGACGGTCAGAGTTGCAATCATTTGAATTCAGAAGGCACTGTTTATTTTGCGGTGGTCCATGTGTGCCACGCGACAAAAAGAACCCATCGAGATGGAGAGAAGTAGTACAGTGAAGTACTACAGACATTCCCGGAGGGATGTGCATGAAATCTAAGAGTTTGCAAGTTTGTGAGGACAGGGGCGATTCTCAGGCTGCTGATGTAAGAATAAGAATCCTTGGCGCATCATCCGATCTTCACGCCGCAGATGCACAATATCACAGGGATTGTTATCTATTATTTATGCAGGAGAAAAATGTTAAGGCGGCACAATCTAGCATGTATGCCAACCAAATTGCCGACAATGATGGAGTTTTTCTTCGTCTTGTGGAGATAATGAATGATGATCCAAGTCATATATGGACATCTGTTGAACTTCACAACCGTATAATGAGTTGAGCATGGAAATTGATGCACTCAGTCGCAGGGAGATCATTACGAAACTACAGAACCACTTCGGCAACCGTTTGGTGAAACTCGATATTTGCGGTTGTGCAAGTCTATTATGTTTCAAAGATCACTTGCCTGGTAATTTTCGATTAGTGAAAGTGGATGACAATGAGGAGAAAGTTATGATGGCTAAACTTACAGATAAAATCACTGCCGAATGTCGCGATGACATCGGCATGTTCAGAAAATCAAAGACCATAGAAAACACAAGCTCCACACTTCTTTCGTTGATATCAGGCCTCGTTTCTAATGGCAAGGTAAGTAGAGCCTCTATTACATCGCGCAATCGATCCAAGCTCACATAGCAAAGTCATACAATCAAACAACGTTGGGCTTGGCCTTGAAAGTACACCATCGATTCGGATCTAAGGAACTGGTGTATTTATTGCACGAAATTGGGATCACAGTTACATATGACGAGGTTCTAAGATTCCGTACGTCGGCAGCAATATACACAGGTTCGCAGCCGTATACACTTAGAGGACTGAATGTAGACGACGGTGGAGAGTTGGCGTCCTGGATAGACAACTATGATCTGAATATAGCCACGCCAAATTGGTGTAGGGAAACTCATGCGTTGGTTGTAGAAGGCACGCAACAGCCTACCAATGATGTTGATAAGGAGGATGAAACTGATAGCAACATATCACACCCTGTCATACCAAGGGTCAGTTTGGCGGAAATGAGCAGTGCAAAGCTCAGTGAATTGTCGCCCATTGAAGTTCAACATTACGACGGTCCTAAAAATCCACTTCCACCTGCCGTCAATGTGCACTCTGGTGTTCCATACAACGTTGTGACACAGAGAATGGATGATATTAGCTCATCACTCAAAGCGGATTTGGACTGGCTCACAAACATAGCAGCACATGATGATGATACTGTGCCTGTTGAGTGGTCAGGCCACATGACACATTTGGCAAGAGAGAATGGATTTGTGGCAAAGGCCACCAAATACATGTATGGCCCACTGATTGACTCACCGTCCAGTCACCCAGACACAGTACTCACCAGTTTAGTTTATATAGAAGATTTTTTTAGATCGCATGGGCAGCAGTATGTACACCTGGTAGCAGATCTTCAATTGTTCAAAGTAGCCATTCAAATAAAATGGGCGAACCCGACACTGTGGAAATATTTGTTGGTCAGACATGGTGGAATGCACACATTGGTGTCATTTCTTGGCTTCATTGGAACCCTGATGAAAGGTTCAGGATTGACCGAGATATTGAGTGTCGCATATAAAGCCATTAACTCAACTCCATGATGCTCGGTAAAGCATGGCCTAAGGCTCTGAGAGGATTTCGTATGGTTGTTGTGGGACTTCTCAAACGCAACATTCTCTCTGGTGCAAGGACAACAGAAGAAATGGATGATATGCTAGCTTCAGCTTGCTCATCAAGAACAGGTCAGCTTTGGGTGGATTGTTTTATCTATCCCACACTCCTAGCACATCTGTTTGTTAGGGCTTAACGTGAAGAGAAGTATGCACTACACATGTATTGTATGAGTAGGATGCTTCCATATTTCTTCGCAGCTGGACACTGGAATTATGCCAGGTACAATGTACATCACATGGCATCTAATGGAATTCATGAATTTGGTGGATGATAAAGCATTGGAGATGTTTTATGAAGGCCGGCATGTGTGCCGACATAGGTCTGGGCATGGAATGGTGTGTTTGGGGAACAAACATCATTAGGTACGGAAAGGCAAAGGGTGGTCTAGTTGGAATGACACTCTCTCCTGACTAGGTGGCGAGATGGGTTCTTTCTTACCATATGTGCAACTCTGTGTCCCTGGCTATGGATGACATATTTCATGACCGAGATGACGACCAGTACGATCCTACGACATACAAACACAAGGAAGAGGGCTACACAGAAGGAAACTTGATGAGATTGACAAGCATAAAATACAGCAGGAATTGTCGAAATACCCCCATCCATTAGAACAACATGACACGGACGTACTGGTGAACATCGTAAATGGACAAGTTGCCGATGAAAAGGTGAATGTTCACTCAGCTGTAGCCATTGGGTGAATCAATGGCAGCCGATTTCAAATCACACCTACCTCTGGATTTTACAATGTCATTCATTCCCAGGTAGTAACGATGGAAACCATGAAGAAAGGGGTGAAACTTGCAGATAGAACCATATACGACATGGAAAAGCTGTACGCACGACTACTTGTAATTTCCCAGAGAAGGACATTTCCTTGGAGACATTGATGTGTTGCGAGCTTGCACCTCTTCCCCCAGCTCTATTTGATGAGTTTGGAAGCATGCGAAAGAGTTCTAAGTCCCAACTTTTGCACAGACTAGCAGTTTGGGGGGAGGAAACCACTGACCCTGACGCAGAAGTAGTAGATGGGAATGAAATGCTGTATCACGTCACCTGGCCGAAACGGGAACAGTTAGACATATTGTGCAAAACTTTACACAGGCGAGCAGTAGAAAAGCGATGCGCCGTGGTTGTTGTTTTCGACAGATATATAGAAGGCTCAATAAAAACGCACCAGCGCGTTAGAAGAACTGGTTCCACTGTGTGTCGAACAGTAAATCTCGCTCTAGAGACGGTCTTGCCAAACAGAGAGACAATAATGAAGAGCTCTCACAACAAGAAAGAGTTGATAAAAGTGATATGTGCGGAAAACAATGCTACAAATGTGACCATGGTCGGGGAAGACACGACACTGTACACGCACGAAGAAGCTGATTGTATCATAATCAGATGTGTGAAGTCTCTCGTTCAGGAACAGCAGTGCCAACACTTCATGTCATCTCAGATGATACCGATATATTTGCACTGTTTGTGTACTTTTGCTGGAAGTGGCAGACTCCTGTTCAAATCTGCATGAAGAAGTCGGATGGACGAGTGTTGACATCAATGCCACGGCTGCAAAGCTTGGACCGACAGCATCTCAACTGCTAGCCGTTCATGCAATTACAGGATGCGACACAGTCAGCTACATGTTCGGTAAAGGGAAGGCATCTACCGTCACGTCAATGATAAAACATGATGTTTCCTGGATTTGCTTGGGCGAGACAGACGCACCACTTGATGAAGTGACAGCTGCTGAGGGAACGTTTGTGGGCTTGTTGTACAAAGCCAAAGACACTTCATCATCAATGAATCAGCTTCGGCATTCTATATTCACAAGCAAAATAGCCACTCCAAAGATTAAGAAGATCTGCCACCAACCGATTCCGCGTTGAACGAACACGTGAAGCGTGCTCACTTACAGACAATGCTTTGGTAAGGCATCGGATAAGTGCTCACCACCCGATGTGAACATATCAGAACTTTGGGTGGGACATAGTTGGCAATATACCCACGCCACGTACTGGCGTGGTCGATGTGGCACCGTCAGAAATGAGGCGTGTTGTGGCGTGCGGATGTAGTGCGCAAACCACTTGTTCCAGGCATACATGTTCATGTCATGGAGCAGCACTATCATGCACGTCATTCTGTAAATGTATCTCCCTTGGAATGTGTAACAGCCACACACCAAACCAAACCAGAGACCGACACCGACGATGAAAATGATGAAGGTCGTGATGAGTAATAAAGAGTCAGTGGCTTATCATGTAATGTGTAAAGTGGTTAGTAATAGCGAACATGGCAAATTAGTTGTAGTTTCAGGTTTTTTTTCAGTATTCATTTAATTGACAGGAACAATGCAAGATGCATAATTGTTGCACGCCATCTTGAATGTATATGTGATAAATACATTTATTGTTGTTTTTGAATAGCCCAGCACCGTTTTCGAACTAAAAATATGAAAAGAAAAATATTTTCTACAAATAAGACATTCTGCCGAAATTGGCGGCCATCTTGGACGCCATCTTGAATTTATATATGGAAAATGAATTGATTGCTTTTCTAAATAGCTCAGCACCGTGTTTAAATGAATTGTGAACGTTTTGCGGAAGAAAATAGTGTCTTTTCCGCAAATATAGAATTATTGGGAAAATGGCGGCCATCTTGGACGCCATCTTGAATTTTAAGAAATGCTCAAGGATGACAAAGTGTCATCCGACGGATTTCGAATAAGTACATCGTCAGGGACAATAATTCATCAAAAAACGTTAGTAGTACCTTAGTGCAAGGTTCAACCCCATAACGTCCCGACTATACACACTGTAGCCATTAAAGGTTCTGTGTCTCGGTTCGTTGGGGTTTAACGGCCTATCGACAGCTAAGGTCATTTAAGGCCGGGTCAATGGGTTTAGTACTAAATCCCATATATTACCTGTACAAGTGCATGCACAAATGGGGGACAAATCCCAAAATCAGAACAGAATATTTACAATAACAAAACTATATATGCAGCCCTGAAATCAGAATAATCCTGATCTGATGCCAGGTCATCACCACACCAGAATCACTTGGCCCCTCCCAATTTATAATAATCTTAATACTTTTATAATGGGCAATAACCCAATTCAACTCCCAGGTAACTAAAGAGTCAAAGATAAAAACGTACCAAAAGGGCCAAACCAGGCAAATCGTGATTCCTATAAGGAGGAACCCATACCGTTAATTTACGCCGTCTCATTCGCTGTGTCTCGGATAGATCCAGTGGAGGGCACATTTAGTGTTGCCCTTGTCTGTCCGTCCCCAACCTCGTAACTCGTAAAACTTTTAAACAGTAATAGCTACATACCTGAAACTTGGTATGTAGCTTTCTTAGGAGTAGATGCACAAAGTTTATTTTGATTCTTTCGACCCCCGGGTCATGGATTGTCTCCCCCATTTTCGACTTAGAATTTTGCCTCGTTTACTATCAAAGTGATACATGCAAGTGGGGCATCCGTGTTCAATTAACACATTTTCTAGTTATTTTTCTGTATTATGCACTTATTATTTGCATAAATATCAAATCTTTACAGGCGACTTGTACATATAATTTGGTTCCAGAAATACGATCTAAATTAACCTATTTTGTCCCAATCTGTTTCATCACATTCTAGGCATATCGGAGACCCAGTGCCTTTAATGCACCCGTTACTGATATTTTGTGAACAGGTCAGAAATTATCCGTAAAAAACACGAAAATTGGACTGATTTCATGATTATGGGCCCCGCTCATCTGAAATCTACATGTGTTTTTTTTTTTAATTATGCAGATAACCATTTATACGATATCAGATAACACTACTTGTATCTGACCAGGCTACTCATTGTGCACAACTTCAAAATTTGATCAATAAATGCCGTCGATGATACAGATATTGAAAAGTGTGGTTTATTGGGAATATTATGAGCTACCGGCTGAGAAAAGGAACCATAGAACATGTGAAATCAGCATGGTGAGTGCATATATCTGATCATGACCTACGTTGTTTGAATTACTGTCATCAGCAAAACAATTAGATTTTATACTGCCAAGTGGACCTCTATCTACAATTGTTGGACATGTTGTCAGGTCCATTTTCTCGGCTGGGGGCTATATGTGGCTGTGACTGGAGAAATGGGGCTTATGGGATTTGTGACCAGTGTAGCTCCTGATCCAATAGCACACTCTGATAGCCTGGTTGTCTATATAGCTTGGTAGAAGCATGACATGTGTATCATTCACGGAATGGCGAACAGTGCAGATCCTGATCAGACTGTGCAGTCTGATCTGGAGCTATACTGGTCGCAAACCAATAAGCCCTATTTCTCCAGTCACAGCCACATATGTGATCTGTGTTGATAAAAAATGAATGTTACATTATTTCTTCGTAACGATAGCTTTTACCCTTTTGTTCTGTAGACGCTTACAAAAGCCATGACAGAACCATTTGCCTTTTCAGGGTATGGGGTCACGTTATTTCAGAACGACACTAGATAATTTGTGATGTCGTTTTTACAGTAGATTTTTTTTACAATGTAATAAACCAATCATTTTCATGAAAAATAGAGTACATTTTATTTTGACATTTCTTGATACTTGATTGTGGTGTCCGGTGATACCCATAATACAAGTAAGAAGAGTTGTACTAATCCTTTCGCTTTTAGGAAGTGGAGCTAAATTATTCTGGTGAGCTGAGGATATATATTTGTACATATTCAGTTCTGACTTTGGGATCATCTTCAAGTTTAGCATGTTTAGAATTACAATATTCAAGTTTCCATTCTCAAGTTTTGCATCAGAATTCTTGTTTCGAGTACACAACTATGAGAACTGCCCTGATCAAACGGCCTTGTGATATTTGTGCACAGCAGTAATAAGCATATGCTCAACTGTCAGAATAGCGACAAGTGCACTTGTCGGGGGGGGGGGGATGCTGGTCACTAATGTTGTTAGGTGAATTTTTACCGCTGGGGTGAGGGGACATGCATTGTATATGCTGTACATAAAAAACTTACTTCAGTAAGTAAGATGAGCTTACTTCTATAAGTAAGTTGAGGAACCATTCTATACCTGATCATGTTTGATTCAAAGATAATTGCTTCGTAAATACATTTACATTTACCCTTTGTTATTAGACACTATGACAATAGCGCAGTGGACCTTCATATGGTGAGAGTATATATGGCCCATGTGTATTTACATATATCACAGTACAGTGTGTAGGAAAAGTGTACACGTTAGTTTACGTACATTTTGAGAATGTTGGCAAAAGTACACCAATATCTCACTTGAAGTACATCTTGGTGTAGTATCATTTATATGAGCCCGTTGTCCTGGCTTTTCTATGTGTGAATGGCCACATTATATCGTATGTTCTACTTCTCATTGTCAGTTCTTTGTCAAATGCCAGAAGAGGTGAAACTAGCTGATGGCTGGCACGCACACAAAGATGGCCGACTTGGCCATTCCATGTGCCGTATATGATACAGTAAGGAGCCAGTGTTCATATATATGTTATACATATATTCCATCACTTTTACGAAGCAATTGTTTGAATCATATGATGATCAGGGGTCCCATACTTATGTCCTCAACATGACATTAGTGTCTTGCAACTCGAAACTCCATGTTCTCAACTTGAAACTCGAGAATATTAACTTGAAGCTTTCAACTGGAAACTCAAGAATTCTGACTCGAAAGTCAAGAATGTCAACTTTCCTTAGTCTTTTGACCTTCCAAAAAACCCAGTCAAAGTGAAAGGGTTAACATCCCAGCAACAGCTAAGGACATATAGAGACAGGACAACAGCTTAAAGTCTCATCAGACAGACCAGTGGGAAGGAAATACTATGAAAGCATTTTTTGATGCCCTAGGCAAGGTTTGAACCCACAACCTAACCCCTATACCACAACCCATCCCTCATTTGACCTTGAACATAGGTGAATAATGGGCGGGATATAGAATGAAAATACAGATGATGATACATAAGTATATGATGTTTCAAGTAAATATGATTTAGTGTTGGAGTGTTATAATAACAGATAGCCAAAAACCTTTAATGCAAATTTTGCCAAAACGTGGCGTTGATATTGGCTATTTAAGCCACATGGGTGGTGAAAGAGAATGGGTTTCATGTAGGAATGGTAGCTCGGTTTCAAATCTCATCTGGTGGGCGGCTAGTCGGGAGCATGTGAAGGGTAAATTTAAAGACGGGTTCATCCTTACTGTTGGTGGCTGGTTGGGAGTATGCAAAGGGTACATTTAACAATGGGTTTCATCCTTACCAGAATCCCGATATCCCTGGTTTGACCCGCAGGTACATTTTTGATACGTGAGAGTTGAATCCGGTTATACCATTATAAAAGTAATAATGTTAGTACTAATCATATTGCTTTTGGGGAGTGGGTTCAAGTGACTGGTGTGGCGAGTACCTGGCACCAGGTCAGGTTATTCTACATGCAATTTCAGGTCTGGTTTTTGAATTTCTCTTTAAATATTTAGTTTCTGATTTTGGGATTTACCCCCATCACAAGTCTTTAACCTGGCCTAAAATGATCTTAGCTGTTGACAGGCCATTACACACCATTCGATCAAATCATCCTTACTGGAATCCCAATATCCCTGGTTTGACCCTCAGGTGCATGATTTGCTTTCTTGTTACTTGAGTGTTGAATCAGGTTATACCCATCCTAAAGTAATAGGATTAATACTAATCCCATTACTGTTAGGAGCTGGGGCTAAGTGACTGCTGTGGCGAGAACCTGGCACCAGATCAGGTTTTTTCTTATTTCACAGCGAAAGGGACACGAATTCCACAATGGCCACACCAACACCAGTGAAATTCTCCAAAGAGGACCTTAAGGAGGTAGCTGATGCATTCATGCATGATTTTAAGGACACGCTCATCGCCGAACTGAAAGCGCAAATAGTTCAATTAGTCCACTGACGCAACACTAGACGAACTCGACCAGTACGGGAGACGAATGTGCCTCGAAATCTCAAATATTCCAGGTGACACGGGTAGTTATACCGAAAATAGTGAAGAGAAGATTCTCCATGTAGCCCAAAATCACAACGTGGACCTGACTCCGGCTGACATAGATAAATGCCACCGATTATGCCGTACCAAGGCGGGCCTTTCGTTCAACAGACAAATCATCATCAAATTTACAAACTCGAAGGCGAGGCAACGCATCTATGAATCCCGACGCTCGTTAGGAGACGGGGTGTTTGTCCAGGAGCATCTGACGCAGTTCAGAGGCAAGCTCTCATACGAAGCGCGCCAGCTGACACGGAACAAAAAACTTTTAAAAACTTGGGTCGCCGGCTGTCGTGTGTTCGCGCTAATGTCGTACAACGGAAGGAAGTCAATGTCCGATTAGAGACATGGACGACATTGCCCATATAAGTGAAGGCAAGTGCCCCCCTGATGAGCATCAATAGTTCGACAATTGACTTACCCATTTCCACATAAACACTGTCCAATATACACAAACAATGTCAACATGACGTTCATTACAACGAGTTGATAACACATGCGTGTAAGTGTACTTGTTACTTGTATGCAATGCGCAAAACTCAGCATATGGGACCTTGTGATAAAACGGGACCAGTCGCGATCCGTATAAACAAATGCAATCAGTATATTCGCTGTTAGGTTTCATGCAATCCCCATGTACAATTGTGTGTTCTATCGGGTGTCCTCATGAAATAGACCTTGTCGCTCACGGGACCAGATTATATATTGTATGTGTAAAATCAGTTTTTCACGGACCAAACTGTCCACCTTGAACCAAAAAATTTCGTTCACTAGATATGAAGGTAAGAGCTCACCCATACAATGCATATATTTTATAGTACGAGTGCACCAGTCTAGGTAGTGTGGGACACTGGACAGAACACACAGTGACCCGGGTTTATTAAACGTCATGCAGCAATATATAAATGACTATATGCATAACTGTTACTTGCTACAACACAGACACATGAACGCGCATACCGCGTCCCGTCTTACACTGGTCCCTTGCACGCAGCTGAGCAGTCAAATTACGAAACATACCAAGCTATAAATAGCTGTCGTATGAACATGTACCGACAATATTGTGAAATCAGTCACCATCACTTAAAACTGGCCACAACGATCGTTTTTACCCTAAGAAGCTGGTGTCCTTTGAGGTACCTTGAACATCTGATCATGTTCAGAGTCCCCCAAACATGACTGGCACAGATTGACGAACGTATAATGCGTGATGAACGTTTGTCTAGTATCTTTCTGTGCGTGCGTGCGCGCGTGTGTGTGTGTGTTTTCGACTGTTCTTATGTCAGAATGCCAAATCAGAGAAACCGTAAACACCATACATCCGATCTAGTTTGACAACTGAGAGGTTCATGTAGTGTAACACATGTATATAACTGTTTATATTCCCAGTGTGATCAGTCAATTTGAACCGTCAGCTTCCCAACAAAAAACCAAATCTCCAATCAGTCTGCACACGGATTTTTCATGTCTTATCTCCCCTTGGCGGCCATTATTAATTTTCACACTCTGTATCCTTGTCCACGCGATAACTCAACTTCCACTTGGCCGATCTTCATCAAATTTTGCATAGAGCTTTGTAACGACACGAGGAAGAAGCCTATTGATTTCGAAGTATTTCCCATGACTTATCTCCCCTTGGCGGCCATTTTCCTGTCCACGTGATGATGAGTTCAACTTGGTCGATCTTAATTAAATTCATACGATATTTTTGTTTCCATCAGGCTGTTTTATATTGTCAAAGCAGTAAGTGGGGCATCCGTGTTCTACAAACAATTTTCTAGTTCTCTATATCTCTAACCCCTTGCCAGATTTTTATAATATTTCCCACCAATGTGTGTATAGGGATGATGCTTTGCTATGCATACCCCCACATCCAAATTTCCAAGGTCAATGTCATTTATTTACCAATCCTTTGTATACAGGTGCGACACCGCTTCCGTGGCGGAATTCTTGTAATATTCTTCTAATCTGTATCTATCGTCATTAAAACGTGTTCACACAACAAAATGTCCCTCACGTGCTTTCGAATTTCGATCTTGAACGTGAGGGCTTATCAAACAATCATGTAAATGCAAAATGACACCCACCCTAATCTCAATCTCCATGTTGTTTACATGGAGATTCTGAATAGATGGGTCAGGGTAACTACACATGTATTATTAGATCTGGTTTCTCCAAATATCGTAGCCAAAGTGTACGCATGCGCCCGGTGAGCACCGCCTTCTTTCTGTATGGCCCATGCTTTTATACATATGTCTGTGTGCATGCGTCCCCCATGGGTGAGCACCGCCTTCTTTCTGTATGACCCATGCGTTTATACATGTATGTCTGTGTGCGGGTGTAATGTGTGTTGCTGTGCGATTAACATGACCGTGTACATGTGAGCGTGTGTTGTTGAATAGTCGCCAGCTTTGTTTATGCACGATTGTGTTGGTTGCTGTCCCAAATACTGCATGCGATATATGCATGTACGTTATAAATTTTGTCAGAACGGATACGTACTTTGGTGTAAAAACATATTAGTTGAACATTCTTGCAATTTTGCTATCATCATAATATTTTCGTGTATCGTGTTGTTTTGATTGAAATATTGTGTGTCTTGTCTACATAATGGACCTCACGACAAATCCAAACCGAGTGTCTCCAGATCAGCCTGCATGTCACGTCTGTTCAAACGTGACGGCCCATCAGATATGCAAAATCAAAACCTAACTCGCCCTCCTCAGTATCTCGATGTTTATATGGAGATCCGGAATAGATGGGCCGGGTTAACTATATTATTCATTATTAGACCAGGTTTCTCCAAGTAACGCACTGTAGTTTGAGTATGCGCCCCTGTGTGAATAGCTCGTATGCATAGGCTTATATATATATATGTTCTTGTGTATAATTTTGTGGAGGTGGAGAAAAGTTGGGCCAGGGAAACTATGCATATTTTAATTGTTGTCTCTCCAATCATCACTGTGTATGTGATCATCATAAACTGTTTGCATGATCTATATTTCGTATATAATATTTTATGTTTTTGGCGTGAATATATGTGTAAGCAAGTTTATTTACCGAATCCATTACTGAGGTTATCCCTACTCACAACATATTGTGCATATTTCATGTCTACGCTGGTCTCTCATCTGCAGCTATAACACATGCCCTTTACCTAGTGTTGTAAATTATTGAGTGTAATCTTTAGATGCGACACGCCATGTGAATTAGCACCTTGTACGTCACGAGTTTGCTATTATTGACGCCATTGATCATGTCAGATTACATAAACCCGGTTTGGGGCATGCAATTGTTAACTGAGAACTAAAGGTTGATATTCATCGTGTATTGCTAATAAAATATATATACGTGTATGCTTGGTGAACATTTAGTAGTAGTACACCATAATATAGTGGAATCCTTAGATGCGACACGCCATGTGAATTAGCACCTTGTACGTCACGATTTTGCTATTATTGACGCCATTGATTATGTCAGATTACAATAACCCGGTTTAGGGCAAAGCCATGCAATTGTAAACTGAGAACTAAAGCTTGATAGTCGTCGTGTATTGCTACTAATATATATATACATGTATGCTTGGTGAACATTTAGTATGATGGAGGTGTATTTCGTCGATAAAACTATGATTTCATCTCACATGCAATGAGATGTACTAACGCATGTTCGTGTATATTATTGTCTCATTTTTATATCTTTGTACACCATATACGCCATTATACATTGCCTACACGAGGTTTAGTAGATACCACGTGGTAGGATAATATGAACACGCCCACATGGTCGCTAGGTAAATCCAGTATTGTCTCGTCTTTCATGTCTTTGTACCATGTGTCATTGTATATTGACTACACGTTGTTGAGCAGATAGCTGTTGGTCCGACAATATGAGCATGCTTACATGTAAGTAACTCACCAGGTCGCTAGAAAAAATCCATCATATTCGTATTGAATAATCAACTCATTGCATAGTCACGTGCACGCTAACATAACGTAAGCTATAAATAGCGCGAGGGCTGTTGCACGGGCAAGTTTCGACTGTATACCTGTCAGATAGAAAGGAGACCTTACTTGGTTATTACAACGTATTACCAGTTTGTGCAATATCAAAATCTGATCAGGGTATACGTACCTAATATTCAGTAAATATAAAATAAGACTATCTAAAACATACATTTAAATATTATATCGAATATATAAGTATCGCTGTTCTGTCATAGGTGCGGTCTCAGTGACCAGTCACAAGTATACATGTACTAGCCGGCAGTCGACCGTGCGTAGCGCCTTACCTGATCTTTGATTGATCAGATCCCTGATCACACAGGCACAGTTGCATCACATAAGTAATGGCTTGTCATCGATGACTGGCATAGGCAAGGCTTATCCGGACCACGAAAAATACGTGTACCTTACGTATCTATCATTAAACTCTAAGATAATACACATATGACAAGGGCATATGTATAATGGCATGTACGGTAGGCTCTCGAACTGTATTGTAAGTGACACCCGTCACACGATGACTGTTTTTCGTGTTTTCTGTTTTAGTGTTTTGTTTGTTTTCGTGTCTTCCGTTTCAGTGTCTTGTTTGTTTAATCGTAGGTTTTGAATCTTCTAAACTGTTGCATTGTCCGCTCTATCCTTTCGATATGAATCCCCGAAACGTGTATGTACTTTTACATGTTTTTCCCCTGTTTTTTTTGTTGTTATTATCTGTACCCTATGAAAAATGAGCATACATGTACATATTTAAGTTCCAACCAATACCTTATGCCTTGTTGGATCGCACCACATCTCGCTCGCTGCGTTATCGCATTGATCCGCGATGGCGAACGGAAGCTTCACTTTACGTAATACTGAATGATGCTGTACCTTAGTGAGATGCATAGCGAAGCTTCCGTCCGCCATGAGCAGCCGCCGTCCAATGGTATATCCTTAATTGTCTGATATCAACTGATAAATATCAAATTATAAATCCAGCTTAAAAGCAACACTTATATTACTATCTGGCGACATTCATCCAAATCCAGGTCCGGTTTCTGAATCTGAATCAACGTGCTCCGAATCTACAGATTCCTACATGGATATATCAACAATGGTCTGAGCATTTATGCACCTAAATATACAGAGTCTAAAACCCAAAATAGACATACTGCAGATAGAAGCTCAACCTTATGACATACTCATTTTTACTGAAACTTGGCTTTCACCAACAATATCCAATGACGTATTGCATATACCTAACTTTACGATCCATTTCGCTGTGACAGAATAGGTAGGTTAGGTGGTGGGGGTAGCAATCTATGTAAGGAGGGCATGCATGCAACACCACGGGCAGATCTATCTGTCCCTGGCATTGAATCGCTATGGTTAGAACTATTAGTTAAACAAAAGAAAATTATTAATAGGAGGCATATATAGGCCACCGATTCAAATAATAATCAGTGGGCATTGCTTGAAGAAAGTATTGATCCGCCTTCAACCAAATATGCGAAAATGTAATTATTGCAGGGGATTTTAATATAAATGTACAAAATTCTGACTCGAATAGAATTAGTAGGCTTATTGCATCATATAATGCGGAACAGCTTATCACTACGCCAACAAACTTTACTGAAAATTCAAGCTCTCTCATAGACCTAATAATTACTAAAGACGCCGGACATATACTTACCAGCTTTGTTGCCGATCCCTTCATCCCTGATCTTATAAGATACCACTGTCCTATAGTTGCAGTATTATAGATAAAGACGGCGAAAGTCACAACATATAAAAGGAAAGTCTGGCTCTACGATCGAGGAAATTATGACAATTACAGAACAAAATTAAACTCTGTCGATTGGAACGAAATTTTCTTAATTCAGGAAATTTAGATATCACAGCCGAAACAATCGCAACTACAATAATAGAGTAGCTACTGAAACAATACCCAACAAAATAGTCACTATACGACCGAATGATATCCCATGGTTTAATAATATATAAGAAAATTAATAATGGAAAAGAAATAAAAATCCATAAACGAGCTAAAAATGTGAATACAGAACTAGCCTGGTCTAAGTTCCGAAAAATTAGAAACGAGGTTACGAAACTCATAAGAAAATGTAAATCGGATTATGAAAATAAACTAATAGAGAAGGTTAATGATTCCGAAACTTCAGTAAAAACATGGTTTAAACTTGCAAAACAATTGAAGGCTAAACAACCTCCACGACAATTCCTACATTGCTTGATGGCGGAATAGAAGCACAAACAGACAAAGAAAAAACGGAATTACTTAATTCCTTCTTCTCAAAACAGTCCACCATTGATGACAGTTCTACTCCACTGCCACCTCCCACACAACCGAATCTACCCAATATGACAACAATCACAATCTCTCCTACAGATGTAATCAATGCTATATCATTAGTCAATCCATCAAAAGCCAGTGGTCCTGATTTAATAAGTCCCAGATTACTTCGTGAGGCTTCTCGTGAACTTTCAGTACCACTTTCTACATACTTCAATACATTACTAAGTAATTCATACTTCCCCTCTCATGGAAACAGGCGAATGTAATACCGATTTTTAAAATGGCAGATCCTTCAAGTCCACAGAACTACAGACCGATTTCCCTGCTTAGCTGCATTGGTAAACTAATGGAACGATGTGTTCATAAATATTTGTACAATTTTGTGCCTCAAACAATAAACTAACATCATACCAATCGGGTTTTATCAAAGGTGATTCAACTGTAAATCAACTTACTTTACATCTATAACGATATTTGCAAAGCAATGGATGAGGAAAAGAGGTTCGTGCTGTTTTTTTTTTTTTGCGACATATCAAAGGCGTTTGACAGAGTCTGGCATCGAGGCCTTCTTTACAAACTATCAAACATCGGAATCTCTGGTTCTATGCTCGAATGGCTTAAGTCGTATCTGTCCTCTAGAAAACAACGTGTAGTATATAGTAACTCCGCGTCTAATTGGTGCACTATCAATGCAGGCGTTCAACAGGGATCTATTTTAGGACCTTTATTGTTTTTAATATACATAAATGACATAGTCCAAGAAATTAACTCCAACATTAGATTATTTGCAGACGACACAAGCTTGTACATAATAGTCGACGACACAATATCAGCAGCAGCAGCTGCATTAAATAAAGACCTAGAAAACTATAAATCAATGGTCATGGTAGTGACATTCAACCCATCCAAGACAGAGTCAATGATTTATTCAAGAAAACATAATAAACCACAGCATCCAGTACTTAAAATGGACACTCGTCCTATTACAACTGTTAATGAACATAAACATCTAGGAATAATTCTATCAGAAAACGGAAAATGGTATCCACACATCTCATCATATCTAAATAAAGCATGGCAAAGAATAGGCATATTACGATCTCTGAAATTCACCCTAAAAAGGTCAGCTCTTGAACGCATTTATTTTTGTTTTGTTCAACCTCTTTTGGAGTATGGTGATGTTGTATGGAGTAATTGCACAGACGAATTAAAACACCAGATCGAAGCAGTACAGATAGAAGCTGCGCGCATAGTGTGTGGAGCTACTAAGCTTTGTAATATTGATAAATTATATCAAGATCTCAGGTGGGAATCCTTGGAAAACAGACGAAATAAACACAAACTTATACTATTTTACAAAATGGTAAATAAACTATCCCACAATATCTTAGCGATCTGATTCCTGAACAGATACAAGCACGGTATGCCCTTAGAAACGCTACTAATATACCATTAGTACATTGTCGTACACAATTGTACTTGAATTCATATCTACCCCACACTATTCGTGAATGGAATAAATTGTCAGAACAGGAAAAAAATGCGCAATCAGTACCGTCCTTTAAGGCAATTATAAATAAAAATGTTACAAAATCACCCATCTTATACAATATAGGCTGCAGACAAGGACAAGTACTTCACGCCCGTCTTCGTTTGTCATGCAGTTCCTTGAATTATGACCTTCATCGTAGATCTATAGTTGATTCTCCCAAATTGTACTTGTGGTTCGGTAGAAACAATCAATCATTTTCTACTATATTGCGAAAACTATCAACGTCAAAGACATCTTCACTTAACAGACATTCCGTGTCCACCGATAGCCAACAATCTTCTTTATGGTAACGAACGATTATCATTTGAACAGAATACCACCGTAGTTTTTGCAAGTGCACAAATATATGTCTACAAAACGCTTTTAGGCCAGACTAAAGTAATTAAATTCCTAACTAAATATACTAACAGATAGGCGTATACATAATAATGGCTCGTTTTCAACTCGATTTCAAACCAGACAATCAAAACAATCAAGTATAGTGGTCCAATTGTCACATATATATCAAAGACTTGTATACAACCAGACACTCTGTTGCTGCGACTTGTAAGGTAATTGGATCTTCAACCAATGACAGGCTGTTGCCTCTGATAGATTGACTGCGGTCGCAGCGAGCGCGGGTGTTGGTCTATTGGTGATTTGATAATATTTGGTGTTGGTATTATAGACCATATTTATCACGTGTATGCTCCATTTTCATTTTCAGTGATCATAAGATAAACAATATTAAACTATTTCCTGCCATGTTCAATAACTATTGTGTAATATGGGCACCCTGCTGAGAACAAGGCCCTTACGACATACGCGACCAGCGTGGACCCATGTCAGCCCGCTCATCCCGAGCGGTGTGCTCAGGGCGTACACTGTTCGTTTTCAGCTAATGTTGTAGCAATATCACACCAGCAAGGCGAGTACATGCAAATCGTACTGTGTGAGGTACAATAAACAAAATATATCTCCAAGTATTGTCAATTAACGCAATTGTCGTAAGGTCTCTTATCTCAGCCGGCGGCCCATCAACTGTCAAGGAGAAGAATTCACATAAGCTTTTACGAGCTTGTTTTCTAATCCTTTTATCACTTGTCTTGTATATATGTAACCTGCTATATATGAAATAAAATATTGTTTAAACTAATATATATATTTCAGTGACTTTCTCCCCAATGAAAGTGAAATATGGGATTTGACCCCGTTAACCTGGCCTAAAATGCCCATAGCTGTTAACAGGCCGTTAAACTCCATTAATTAAACTGGCAAGTATTCCTCTCCTATTTCCCACTTCCCAATAAACTCAATTAAACAGGCAATTAGTCCTGTCCTAGTTCACAGTACCCAAGGACATCAAAGGGAAACAGTCTTCTGCGGAGCTGAGGGTTATGGCTCGCGTGAATAAACTCAACACCAGTTAAAACTTCACTTTACACATCATTAGTGGAGTAACCATTATGATTACAACATGCACATTTTTCAAGATCTTCTCTTTAATTTAAAGTAAATAAATGTATCTTTATCATGACTAAGCTAATCCCCTCGCTGGCAACCTTGACAATAATTTTATGAGCCCTCAGTGACCTTGACATTGTCGAAAGGCATGTAGCGATAATACATGTTAGTAACACCTTTCATTTTCTTAAATAAATTCTGAACCACTTCATTGATTTTAATAATATTTGGCCATAACGTGTGCCTAGGTATAGTAATTGGTTTTGCAAGCACCACACGTATGAAGACACAAAGTCACGGTCACTGAGAACTCAGGGGCCAAACTGGCTACAAATGCCATAAGCCCCAATCCTCCAGCCACACATATATCAAGAGTCAGACTGGTCACAAATGCCAAAACCCCAAATCCTCCAGCCACTTATAGAGACCAGGAGCCAGATAGGCCAACATTCATATAAGCCACACTCACAAAGGCCACATACATGTATAGAGATCAGGAGTCAGACTGGCTAAAATGTCCATAAGCGCCAATCCTCCAGCCACAGTGACATACAGAGATCAGCAGACTGGCCACACTTGCCATAAGCATGATAAGCACCAATTCTGCAGTGACAGTGACATATATAGATCATGAGTCAGACTTGCCACAATTGCCATAAGCCGTAATTTTCCAGCCACATACATGTATAGAGATTAGGAGTCAGACTGGCCACAATTTCCATAAGCCGTAATTTTCCAGCCATATATAGAGATCAGTAGTCAGACTGGCCACAATTGCCAGAAACCCAATCCTCCAACCACATGTAGAGATCAGATTCAATCTTCCAGCCACATATAAAGATCAGGAGTCAGACTGTCAATCTTCCAGTCACACAAATGACATAAGCTTCAATCCTCCAGCCACATATCAAGATTGGTAGCCGATTTCACCAACATTGCTAAGTAAACTTATCTACACTTAGCACTTTGTGGGAGTAATTATTATTTGTACTGAAATGCATTATTTCATATATAACAACTAACTTTGTACTTGATTATTAAAATTATGCAGAAGTACATGTATTATACTGTATTTATTCCATTATCATTAAATACAAAAATTAATTTAAGAGTAATTTGAAAATTTCTCCCTCAAAGTACACTTAGCAAGATAAATGTAGTTAGTGATTTTGATGAAATCAGCTACAAGCGTATGCCCACATATACCATAAGTGCATTGCTATCACTAAGCTAATCCCCTGGCTGGCAGCTTTGATAATACAAGGTGATCGCTGGCGAGAAACAAATTACCTGATGACGTTTCAAAAACAAGGCGAACGCCAGGAAGTGTCTCGCCCACTAAACAAGGCGATCACCACAAAGGTCAATGACACTGGGTGAATAGCCATCAATGTGAGGAAGCTATTGATAACATTTGATAATGATCCATCAACGTTAAGAATCTACTGATGAGGGGGTATTTGGACGTACGTCCACAATTATTGACACAAAGGTGAAGGTCACCTGTGAGGAAGTTAGTGATGAAGTTTCAAAAGTTTACGAGTTACAAATCAAAATTGGAAAATTCTAAATGAAAAAGGGGGAGATAATCCATGACCCGGGAGTCAAATCAAACATTGAAATAAACTTTGCGTATCTACCCATCATAAGGAAGGTACATACCAAGTTTCAGGTGTGGAGCTAGTACGGTTTAAAAGTTTTACGACTTACAAGTCAAAATTGGAAAATTCTAAGTTGACAATGGGGAGATAATCAATGACTCCGCGGTCAAATAAAAAATCGAAATAAATGTTGCGCATCGACTCATCATAAGGAAGCTACATACCAAGTTGCAGGTCAGGTGTGTAGTTAAATGTAGTACGGTTTAAGTTTTACGACTTGCAAACCAAAATTGGAAAATTCTAAGTAGAAAAGGGGGTGATAATCCATGACCCCAAGGTCGAATAAAAAATTGAAATAAACTTTGCGCATCTACTCATCATAAGGAAGCTACATACCAAGCTTCAGGTGTGTAGCTAGTACAATTTAAAAGTTTTACGACTTACAATTCAAAATTGGAAAATTCCAAGTAGAAAAGGGGGAGATAATCCAGGACCCCGGCATGAAATAAAAAATCATCAAAAGGAAGATACATACCAAGTTTCAGCAGGTCTTTAGCTATTACGGTTTAAAAAAATTACAAGTTACAAGGCAAAATTAGTGGAAAAGGGGGAGTTGATCCATGACCCGAAACAGTTCGGTCCAAAAATGGCTTATCGGATGGGGAAAGGAGAACGGTCTATAGATCGTGCTGTCAAGTTCAGTTAAAAGTGTGCAGCGAGTTGAAATGCTATTATTACCATCTCATCTGCACGTCCTTAAATGTAGCATAGAAAATCTCAGCTCTACGGATGTGTTTTACTATTTCATCTGTCTTTTTTGTTTTCTGTATCCGTGAGAGCTGAGACCCTTATACTTATAGTGTAAAATTTAGTCACAATAACAGCCCAATTTGTCCTGGTGTTTTGCTACACAAATGGGAATAAAATGATAACAACTATGTATGCTTACATGTGTATTATTGGTCTATGAATGTTTTTAACATGACCATGATGATTGTGAAGTGTTAAAACTTCTCACTCGTCAGACTGTGTAGCAAAACGCCAGGACAAATTGGGCTGTTATTGTGACAAAATATTACACTATAAGGGTCTCAGCTCTCACGGATACAGAAAATATAAAAGACAAATGAAATAGTAAAATAAATCCGTAGAGCGGAGATTTTCTAAGCTGCATTAAAAGGATAAGAAGCCCAAGAATAGCATCCGGCCACACTTTTGCCCCTTTCTTCCAAGTTCCACTGACTCGGTCATGACACAGGGCTACTGAAGTAAGTCCACTGTAATGCAAGTGAATAATTATCAGTGAATAATTTCAAAGACAACCTGAATGCGGCATGGAAACGACACCCTTTTAACATGTTTAAAGTCGACTATTCCGTGCGCACTCACCCGCGAGGATTAAGTTATGATCGGTGGCTGAGAGGGACCTCTACAAACACATAGTGTTTACCAATGGTTTCGGTAGCCGGTAGCAAAAAAAAAGAAAAAAAAGTCAATACTCATCGTAACATCATTACTGTGTGTTATAAGTGGGTGGGGTAATATTCAATGCTGACTGTGATTCACGAATACGTACTCAGGTACAGTATTGTAACTGGTGTCATGAGATTGTGAGAGTCGCTCGGCTGTTCTTGTTCGATTGTGTATAAATCAATATCATTAATGCAAATTGTAATAAAATAATATCGTCTTCGCGAGTCTGAATCTAGAAACAAATGTTTACTTTCTTGTTGTTGTTGTTGTTGTTCGCCTTCAATTTCGCGCACGTGCTTGTGACGTCATGGTTTTGTGTGTAAGCAGCTTTCCGACATGTCTCCGAGTAGTAGCGAGTACGCTAGCGCGGAAACGCTCGGGATTCCGAAAATGAAAAGTGTCAATATTGACATTATGTACTGAGTGGTACACAAAACAAGATTTTGTTGTTTTCAAACTGCGATTGAGATATAAATCTCAAGACTTGGGATATATCTACTAGGCAGTATATGTTAGTTTTGTGTACTAAATCAGTTGCCAGACATGTTTTTGTGTTTGAAAAAATCTGAAAATTGGAATACTGAGCCGTTCAGGGCCTTTAAATTAACATATCACAGTCCATTTTGGTTGATTATGGTTGAAATGGTACAATTTATCATTGTCTGACTCCATTTTACGGAGCCTTATAAGGGACATGAGAAGAGAAAACAATGTTCTGACCAATTTTATTCCTATTCGTTATAACGCATTCGAAATCGTACTAACGATTTCAATTATCTCTTTCTAACGAATTGAATTTGTTATAACGCATTCGAATTCGTTAGAACAAATTGGAATGCGTTAGAACGAATTCGAATTCGTTAGAACGAAATAATTGAAATCGTTAGTACGAATTGGAATGCGTTAGAACGAATTGGAATGCATTGGAACGAAATAATCAAATTGATCTGAACATTTGTTTATCTTCTCATGTCCCTTATAAGGCTCCGTAACATTTATATGTTCTAACACTGCAATACTAACTAATTCAAATGTTAATAACACGTCGCAGGGATGGTAAACTGGTTACCATTACCTGTTTAGAAACCACCAGAAATTCAGAGAAATAACAATTGCCATGAAAACAAGCGTTGCTAGAAGACAATGAATCTCGCCAGTTGGCAGCCAAGAGTCACACACAGGTGGGGCTGATGTTACAAAACCTGATTTGTTAGCAAACAACAGCTTGCAATACCCGTTGGGTAGTCACTGACACCAAATGTTCTGTTGGGGGGGGGGGGATGGGTTGAGCCACGGTCACATAATGATAACAATCACAATCACCATGTGAATGCATATACATGTATTACATATTGCGAAATTTCCTCAATGTTAAGTTTTGAGAAAACGCCTGTGAGGGGTTGGATAGTTTTGGATTTGTCACATCATGATAGAAGACCATCATAGGAATGCGTGTGTGTAATATCAATAAGTTGTATCAAAGAAATTTACCCGAACGTTAAGTTTGTGAAAGCGCTAAGTCTGTGACCTTGGGATTACTAGTGGTCGCAGTGTTATGGATTGGTCACAGTATGATAGAGGACCATCAGAGAAATGCATGTGTGATATATCAATAAGTTATTTAAAAGGAAATAGAAGTTATAAGAAATTTACCCGAACATTTACGACGAATAAGCCGACGACAGACGCCGGAGGTATGCCATTAGCTCTTCCTACACCACGTGTAGGCGAGCTAACAACAGCCACTAAAGGCCCATTATTAGATAACAATCGACATTTAGTGGTTGTTTCAGGTTTCCGTGGCAATTTTTATTGCTCTGACTTTCTGCTGGTTTCTACGCACTATCGGGGAAAATTTAACCATTTCAACACTACAGACCAACCTCTATAGCGGTGTTTGCAAACAGTGTAGATCCAGATGAGCCGGCTCGTAACGAGCCGTCTCGTCAGGATTTGAACTTTTTCCAAGTCATTTTCATATTTTTTAGAACTTGAAAATGTGTCCGTATAACATGGATGCCCCACATACTGCTTTGACAGTATAAAACGGTATTTGTTAGAAAAGTTTAATCAGAAATGAAGACTGACCTTGACCCTGGGCTTAGCAGAGGCAGGACGAAAGTGGATTTGTCACACCGCAGTAGAGGACCATTATAGCAATGTGTGTATGGAATATGAAGCAGATCCGTGGAAGAAAACAGCAACTGTAAGACATTTACCCGAGCGTTAAAGTTTTGGACGGACATTGTATGTGACATTGACCATGGGCTTAGCGGGGACGTGACAAATGTAGACATTTACCCGAGAGTGAAAAGTATTGTGATGGACGGATGGTACGGACGGGACAGGGCGGACAATGATAATACTAAATGTCCCCTCCACTACCCACCGCGTGGGCCCAAGAATGTGACCTTGACCCTGGGCTTAGCGGGGTCGGCACAAACGCGGATTCATCACAGAGCGGTAGTATTTGATTTTAACCTTGGGATTAACGGTTTCCCCGCTGATCGTGGATTTATCACAGTATGATAACGGACCATCAGGGGAATGCATGTGTGAAATATGAAGCAGTTGTGAAAGGAACAAGAAATTATACGAAATTTATCCGAGCATTAAGGTTTTGAATGCACCAAGCAACGACCTTAACCTTGGACTTAACTGGGACCCGAGGATCGTGGATTTGTTACAACATGGTAGAGGACCATCAGAGGAATGCATGTGCGAAATATGAAGGAAACAACAATTATAAGACATTTACCCGAGCGTTAAGGACCCGTTCTATGCCTGATCATCGTTTGATGCAATGATAATTGCTTCGTAAATGTGATAGAATATATGTTTTACATATATGTGAATACTGCCTCATTACTGTATCCTATACAGCACATGCAGTGGCCAAGTCGGCCACCTTTGTATGTTCCAGGCAACAGCCAGTTTCACCTTTTCTACCGTTTGACAAATAACTCAAAATGTGAAGTAAAACATATGATATAATGTAGCTAATCACATGTAGAACAGCCAGGAGAATGGACTCCTATCAAATATATTACACCAACATGTAAAATATGTCTGTTTTCTGGACAGATTTGTGCCTGTGTTGTTAACAACATGAACCACCATTATAAATATCCTTGTACACAGAAAATCGCACAGTGTATCACTTTTACCTGGCAAATAACACAACACATACCATAGAAACTCACTATTGTACTCTGCTATTATCTATCACATCCAGTGCATATACACAGTTACCTGGGTATATTGTCCTTGGTGTCTGCTGACATAATATGCGTGTAAATAGGACTTTACCTATGGTAACGTGTACACTAACATAGGCTGTGCATCAGATTGAAAGGTTTGTGCATCAATATTTATTTTGAATTGATTGGAGACATGCTCAGATATCTTGTCGTTTGTATAGCTTGCTGACATCATATTTATAGCTTGCCGTTGTCATATGTGTCTATTATGTATTGCACCAATTTGGTTTACTGTCATATTATTTGCTGTATTTGTCAAACGCACGAAGTGGTGAAACTGTACGATGGCTTGTACATACAAAGATGGCGGAGATTGCAACTCAATGCTCCATATAGTATACAGTAACTAGACAATATTCACATATGTTATATTCATATATCACATCACTATTATGAAGCGATTATCATTGAAATCATGTGTATCTATCTATGACATATTACCTTAAAGGTACATGCCCACTCAGTAGGCACACAGTTATTTTTATATCAGAGACATCATATGAGACATATTCTGGAAAAAATCAACATTTATTCACCTTTACCCACTAGTCGGGACGTTATGGGGTTGAACCTTGCACTAAGGTACTACTAACGTTTTTTGATGAACTATTGTCCCTGACGATGTACTTATTCGAAATCCGTCGGATGACACTTTGTCATCCTTGAGCATTTCTTAAAATTCAAGATGGCGTCCAAGATGGCCGCCATTTTCCCAATAATTCTATATTTGCGGAAAAGACACTATTTTCTTCCGCAAAACGTTCACAATTCATTTAAACACGGTGCTGAGCTATTTAGAAAAGCAATCAATTCATTTTCCATATATAAATTCAAGATGGCGTCCAAGATGGCCGCCAATTTCGGCAGAATGTCTTATTTGTAGAAAATATTTTTCTTTTCATATTTTTAGTTCGAAAACGGTGCTGGGCTATTCAAAACAACAATAAATGTATTTATCACATATACATTCAAGATGGCGTGCAACAATTATGCATCTTGCATGTTCCTGTCAATTAAATGAATACTGAAAAAAAACCTGAAACTACAACTAATTTGCCATGTTCGCTATTACTAACCACTTTACACATTACATGATAAGCCACTGACTTTATTACTCATCACGACCTTCATCATTTTCATCGTCGGTGTCGGTCTCTTCTGGTTTGGTGTGTGGGCTGTTACACATTCCAAGGGAGATACATTTACAGAATGACGTGCATGATAGTGCTGCTCCATGACATGAACATGTATGCCTGGAACAAGTGGTTTGCGCACTACATCCGCACGCCACAACACGCCTCATTTCTGACGGTGCCACATCAGACACGCCAGTACGTGGCGTGGGTATATTGCCAACTATGTCCCACCCAAAGTCTGATATGTTCACATCGGGTGGTGAGCACTTATCCGATGCCTTCCAAAGCATTTTCTGTAAGTGAGCACGCTTCACGTGTTCGTTCAACGCGGAATCGGTTGGTGGCAGACTCTTAATCTTTGGAGTGGCTATTTTGCTTGTGAATATAGAATGCCGAAGCTGATTCATTGATGATGAAGTGTCTTTGGCTTTGTACAACAAGCCCACAAACGTTCCCTCAGCAGCTGTCACTTCATCAAGTGGTGCGTCTGTCTCGCCAAGCAAATCCAGGGAAACATCATGTTTTATCATTGACGTGACGGTAGATGCCTTCCCTTTACCGAACATGTAGCTGACTGTGTCGCATCCTGTAATTGCATGAACGGCTAGCAGTTGAGATGCTGTCGGTCCAAGCTTTGCAGCCGTGGCATTGATGTCAACCACTCGTCCATCCGACTTCTTCATGCAGATTTGAACAGGAGTCTGCCACTTCCAGCAAAAGTACACAAACAGTGCAAATATATCGGTATCATCTGAGATGACATGAATGTGTTGGCACTGCTGTTCCTGAACGAGAGACTTCACACAATCTGATTATGATACAATCAGCTTCTTCGTGCGTGTACAGTGTCGTGTCTTCCCCGACCATGGTCACATTTGTAGCATTGTTTTCCGCACATATCACTTTTATCAACTCTTTCTTGTTGTGAGAGCTCTTCATTTTGTCTCTCTGTTTGGCAAGACCGTCTCTAGAGCGAGATTTACTGTTCGACACACAGTGGAACCAGTTCTTCTAACGCGCTGGTGCGTTTTTATTGAGCCTTCTATATAACTGTCGAAAACAACAACCACGGCGCATCGCTTTTTCTACTGCTCGTGTAAAGTTTTGCACAATATGTCTAACTGTTCCCGTTTTCGGCCAGGTGACGTGATACAGCATTTCATTCCCATCTACTACTTCTGCGTCAGGGTCAGTGGTTTCCTCCCCCCCAAACTGCTAGTCTGTGCAAAAGTTGGGACTTAGAACTCTTTCGCATGCTTCCAAACTCATCAAATAGAGCTGGGGGAAGAGGTGCAAGCTCGCAACACATCAATGTCTCCAAGGAAATGTCTCTTCTCTGGGAAATTACAAGTAGTCGTGCGTACAGCTTTTCCATGTCGTATATGGTTCTATCTGCAAGTTTCACCCCTTTCTTCATGGTTTCCATCGTTACTACCTGGGAATGAATGACATTGTAAAATCCAGAGGGTAGGTGTGATTTGAAATCGGCTGCCATTGATTCACCAATGGCTACAGCTGAGTGAACATTCACCTTTTCATCGGCAACTTGTCCATTTACGATGTTCACCAGTACGTCCGTGTCATGTTGTTCTAATGGATGGGGGTATTTCGACAATTCCTGCTGTATTTTATGCTTGTCAATCTCATCAAGTTTCCTTCTGTGTAGCCCCTCTTCCTTGTGTTTGTATGTCGTAGGATCGTACTGGTCGTCATCTCGGTCATGAAATATGTCATCCATAGCCAGGGACACAGAGTTGCACATATGGTAAGAAAGAACCCATCTCGCCACCTAGTCAGGAGAGAGTGTCATTCCAACTAGACCACCCTTTGCCTTTCCGTACCTAATGTATGTTTGTTCCCCAAACACACCATTCCATGCCCCAGACCTATGTCGGCACACATGCCGGCCTTCATAAAACATCTCCAATGCTTTATCATCCACCAAATTCATGAATTCCATTAGATGCCATGTGATGTACATTGTACCTGGCATAATTCCAGTGTCCAGCTGCGAAGAAATATGGAAGCATCCTACTCATACAATACATGTGTAGTGCATACTTCTCTTCACGTTAAGCCCTAACAAACAGATGTGCTAGGAGTGTGGGATAGATAAAACAATCCACCCAAAGCTGACCTGTTCTTGATGAGCAAGCTGAAGCTAGCATATCATCCATTTCTTCTGTTGTCCTTGCACAGAGAGAATGTTGCGTTTGAGAAGTCCCACAACAACCATACGAAATCCTCTCAGAGCCTTAGCCATGCTTTACCGAGCATCATGGAGTTGAGTTAATGGTTTATATGCGACACTCAATATCTCGGTCAATCCTGAACCTTTCATCAGGGTTCCAATGCAGCCAAGAAATGACACCAATGTGTGCATTCCACCATGTCTGACCAACAAATATTTCCACAGTGTCGGTTCGCCCATTTTATTTGAATGGCAAGGCTACTTTGAACAATTGAAGATCTGCTACCAGGTGTACATACTGCTGCCCATGCGATCTAAAAAAAATCTTCTATATAAACTAAACTGGTGAGTACTGTGTCTGGGTGACTGGACGGTGAGTCAATCAGTGGGCCATACATGTATTTGGTGGCCTTTGCCACAAATCCATTCTCTCTTGCCAAATGTGTCATGTGGCCTGACCACTCAACAGGCACAGTATCATCATCATGTGCTGCTATGTTTGTGAGCCAGTCCAATCCGCTTTGAGTGATGAGCTAATATCATCCATTCTCTGTGTCACAACGTTGTATGGAACACCAGAGTGCACATTGACGGCAGGTGGAAGTGGATTTTTACGACCGTCGTAATGTTGAACTTCAATGGGCGACAATTCACTGAGCTTTGCACTGCTCATTTCCGCCAAACTGACCCTTGGTATGACAGGGTGTGATATGTTGCTATCAGTTTCATCCTCCTTATCAACATCATTGGTAGGCTGTTGCGTGCCTTCTACAACCAACGCATGAGTTTCCCTACACCAATTTGGCGTGGCTATTATTCAGATCATAGTTGTCTATCCAGGACGCCAACTCTCCACCGTCGTCTTACATTCAGTCCCTCTAAGTGTATACGGCTGCGAACCTGTGTATATTGCTGCCGACGTACGGAATCTTAGAACCTCGTCATATGTAACTGTGATCCCAATTTCGTGCAATAAATACACCAGTTCCTTAGATCCGAATCGATGGTGTACTTTCAAGGCCAAGCCCAACGTTGTTTGATTGTATGACTTTGCTATGTGAGCTTGGATCGATTGCGCGATGTAATAGAGGCTCTACTTACCTTGCCATTAGAAACGAGGCCTGATATCAACGAAAGAAGTGTGGAGCTTGTGTTTTCTATGGTCTTTGATTTTCTGAACATGCCGATGTCATCGCGACATTCGGCAGTGATTTTATCTGTAAGTTTAGCCATCATAACTTTCTCCTCATTGTCATCCACTTTCACTAATCGAAAATTAACCAGGCAAGTGATCTTTGAAACATAATTAGACTTGCACAACCGCAAAATATACGAGTTTCACCAAAAACGGTTGCCGAAGTGGTTCTGTAGTTTCGTAATGATCTCCCTGCGACTGAGTGCATCAATTTCCATGCTCAACTCATTATACCGGTTGTGAAGTTCAACAGATGTCCATATATGACTTGGATCATCATTCATTATCTCCACAAGACGAAGAAAAACTCCATCATTGTCGGCAATTTGGTTGGCATACATGCTAGATTGTGCCGCCTTAACATTTTTCTCCTGCATAAATAATAGATAACAATCCCTGTGATATTGTGCATCTGCGGCGTGAAGATCGGATGATGCGCCAAGGATTCTTATTCTTACATCAGCAGCCTGAGAATCGCCCCTGTCCTCACAAACTTGCAAACTCTTAGATTTCATGCACATCCCTCCGGGAATGTCTGTAGTACTTCACTGTACTACTTCTCTCCATCTCGATGGGTTCTTTTTGTCGCGTGGCACACATGGACCACCGCAAAATAAACAGTGCCTTCTGAATTCAAATGATTGCAACTCTGACCGTCTGCGTCTGATAGGAGGTGCGCTGTGACACCGCTCTTCCATGCGACCATGTCTCTTATTAGACCTGCTGATATGCTGTTTCGAAGTGTATGTAGTTACACACGATTTGTGACATTTTATGTTTAAATCGGGATTGTTCTCAAGTTTATTTTCAAGAGTTAAATGAAGGGTGTCACCCGCGACTTACTTGCCGCTATTATTGTCCGTATTCTCTGTGGACCTGACGATATAAGACAACTGTCCCCCTGCGTGCAGTTTGGAAAGATGCATACCGTAGTAGATATTGTGATAGAAGAATGTGACACAAAAACCCTGATTAATAATACACTACCGCTTTCGCGGCTTAGTATTAAATATGCCAAGGGTTTATCATTTGAACGTTGTACCGTCTGGATACGCACTTGCGGATTTCAAGTTTTGTTTATGTACTTAATACGAATACGTAGATTATCATACAAAGCAATGCAATATATGTGTCGATGCAATAACGCATGTCTACATAATAGCGCCAAATGATGTTCATCAGCCCAGATTTGACACTGTTATATCGTTGTGATTGTATAGTTGACCTGAACAACGCCGTGATTTTATAGTTGACTTGACAACACTGGGAATTACTAGTAATATTTGACTATAACAACGCTGTGATTTTATGGCTGTATTTTCATAGCATGCAGTTGTATGGGTACACTACCAGCTGCGTTAATCGTACCATATATGCAAAACGCGAGTAAATCGACACTAGATGTGAATTCAGAGTAGTAGTAGGCCTACAGCATTTGTATAATTTGCCGTCCCCGAGCACGGCTCATGCCCATCCAGTTAACTTGTCCGAGTATGATTTCTCAACAATTCATTCATATATATAGTATTTAGTGCTTGAGATAAAAGTACAACCAACGTTATATTCATATAACAGCGATCTAATCTAGTACATATTTATCGGTAATATAATATGTGTGCATTTTACAAAAAAATTAAAATATTTTGGTGACCATTTTCAAACGACGATAAAACAAAATGCTCAAGGATGACAGCGTGTCATCCGGCGGATTCTGTTTAAGGACATATTAAACTACCGAAATCCATCAAAAAACGTTAGTAGTACCTTAGTGCAAGGTTGGCCCATCTCTGGGGGTCCCACGTCTCGACTACACGTATTGGTTGGAATTATTATACATTTTATATCAGACGTAAATGTGCACACTGATATCAGGGTTTCATTAAAATGTTAACATTACTATTACATTTTTTTCAGGTGACGCATTCAATTAGTATATATAATTAAAACAAAATATAATGCCTCATTTCCATATGAAAATAGCCTGATACCACCGCGAGACACTATCAGTAAAATCAATATTATGATTACTAAATGATTATATCTGTATAGCGGGCACTCTTAATTTGTATAAGTGGTGGAATAGTGACACAAGTATACACTTATTTAATCCCTATAAAGAACAGTTTGTGCATACTGAGTGGGAATGTACCTTTAAGGTTTGTTTTGATTGTGCTAATTATGTGACCTTGACCTTGGGCTTAATGGGGAGCCGAAGATAGTGGATTTGTTACAGCATGATTGAGGATCATCAGAGGAATACATGTGTGAACTATTAAGTAGTAATATGAAAGGGAACAGAACTTTACACGAGTCGGACTTTGCACGGAACGGGCGGATGGCACGTACGGACGCCGGTAACACTATATGCCCCCTCATCATTTGGTGGTGGAGGCATAAAACACCCCCTTATATATGGACTAGTCTGAAAATAATTGTGTGACCCTAACATATCACAGTCCATTCCGGTAGTTTAGGGTTGAAAGGGTTAACCATTTTTACAAAAGCTCCAGATAAGGTGAGTATTTGCGTATTTTACAAACTTATTTTAGCAGAATATGCATATATTGTCAAAGGTGGGAGTACAAAATGTTAGTGAAAACACGGTAATAAAGTTGAAAATTTACTTCGTTCAGCTACAAAAATCTTTTTGCAACTCAAATAAGTGAATTGTTATTTTTTTTAATTGTTTTATCATTTGTTCCTATTTAATGAGAAACAACATCAATAATACATTTGTAAAAGTAAAATAGGCATTGAATTTGAAATCTGGGGGTATACTACTCTTTAGATACACAACTTATCTGGAGCGCTGCATGTCACTATCCCTATGTTAGTATTCTACAACAGGCTATTCACCAGTGTACTAAGTGTGGTTTTGACTGGAGAAATGGGGCTTGTGACAGTTGTGGTCAATCGGGCTCCTGATATACTAGCACACTTGTACGTAACCTGATCAGGTTCCACATTGTTGGTTTGGAATTTGGCGGGTGATTCATTGACCGGGTGGTTAACAGTGTAGACACCGATAAGACTGTGTGGATCTGGGTCTATCTGGACCTATACTGAGTGGAAATGTACCTTTAAACTTTTGATTGCGCAGAGTATGTGACCTTGACCTTGGGCTTAATGGGGACCCGAGGATCGTGGATTTGTTACAGCATGATAGAGGATCATCAGAGGAATGCATGTGTGAACTGTTAAGTAGTACATGTAATATGAAAGGAAACAATAAGAAAATTACCTGATTCGGACGTACGAATGGGACGGGCGGACGGGACGTACGGACGCCGGTAACACTATATGCCCCCTCACCATTCTGTGATGGAGGCATAAAACACCACATATGAATGGACTAGTCTGAAAATCATTTTGTGACCCTAACATATCACAGTCCATTCCGATTGTTTAGGGTTGAAAGGGTTAACTATTTTAGTTCAGAGCTCCAGATAAAGTGCATATTGGCGTATTGGCGTATTTTACGCACTTATTTTAGAAGAATACGCATTGATTGTCAAAAGTGGGAGTACAAAATACTCACAGCAACGTGAAAATACGCATTAATTTTCAAATTGAGTAGCGAAAACATGGTAATATATAAGTATACCAGCCTGACATGGCGTTGTTTACATGCTTTGTTTTATGGTAATTATGAACCACATGCATCCACGTTTATTTATTTATTTGTTTATTATCTGAAGTGAGAGGTTTATTTTTCGAGATGGTGTTCTCCGTAACATATTTGCATTTGTAGCGAGTCGAGGTGGACTTTCACAATAACACACGAATGTGCAGAATGCATTTCACAATGATTGTTTTATAATGTTGTGTAAAAGTAAATGCACGAATGTTTCGGGATGTGTGCGTTACCTCTGGCGCCAAAATAGTAAAAGCGAGAGAAAAATGTATGCCTTTGGCAGGATTCGAACTCACGACCGTCCGATCACCAAACAGCAGATCTACCCACTAGAGCACTAAACGATGTTACTATCATTAGCAATTCTATCGATTGTTAATTGGTATACAAACACCATGTCTACAACATATGACGTAAACTATTTAAAAATAGCACGTGTTTACAATAATATTTACAATAATAACGCGCCAGCTCAAAGCGGTATAGTCCGCAGACGATAACTTGCTACTTGTTTACATACAAACCGATCATAAACAAAACACAGAATAGGTGAAACAGGTAAATATACCCGTGGCAATATTCCTTTTCAATATTGATTTTTTTGAGATTTGCTATCAAGTGTTATGTAGTCGAGGGGTTACAGTGAAGATATCAATGCCGTAGGTAGTGAGTTTGAATCTTAGTTTTTCATACATGTATACACATATATTTTTATTTGTTTATATTTATTATATATTTCTTTTGTATGTGTGTGCTCTTACAAATTACATTAACTAAGCATGAGATAGATTACATGTAGAAATTTAGTCTATCACTTTGAATAAAAGTAATAACTAAATGCATATATGTGTGTACATGAAGAATCTTGGAGTATGTTCTCGCAGATCATGTCATATTGAGGTCAAAAAGCAATAGTGATAACCCTCACCGTTTCACTTATTCCCTTCTCCAGAAAGCAGTCATAAAAAATACAGAATGATATCGACAAAAGTAATGCTTTTTGTGAGGTTCGAACTCTCGACCAGATAAAATGAACAAAAGTTCCGCTAACGTATGGATATTCTCCCGCTTCGATACCACTGAGCCACACTACATGTCTATTTTGCGCACCAAGATACACTATTATATTGACATGAATGCACGTGTACTTTATCATGTGGTTAGTATACACGAAAACGAGGCTATGATATGATAATACACCTGGTCTACCTATATTTGGACTCATCGATTGACCTCCAGCAACTTATTATCGTCTGTCATTTATACACCTCTAGTTGAACATTTACTTAGTTGAGCTTCAAAAAGTAAGCAATGTTTGTTTTTTACAGCTCAAATAAGTGAATTGTTAAATTTGTTTCATTTGTTATCATTGTTTCCATATTTAATAAGGAAAAACATCAATAAGACATTTGTAAAAGTAAAATACGCATTGAATTTGAAATCTGGGTGTATAATACTCTTTAGATACACAACTTATCTGCAGTTCTGCATGTTAGTATCCTACAACACGTTATTCACCAGTGTACTGAGTGTGGTTTTGACTGGAGAAATGCGGCTTGTGGCATTTGTGGTCAGTCGGGCTCCTGGTATACTAGCTCACTCCTGTACGTAACCTGATCAGGTTCCACATTGTTGGTTTGGAATATGGCGGGTGATTCACTGACCGGATGGTTAACAGTGTAGGCACTGATAAGACTGTGCGGATCTGGGTTTCTCTGGACCTATACTGGCCACAGACTCCATAAACCCCATTACTCCAGCCCCATGTGTACATCACAATAAGAATGAAGCATAAAATACATACATGTAGATGGATTTTCGCAGTGTAACAACAGGTGCTTATATTTCACGGTAGATTACACAAGTAGTATATAGGGAGTCAAAATGATACCACCAACTTTTTAACGTTATTGAGCTGTATTGTAGCTGCCACCACCAACCAAAATTTGGTGGTGATATTGAATGATAAAAAGTGGTCTTGTAGTCCCAATTATATTGAAAAAAAGTCGAAATCATTAATGCAATTTCAATGCGTCCGCGCGTGATAGTTTATATTTCAACACCGTATTTTCCTGCTCCGATATAGCTAATTTATTTCGCAGATCAGCAACTAATTCTACCAGCTCTAGTCTACCACGTTCACCTTTAGCCACCTGACAGCGTAGTTGCTTATGTCTACAAAGAGTTTGGGCACTAACGAATTTACAAGGGCATCTGGGGCATTGAAATTGCGGGGCGACACAAGGAAATTTTCTACGTTTTTGAGATATTCATATTCTTAAAAGCTAGAACATATGGAGGAAACTAAAAATGGAAAACCTATAACTATAATATTTCACAAAAATCTCGGTGGTAGCGAACCATTATCATCAATGAAAACAGTTAACAAATGGCTGTCAGATAAGGAGCAAACACGAATAATGTCTGATAAAATAGACAGACCAAATACAAAGTGGAAGTTTGTAAGATGGGTAGAGGTTTTTGTAAAGCTAATACAGGGCAATAGGGGAATATATTTGGGACTACAATCCAAAGAAGCAGCAGGAGGAGAACTTCCAGAATGGTTAAAGAATAAAAAATCTAAGTATTCTTTAGATAAGTATAATGACGACCTTTGTCTGTTCAGGTGTCTAGCTATGCACATGACAGGTAAAAGGCCCGACAGATGCACCGACAAAGCGAAAGAACTTAGTAGACAATATACCGGTAGTAATGCGGTTTCTCGAATTTCTTTTTCAGATCTGAAAATGGTAGAAGAGTTTTTTAAAATCGGTATAGAAGTATATCAACCGACACAAGGTGGTGTTTGGTGGTTGAAAAAGGTGCCAGCTCACTATAAGAAAATAGGTAATAAACAAATGACAATAGGACTGTTTAATAAAAAACCTTAACAACCTATCTAAAATTTACGCCTGCGATAATTGCAAACAGAAATTCACGAAAGAGAGTAATATAAAGAGACACGGACCAAAATGTATGAAAGGTGAGACAAAAGTAATATGTGACGGTAATTATTTAGAGCGCCCGCGTTCGTCGTTCGAGAAAGCGTTCTACCCAAAAAGTTCTAACAGTTATGGGGCGATCGATTGAATGTACTCTGTGGAAAAGCAGGAGGGAATTCACATTCACCACGAACAGTGTGGACACGGGGTGAAAGATGGATTTTAGGAGCTCCAGTAGATACTGTCCAGAAACCAATACCGTATATCAATTTCACGGCTGTTACTGGCAAAGCGCATCCACTATGAGAAGAGATAAATTTATTAGAAGCAAAGAATTCAACCTAGTAGTTATGTGGGAATGCGAATTCCAAAGAACGGGTAAAGACATACAGACCGGTTGCGACACTACTCTTTATCCATATCAGATAGTATGCGATTTTGAGGTGTATCTCCAGCCAGAATTTGAAACTCTCGGTAATAGTTTAGAGTACGAAGCTGAGCACGTTCCGGTAAGCGTTAGCATAGGAGATAATTTCTCAGGAACAGTAACTCATATTTGTGATAAAGATCCCGCAAAACTTATAGAAAAATTTGTAGAAGATTTGAAAGTCAGGGGAAAAGCTATAAGAGAAGAAGTATGGTCAAGATATGGGTTTAATATAGAATATTTACTTGAAAAACAAATTTCCCAGATCGAGCAGTGGATATATCAAGTACCGGTTATAGGTTTTAACAGCAGTAAGTACGATATAAACTTAATAAAGAAATACCTAGTAGGCGAACTGGCATCAACAAGAACGAAAGTAATGGTCGGAAAACGTGCAAACGCAACAATATTTTTATTTACTCCAGAGTTTAGATTTCTTGATGTAATACTTTACCTAGGACCTGGTGTAAATTACGATAGTTGGATAAAAGCCTACGACTGCAAAGGACCAAAATCTTTCTTTCCTTACGAGTGGTTTGATTCTCCAGACAAACTGGATTACCCCGGACTACCAGATATAGAGAATTGGTATTCCAAACTATCTGGGAAAATGTTAATAGATGAAACAGAATTAAGCAAATGTCGTAGAATTTTCGAAGAAGAGAATATGGAAACCTTCAGAGATTGGTTGAAATATTATAACGATTTAGATATAGCACCGTTCATAGAAGCGGTGGAAAAAATGTGTGAATTGTATAAACACAGAGGTGTGGATATTTTCAAAGATGCGGTAACACTACCTGGAGTAGCTATACAACATTTATTGAGAGGAACCATTAAAGAACACAAATCTTCAAAGACGATTATACCGGAGGATGCTCTATATGCACCAAAAGAAGAAACATACGAAATGATGAAAGACGCTCTAGTTGGTGGTCCATCAATAGTATTTACACGATATGCAGAAGCCGGCGTTTCAAAGATTAGAACCACACCTGTGCAACGTGTGGGTAAAACATGTCAGGCTGTTTTGGGGTACGATGCAAACGCGTTATATTTATCTACGTTAAATAAAGAGATGCCGTATGGGAGAGAAACTATACACCATATAGATACCCCACATAACCCTAAACTTATTACAAAGTTTTGTAAAAGAGTTTTATCTGGAGACTGGTTTGGGTTTGCGGAGGTGGATATAGAAGTTCCACACAACTTAAAAGATAAGTTTTCTGAAATGTCCCCAATATTTATAAACAGAGAAGTAGATGTTGATGAGGTTTCTGAACACATGTTAAAATATTTGGAAGATACTGGCCGAACAAGAGGAAATGGAAGACAATTGTTGGGATCTATGACCGCCACTTAAGTATTGATGTACGCACCACTATTGAAATGGTATTTAAAACACGGCCTAGAAATAACTGGAGTCCATCGTGTTATAGATTATATTAGTGGAAAACCATTCGATTGTTTCGCAAAAGAAGTTGCAGCCGCAAGACGAACGGGCGATGTAGAACCAAATAAGAAACCAGTAGCGGATATAATGAAATTATTAGGAAACTCGTGTTGTGGAAAAATGATAGAGGCAACAGAGAGATATTTAAATACGACATATACGCAAAACGAAACCTGTGTTGACAAAGCATTAAGATCTGCATTCTTTGACGATTTGGAAGAGATAGGAGATGCGTACGAAATATCTTCCCGAAAACCCCGGTGTGCAGTAAAGAGACCCTTCCACTGCGGAATAGCAAGTTTATCAACTAGCTAAATTGAGAATGTTGGAATTTTACTACGAATTTCTACACAAATACGTAAAAAGAGAAGACTTTGAATTAATACAGATGGACACGGATAGTATGTATATAGGAGTTAGTGGAAACACAATAGAACAATTTATTAGACCTAACTTACTAGACGAGTTTGAAAAAGAAAAAAAGAAATGGTTGGCTTGGGATAAATGGAGCGAAAGAGAGCCAGGACTTTTCAAAATGGAATTTAGCGGAGATAGGGCGATAGCGTTATCTAGTAAGTGTTATTTTGTAGAAAAATTGAATTCCACTAATTTTGATAATTATAAAGAATTAATTAATACAATCTCTGCCAAAGGAATGTCCAAGAGAACTAACAATTTAAATTGGGATAGATATAAACGAGTACTAAGTGAAACTACAGAAGATGGAAAACACATTATAGATGTAGCACAAAATAGAGGATTTAAACTCTGACGATCCGGGGGTAGCTGGGTGGCAGAAGGCACCATAAGAAGTTATTCGCGAACAAACCCGCGAGATGGACCATCATCCAAATAGTAGAGCACGGGCTCATCGGTTTTGATAATAGATCGATCTAGATGATATACATTGAGAGACCACACGGGATCAGTCGCACTGCGGCGACCACCTTCGAGCTCTCCCGGTTGATAGAGGTACCGGACGGCAACATCTGATGGAAGTCGTTTCTCCGCTAAACCAACGGGGCGCCCGCGCGAGACGGCGGATGGTTTGTGCGACACCGTTTTTGCCTGGATAGCATCTACGGGTTTCTTACCGATCAATCTGGTCACCTCGCCGTTCAGTGTAGAGACCACGAAGGGTTGCCTGGTCACCCACTCGGTCGATCGCGTATGAGGGTCTACAAGCTCTTTGGCATATTGGTGACCGAACAGTCTCTCACCCAGGGTTCGATTGAACTGCTCCACAATCCCCTGGTCTCGGTGGATGTTGACGCGGCCGCGTCTGACAGAAACGTCGTGTTTAGTCAATAGATGAGATACCGCGCCCATGAACTCGCGGCCGGGATCGACCTGGAGAAGATTCGGCCAATTGAGAGGACTCCTCTTATATATTCGGGAAAGAGCCTCGCCACCTCTTTACGTCTCTTTCGTAGCCAGTGGCTCAGCCGCTTATAGCGAACTCGCTACGTCAACGACTGTCAGTGCGTACTTGTACGTTTTGCGACCGACGCGATCGTGAGGGAGAAACAGGAGATCTGCTTGGTGAACTCGGTTCGGCACCGGCACGTCGAATTTCGGGCGCGGAATATTGTGAGGCGCGGGTAAATAGATCTGCCAGAGGGCTTGCTTCTTGAGCCATTCCTTGGTGGCGTTTTAGGAAACCTTGGTCGCCGCCGCGAGGTTCTTGATGGCCGCGAGTCCCTTCCAGTAGCTGCGGGGGCTGTAGTATGTGTTTGCTAGTTTGCGTGCTAGGCGAACCGATAGTTTGGTATCAAGTTTGCGTGTGTCCATCGTATGCGAAGTATTCTAATAGATCGGACAATCTCCAACATGCACTCGCCAGATCGTCCGGTAACTGCGTCGTTAATAATAAACCTTTGTTGGAAGTTTCGCTGCAGCCCCAATCGCGTTTGGGTTGGAACAGGAGAGGGAATTCTGGGGAATCTAACTTGGAGGAATCTAACATCTGCTTTGCGAAAATTGTGGCCGCTTTTTCGTCCTCGCGCCACGTCTCGAGAGAATCTCGGGCCAGACGAATCATACTCTTTGCACCAGCTAAACGGTGTTTAAGGGCCGTGTAGCCTACATCAATCATAGCAAAATAAAGTTCGTCAACTAACATCGTTCTATATATATATATATTTATTTAAAAAAAAAAGTTTTAAAATAATCATTGCTTATTTCAATCTCGATTGAATATAGTAGCTGACGAGACCCACCACACCCATTCCCACGAAGATGAACGCGATCTCGCCGTCTTTTTGAGCCTCTGACGGTACATAGAAATCTGAAAGTTGGGGATCGGGATTCATTGGATTGAGACTTCTCTGTGGATATGCCAGCGCGTACTCGCGGTTGGCTTCTTCAACGTTCTGGAAAGTTTGCGCTGCGTGATTCTCGCGGCGAAGCTCTTCGTTGACCCAGTCCAGATGGGCGGTTCGTTTTTTAGACCATGCTGCGTCTGCGCTCTTGAGTTGTTCTACAGCCAAATTGTGACGCTTGCGCTCCTCATCCGCGTCCGATTTTCCTATTAACGAGAATAAATAGTTGCTACCGTCGAATGCTACAGCGCTCACGACTGCACCACCTAACAGCATTGCGATCGAAGCCATTATTTCCATATATTAGAGGGTAGAATTCCAGCTTTAATTAGATAATCTCGGGTCCAAACTGCCGCCGCTACATCTAAGGTCACGAGCCCTACGTCTCTCACAGATAAGTCTAATTTGGGAACGGTCACTCCTAAGGCCATTTTTGATAGTCGAGCATACCCGATACTGAGACCCGATATCACCACGGCGTGATAAAGCGCATTCACTATCATTTTACCATCGTGTTCAGCCATTGTTGATAACTATAATTATTGCATATAAAAGGGATCGCGATCAATGTTTAAATGGGGCGCATCCAATCCAATCTCGATTGGATGAATTGATGGGGGTTGTTTTTTCGATAAGGATTGGTGTAATAGAGGGTAGTTCCACACACACAGGGTGCCCACAACTGCCAGACCACCACCAACAACCCACGGGACGATTTTCCAATAAGGTTCAACAATGTTGAGGTAATAGGGGGTAGGAGCTACAGCAATCGGGGATTGCGCTTCCAATTCGTGAATTGGGGGTGTTGTAGCTGTCTTCAGATGTTTTGCTGTCTTCGTCCCCGATTGCAACGACTGTTTGGCCTCTCGAAGCTCGGCGAGTATTTTATCTTGTTTAACTTTTCGGGTCGCAGCCGCTGCCCGCCCAGCTGCCTGTCTTTTTGGGTTTTTATGTCGTGCAACCGGATTCGTCCAACCCCCAACATTGTTAGAATTAGGTGTTGAGGGCTCCAGTGGAGCTGCAGCAATCCCCGATTGAACCCCCAACGTGCTCGGGTTCAACAGTGTTGAAGTTGGAGATTGTGGTTCCGTCACTCTCGCAGGTGTGTATTGTCTCATCATTTATAATATTAATATTAGAGCTTATAGTTTGTGGGCATATATGTCCAAATTGACAGTGTTTACCCGTGGTCAACGCGGTTGTCAGCGGAGCTAAGTACATTCCAAACTTGTGATAAATTGAGCAACAGGATGTTCTAAGAGTGTGTCCTATAAATGGGTCAGTCTCTAGATCGCGAATCAACCCCGCGGTGTTTGGTATAGGGAGAAGTATACTAACAGCGGTAGCGTACAAATGAATAGCCGCCGATCCAAGAGTTTTTGTCACCTCTGCACCTAACCTAGATTCGTATCGCGCATACATTTTATCAATCTCCACATCTGACATCTTATCCACCTGACAAACTGAGAGACGCCTACCGAGATAATGCTCCGATTGTCCCCCAGCAACCAGCGCAGCTAGCCGCTCTCGTCGCGCCGCGTTTTTATTTTCATTCATGCCGACAGGTGTTCCATCTGTCGGGATCAACGGAGTTGAGGTTTCAGTTCCTCCCAATTCGCGATTGGAGTTGGGGATAGTCGGCGTTGAGGTTTCTTCCATTAGCTGATCGAGAAGTTCATTATTGCTAATTTTCTTAAAATGAATTTTACTATTCTGACAAGTCTCATAAGTCTAACATATTGCCAAGCGCACCACCCGATACTTATGATCACCGTTATGCTCGCAACAAAGCTCGCAGCGGAGCAACACATTGTTAACATTGTTAACCATTGTTCAGCATTTGTTCAGCATTTGCTAATTAATTTTATAATTAATTTTAAGAAAATTATAAAATTAATTGTTAAGCATTGTTCAGCATTTTGTTAAGCATTGTTAAGCATTGTTAAGCATTCTTCAGCAATTGCTTTGTAATTTTGTAAAATAACTTTGTGCTTACTCCCCCCTTTGTAATTTAGTAAAATAACTTTGTGCTTACTCCCCCCTTTGTGTTTTGAATGTTTTTTGAAAATATTAAAATGCGCTTACTCCCCCCTTTGTATTTTAAAAATATAATTTTGTGCTTTCTTAAAATTAATTATAAAATTAATTGTTAAGCATTGTTCAGCATTTTGTTTAGCATTGTTAAGCATTGTTCAGCAATTGCTTATTAATTTTGTAATTTTGTGCTTACTCCCCCCTTTGTATTTTAAAAATATAATTTTGTGCTTACTCCCCCCTTTGTATTTTAAAAATATAATTTTGTGCTTACTCCCCCCTTTGTATTTTAAAAATATAAATTTGTGCTTACTCCCCCCTTTGTAATTTTGTAATAAAAATATGTGCTTACTCCCCCCTTTGTAATTTTGTAAAAAAAATTTTTGCTTACTCCCCCCTTTGTAAATTTTTTTTAAACATTGTTCAGCATTTGCTAATTAATTTTATAATTTTCTTAAAATTAATTATAAAATTAATTGTTAAGCATTGTTCAGCAATTGCTAATTAATTATAAAATTAATTAATTTATAACTTTATAAGCAGTTGGTTGATCGGTCTTTAGCAGGAGCTTGGCGTGATTAGTTTTCGAAAGTATCTGTCGAACCTCAAGGCGCTCCTCGCGCGTTGGGATAACGTCGTTCTCTCGAAGACAGTCATCAAATGAGTCTCGGTCCTTGCAGTGAAAGAGGGCGACCCATTTCGTTTGCTCTCGCAGGTCCTTGAGGACGGCGTTGTACTTTTGAATGGAGATCCATACACTTTGCCCCGCATGGCGGCCAGAAAATGCGAGCTCAGAGAGCATGTCCTTCTTTTTGGTCATCGCCGCCTTGGCCGAGCAATCGTCAATCACGTATAGGGTGGGCTCGCCCTGAAATATTTGGTAGAAGCCGCGTAACCAATCGTGAAGCCTGTCACCGGGGTCAATAACGTATACCTCGGTCCATATCCACGGGCGCCGCTGATAAGTATCGTTGTGCCGCACAGTAGGACACATGATCACAATGTGACGAAAGGCATCGCGGTAGGACCCCTCGAGCAAGTCCAGGATGAAAACCGTTTTTCCACATCCTGTCTGCCCACATATTATGGCAGAGTGAGCATCACAAACACCCATTTTAATTGGGTTATATTGATTTTTTATTAATAACAGACGGATCGACCATCTTCTATGTTGAGTTGTTGTCTGTAATTATATATAGATACACGTTCAATGGCCCATCTCCATCCGCCTCTTTGGTTATTTGGATCGTCATACCCTCGCTAGAGTTCTCAACTTGGCGCACACTACCGTGCATTTGGTCGTCGTCGCTGGCTCGCATGTCTGGCCATAACTCACATTTGGTAGTCAGGAACTCCGCGAGGGAGACGTCCGAGAGCTGCAGGTCTTTGGCAACCGCGGCAACCTCCGGAGAGCGCTTAGAGCCGGAAGCAAACTGCTTTCTTACTTCGTCCCACTGCTGGTGTGCGCGAAGACCCGCGGTGTAGAGTTGATTGGGGACTCCCTCGATCGTCACCTCTACCTTTGTGATTTTGGGGTTATATAATTTGTCGGTTTTTCTAGCACCGAATGCGAACCGAGCATCCTCGAACAACAGGGCGGGTACGTTGACGTTAATATTCCACAATGTGTCGCTTTTGTCTTTCGTCATCTTGCTGTGGCGAAGAACTCGGTCGTAAAGTATAGCAACGCGCCCGGCATATTGGGATCTGATTAATCGCGCGAGTTCGGGCATCGTGACCATGTCGTACTCCATCGACACATTGTCGATCGTATACTTCGATGCCATGTTGGTGGCTATGAGAGCTCGGCCGTAGTCGTTGAACGTTAGTTCGTATTCGAGGCGGTCCGCCAACGCACTCTGATAGTAGGGCATGTGACTCTCCAGCAACTCAAAGTCGAGCGGGATGTAGAAGCGGTTGCTGTAAGCGGCCGCCATCGCGTTGTCGCTCTCGTTGTTATCTGCCTTGTTACCAGCCCCGATTCTAAGTTTGGTTACGTTCTTATTTTGCCTGATAGACCGCGATTTTGCGCTCTTGCGCCGTCTTCCACAGGTCCAGATAACAATGGTAGACGTAGCTGTCATCGATCGACATCACACCATTACCAGAAATCTGTATCATGGTCTTCTTGACGATGGCGCGACCCAGGTTCTGACCGACGGTTCGGTCCGCGTCCGTCGACGTCAGCGAAATAGTGAAAGCGATGCGAACAGTCCCCGGCACAATGACGTCGCTAGCTCCGAGGTTGGGGAAGCGGACTAAGAGCTGCTGGTTCTGGTCGTGGTGTGGATTTAGTTTGTGATCGTATTGACTCGAAGACACAATTTAGTAAAATTAAGTTACTCTATTAAACCCGTATGGTTTTGTCTTTAATACATAATTATAAAGATGGCTGATTACGATATTGACATGGATGAAATCGGCAGAGACGATTACCTCGATGGTGATGATGATGATGATGAAGAAACACCCTTCATAGAGACTCCATTTCCAATCCAATCGCAATTGGGAGAAATAGGGGGCGCTACCAACACCGTTGATCTAAGTCAGGAATTAGTCAAGTCAACTGTAGACGACTACTACAAACATTTGGCAGAAAAAGGTGTGGTCCCATCTGTCGGCCGCGACTACTCCAAGTTCGAATTGGATCTGCGTGGTAGGTTGCGACTAAAAGCATCAAATGTCCCGATCGTCAACATGAGGACCGGAAAACCCCTATCGCTGAACAACATTGCTGGAAACCGGGGCGGTGGCGAAATCATAAAGAACGACCTAGGATTCGTAGATTGGGCGCGTGGTAAAACAATTATGTTGACCCGTGCTGTAGAGACCCTACATTATACAGACGAAACGATGGCGAAGACGGCAGCCGCGATAGAAACTGTCGAGATCAGCGAGGTCCCTCGTGTAGCCACCGACGTTATTCACACAATGGAGCTCAGCGAAAGCGAGATAGACGGAATACTCAGGACGATGAATGACCCATCGTTACCTCTTCGCGAACTCCGGGGACTCGATAAGGCTATGCAAACAGTCCGGGGCGAATTGGTCCATAACCTCGCCAAACTCACGGCGCTGGATGAATTTATCGCGCTAGAAGAAAGGAAACTGGAGGAAGCCCGTGGCGATAGAGAATCTACCGAGCGGATCACCGAACGACTGCGATCTTTGCAGGATGAAAGAGAAGCTGGCTTAGAGGCTGCATCGGCTTGCCGTGAGGCTCTCCGCACCCAAATAAGTCGGATCCGCGAACCAATCTCGAGGGTTCTGCACGAGGACACGACACTCGGTGAGCGTCTTCGCACTCTGTTCAGAGAGCAGGGAATCACAATAGTGAGCATCCTCACAGCTTTCGGCATGATTATATCGACCATAGTTCTAGCTTTCACTGGTGGTGCAACCGCACACACGCCAGCACCCGCGCTATCATCCGATGGAGCTAAGTAGTGGGCAAAAAAACAACTAAAAGCCTTATCCAATCTCCTAGCTAAATTAGCTGGAAAGGCGGCTGCCGCATTGCCTGGGTTGATCGGAAGTATCGTTTCTTACTTGTTATCTATATTATCAAAAACAGCCGGATGGCTCGCCAAAAATACTTGGGCTTTAATCTCCTACTATTCTTCGCCCGAGAGTTCATAAAACCGAAGCGCGAGTAGTCCTATCGCCATGAAGACGACGACGAACCCTAATTTCTCCTCCTCGTGGGTTGTGTCACTAGTTTCCGCTCCTGTTCCAATTTCACCCAATCTGCGATTGGTGGAACTTGATGGTTGGATTGGGGGTACTGGATTCAACGGAGTTGAGAGAGGTGCTTGCGGTTTTATGAAATATTTTTCAAATTTATTTGAATTTTTACATCCGCTCCCGACCGTCTTGGGGGGGGGGGAGCTTGATGATATCCGCGTTCACGTTCCCGTTGTGGCCGATTTTTTGATTGACGGTAGCGATTACGATCTGATTATTGTAACCGTCAACCGGGTCGTCTCGTAGTATCATATTGCTCGGCGCCATATAAAGGCCTATTCCAAATACATAGTCTACTGGGGTGCTGGCATTCTGCAAAATGTCTTGATAATTCTGGATCGCCTTCTCCAGGTCCACCTTAGCTGAGATGGCGCCCTCTACAAGTGCCAAGAATTGTTTTTGTGCGTCAAACGCCCTTCCCGTGCCTAGCATAGAACTTCGCGTTTGCTTCTGTGCGAATTGAGTCGTTGATGTGGGTACCCCCGGCCTGAGTAAATCCAGTGCTTTTATCTAACACAAATGATCCCCACGCGGTATTTACCCCCGCAGGTTGCTGAATGAAATCAACATGGGCCGATTTGAAAGACCATGTTACTGGTGGCACAAAGTCGGTATTCTTTGGTTTTATTGGTGGTGGTGGATCCTTTGGGTGCTTCACAAACCCCATACCCGTTATGTAAACGTCACCTAAACCGAAAGTGTACCAGAATTCTTTCTGTCTCCAGTCCGCGTCTTTTGAAACGTTAAATTCGTTACACAGTCTTTCAAACGACATACGGTCGTATGAGTTGGAAATTGGATTACATGCGTCGTCTTGAGGTAGTGGAATACCTAGTTCTTTGATAATCCTCCTAATAGTATAATACACATGCAAGTTATAAAGGGCCCTCAAGAAGGTATCCTCCGCGACCAGATGGTCCCGAGAGGAAACCCCACATCCGGCTGTTGCACACCATACGGCGAAGTTGAGCTGATTCTGCCAAAACTGCATCGGTGTTGCTTTCCACCCTTTCACGGCCTCCATTGTAGTAATCTTGGGCAGCCTATATTTCTCAAAGATGTTGGGAAAATTGGTGACAAAGCCACTGTCCGGTCTAACTGTTACAGTTGGGTGTACATGGGGGTTAACAACGTCTTTTTGTGTGTATTTACCTCCGACCGCGTACTTTTTATTAGAATTAAAGCTAAATGCTTTGGTATCCGTTGAAATATATTATTATGTTTGCTACTATCACTAATGTTCAAAAAGATAGTTGTGAACTTCAAAAGTCAATCGACATCTGCTGCGGAAAACGCCGGGTAGGCCTCAGATCAATCACCTTCACGGTTGGGTGGGAGAATGTGGGGAAGAGTGAAGGGTTTGGCTATGTGAAGGATGGACGCACAGTAGGTGTAAACTGCCTCCGGACTGTGGAGTTTTCGACAGGTCAAAGATTTTGTCACCTCAGAGCTTGGCGGTAAAGTCAACCTCACAGTATCGAAGGCTATAGGTACCGGGCTCGCAACAATTACCATCGGCCCAGACAGCCGGGTAAGGATCTCCCCGACGTTGGGTATTCGACTCCGTTTTAGAGAGACATACTCCGCGAAAAAAAGATTGTTTGCCCCGGGTGAGTACCTCGGTGATAACCCGGTGGACTTCGCCTTCACGAAAACTCTCAGGGTGCACCTGGATCGGTTGAACACATCATACAACATGGTAGACGGAGCTCCCAGCACATTACTGTTTCTTTGGGGAGACTGTTACCTTAGACTTCCCACACCCAGAGATGAAAGTTTTGGAATCGGGACATGGCCACGAATTTACGGTCTCTATTCTTGATGATCAAGGGAGAAACTATTACCCGATTTCGGTCGTCCTAGAAATTTCAAATTAATTAATTAATTAATTTTAATAAAATTAGAATTAAACGCATGTTCGTAATATAATTATCAATATTATTGAAAATGAGTATATACGGACCAGGTAATTCTTCCCTTGAACTCAATTGGGTGACAGATATAAAGAATTTGGAACCGGCAGAAGGGGGATTCGTCCCGACCGAGAACGACTTTTTAGCTACCGAAAAAACAAAGGCCTTGATCAATACTACTATATCGGAGGCCACAAACGCGATTCCATAGAATATAACACAGCTTAGAGTAGACGTCCTGGTGGTGACTGCACAAGTTCGCGAAGAGGCACATACAGGACGTAAGGATCTCGGTGGAAGAATAATCCAAGTTGGGGAAGAGTATCATGCAGCACTTACTGAATTTCGGGAAGAGACCCATACAGAGTTGACGGAAGTTTCCGATAAAGTAAAACGTGTTCGTAGAGCCACGAACTGAGCACTTGAGGAAACCTCTGAAAGGGTTCGTGTTGAGGCCCATACCGCTATCGGGGGGCTTGCCGGATTGTTGAACACATCTGTAGAGCAGTTTAAGTTATTGCAAACACAAAAACGTGTCATCACAGTTTGGGCTGAGAAACTGGCCCATTGAATGAGGGGCTCTATGAATATTCGTTCGGTGCCAAAGCGAGCAATACATATGGGGGATACACCATGCCAGCTACAGGTACACTTCTCCGAATGGCGGTCTGCTCAGTTAATGCTAATGGTAAATCTGTGGGAGCGATCGTGATAAATCTTGTAGTGGATGGGGAAGAACGGGCAATTGGAGTCAATAAACTCGCTGGAGATATTTCATCGGTGGTTTTGTTCGCCGGTGACGATCCAATTAGACTTTCAGAAGGTAGTGTTATTAACTTTGTTGCGAAAATCACTGACCCAGTGAGTTCTTCCACTATTGTTACATTGTTAATTGAACTTGATTTGTAAAATTTAATCATGAACGAATCACCGCTTCCGAATATGCTTCCAATTGTAAATACCAATCCATCAACACTGTATCCAATTCACGAAAGAAGTTTAGATTTTAGGTTGGATAATATCGTCGCTATGCAGGATATTTTAGTTAGAGAATGTACAAATAGAAAAAGAAACGCTAAAAAATATCAACGCGCGGCGAACATAGCTGAAGCATCTAGTATGGTTCTGGCAAGTTTATCTGTAATGAGTGGTGCGGGGACTGCTGCAACGCTATCTACAATTGTAACGGTTGCACTTGCAGGGGTTTTGAGTGGAATTAACGTTTTATCTGGAATACTTTGTATGGTAATTAGGGCGGCGGGTGGAAAACTCGAGAAAAAATGTAGAAAACATGATAGAAAGAAAAATAGCATCGACGTTATAGTGTCCAAAGCGTTGACCGATAATGAAATATCAAATTTAGAGTTGGAATCCGTGGTGGAAGAAATGGGGAGATATGAAGAATTAAAAAATGATATTAGAATCAAAGCGCTCGCCACCATGCCCAAGATTGAGAGTACTGATTGGGATAAATTTAGGGTAAAACTTGGAAATAAAGTCGGAGGAAATGTTACAGCACCACCATCCCGAAATTGTGATATTTTATTAAATAATTTTTAAAAAATTATAAAATTAATTATATTGGTGCAGTAAACAATTTAAATCAGTAAACATAATAATTAACATAATAAAAAAAAAAAAGTTTTAGGTCCCGCCGAGGTTCGAACTCGCGCCGGAAAAACCTAACTTTGTCTTATATTATTTATTATTTTATTAACTTTTTAATTAATTTTGTAATAATAGGGGGTGTTCAGCTTTAAATTATTAATAATTTTATAATTTTCTTAAAATTAATTAATTAATAAAATAACGAACCATCCCGTAAATTCGTGAACCTCTCTAAGTGTTTATAATCGATAATTGTACAACACTAGGTAGTGTTTATCATAACAACCTTCGTGGTCGTGTGGGTTAAGCCGACACTTTATAGACGTGGGTCGTGAGTTCGCGCCGCGGTTGGAGCTAAAACTTTTATTTCTTTATTTCTATCCCTACAAATGAGATCGCTATGGTAAACAACTGCATGACAACGGCGTTCCTATAAGACCACTCGAGGTTGATGAAAAATAATTCCAGATAGCCAGTTTACATACCATCGATAAGTATAAGTTAGATAATGTGTTCGAGTCGAATATGGTTAGTTAACAGCGCATGGGGGAAAATTAGGGGGCCGGAAATCGTCGAGCCGCTAGGCGAGACGTATTTCGGCCGCCTTAAATTCTCCCACGCGCTGTTAACTAACCATATTCAACGAGACGACATTATCTAACTAATTTATTGCACGGATACGTCGAAAGCCTGAGATAAAATTATGTATTTTGTCGAATTTATTGTAACTTTAATACAAATACTATAATTACACAATTTAATTCCAGCAATTCCTCCTGGGTACCCCACTTTTGTTTACATTTCCGCAGACATGTCCTCAATACCCTGCGGTCACGTGAAGTAGTATATAAGAGTCACAATGATACCACCACCCTCTGAAAGGCACCGGCTAACGCGCGGTGCCCCCCACCGCATGGTGGTATCATTTGTGACTCTTATATACTACTTGGATTTCCCTCCACTGTTCGGCGGGTATGTATGAGAAGAATGGACCATATTTTTCATCAACCGCGAGACCATATATTTATGACATGAGAAGATACACCCTATTAGAGATAAGAATCCCTATGTTATACTCAGTATATATAATAACATAATGGTTCTAGTTAAGTGTGCGTGGTTGAAGACATGTAGTCACGAGAGGTGTCATCGCACCGGTATTTACGAATATTGCAAACATCACCGTGCATGGATGCGAAGAGGTTCCGTTTCGCCTCGCCCATGTCGGCATTGTGGGGTAGGGACCAAAGCCGAGTCATTGCTATGTCCACCATGCGGTGGCACTCAGGCTACTCATCGAATGGTTAACAAGGGATTACGTGCTCGCAAGTATTATCGTTTAGTAATAATTCAAATCGGAAAGTCAGTTAGAAAGATAGAATCGATCTAATAAGTCACAGTGTTTCTACAGCATTAAAACACTGTAACAAACATTATCAAACTAATTTTATAAAATTGGAAAATTGAACAGAAAAAACAAGTACCAATAGTATTAGAGAAAATGGATAATACAATACAATTGTAATTGAAAGTTTTTAATGCCTGTGTTGAAGAAGTTTACGAAGAATACGGGGGTTATAGTCCTATATATAAATTCTATAAAATGATAACACTAGGCGATATCGAATACATTAAATATCAGCGTAATTTATTACGCTCCGATAAAAACGTTGCATTTACAATATTATACCGGCAATTATGTCAATTATACAAGAGGCAAATACAAACATTAAGACGGATAATGCGTATCGGATATGAAACTAAGGTGTATTATATAAAATTGTTAAAACCCAACGATTCGTTTCCGAATATACATTTCTACGATATCGCTTATAAAGATATTGAAAAATTATTATTGAACAGAAAAAAAAACTACTAATTAATTTATGTAGTGTATTTATCCTTATCGATGGTATGTAAACTGGCTATCTGGAATTATTTTTCATCAACCTCGAGCGGTCTTATAGGAACGCCGTTGTCATACTTTGAGTGTATTTTTCCTTATCGATGGTATGTAAACTGGCAATCTGAATTTATTTTTCATCAACCTCGAGCAGTCGAATAGGAACGCCGTTGTCATGCAGTTGTTTACCATAGCGACCACATTTATAGGGATAGAAATAAAAAAGATTTAGCTCCCACCGAGGCTCGAACCCACGACTCTCGTCTCTATACATTATCGCCTTAACCCACACGACCACGAAGGCTGTTATGATAAACATTACCTTGTGTTGTACAATTATCGATTCACACAGGCGGTGTGTACACAGGTTATTTATAAACACTTAGAGGTTAACGAATTTACGGGATGGTTCATTATTTTATTAAATATTTTATAATTTTCTTTAAATTAATTATAAAATATTAATAACTTAAAGCTGAACATCCCCTATAATTACATAGAAAACATAATAATTAATTAATATAAGAAAACAAATAAAAAACGTGTCTTTTTCTATTTCTATATTCTCTAACTAAAATATCCTGCATAGCGACGATATTATTCAACCTAAAATCTGAACTTCTTTCGTTAATTGGATACAGTGTTGATAGAGTGGTATTGACAATTGGAAGCGGTGATTCGTTCATGATTTTCAATATATTAGTATTTACACATTAAGTTCAATTAACAATGAGACAATAGTGGAAGAACTCTCTGGGTCAGCGATTTTCGTAACAAAGTTAATAACACTACCTTCGGAAAGTCTAATTAGATCGTCACCGGCGAACGAAACCATCGACGAACTATCTCCAGCGGGTTTAGTGACTCCAATTGCCCGTTCTTCCCCGTCTACTACGAGATTTATCGTGACCGCGCCCACATGTTTACCATTAGCATTAACCGAGCAGACCGCCATTCGGAGAAGTGTACATGGAGCTGTCATGGTGTATCCCCCACATTTATTACTCGCTTTGGCACCGAACGAATATTCAGGGAGCCCCTCAACCAATGAGCCCCGCTTCTCATCCCAAACTGTTATCACACGTTTTTGCGTTTTCATTGTTTTTAACAATCCGGCAAGCCCCCCGATAGAGGTATGGGCCTCAGCACGAACCTTTTCAGCGGTCTCCTTAAGCGCTTTGGTCGCGGCTCTACGAGCATGTTTCAGTTTATCGGAAACTTCGGTTATTTTACCGTCTAGTTCGGTAAGTGCCGCTTCTCTGCTGAGAGAGTCCTCTAAGCGCAACGCATCATAAGCCTCCGTAATGGTCGCCTGGTGGCCTTCTAGGGCTTTTTCAACACCCAACCGGGTATCTTTTTGAAATTCGGTTATTTTCCCGTCTAGTTCGGCAACCGCCGCTTCTCTGATGAGAGAGTCCTCTGAGCGCAACACCCCATAAACCTCCGCAAGGGCCGCCTTGTGGTCTTCTCGGACTTTATCAATACCCGTTCGGACCCCCTCAACCCCCAACCGAGCCTCCTTTCGAAATTCGGTTATTTTTTCGTATAGGTCAGTAAGTGCCGCTTCTCTGTTGAGAGAGTCCTCTGAGCGTAACGCCCCATAAGCCTCCGCAATGGCCTCCTTGTGGTCTTCTCGGACCCCCTCAACCCCCGACCGGGTCTCTTTCAGAAATTCGGCTATTTTCCCGTCTAGTTCAGTAAGTATCGCTTTTTTGCTGAGAGAGTCCTCTAAGCGCAACGCATCATAAGCCTCCGCAATGGCCTCCGCAAGGTTCACCTGGTGGTCTTCTCGGACTTTATCAATACCCGACCGGGTCTCTTTTCGAAATTTGGTTATTTTTTTATCTAGTTCAGTAAGTGTCGCTTCTCTGATGAGAGAGTCCTCTAAGCGCAACGCATCATAAGCCTCCGTAAGGTCCGCCTGCTGGTCTTCTCGGACTTTATCAATACCCGACCTGGCCTCTTTTCGAAATTCGGTTATTTTTTCACCTAGTTCGTTTAGTTCCGTATGCGTTTCTTCACGACTTTGTGTATTCACAGCCAGGGCATATTCTCTAAGTTGTGATAGTAGACTCTTGTGAATTTCGTCCGTGGCCACCGATATAGTTCTATTGATCAATGCCTTTGTTTTTTGGGTAGATAAAAAGTCGCCCTCTGTCGGGATGAACCCCACTTCTGTCGGTTCCAAATTCTTTGAATTTGTCACCCAATCCCGATTGGAATTGGAAGAACTACCTGGTCCGTATATACTCATTTCAATAATGTTGATAATATATATATATATATATATATATATATAAATTACGAACATGCGTTTAATTCTAAATAATTTTCTTAAAATTAATTAATTTGAAATTTCTAGGACGACCGAAATCGGGTAATCGTTCTTCAACTCTCGCCCATTATCATCAAGAATAGAAATCTTCAACTCGTGGATGTGTCCCGATTCCAAAACTTTCATCTCGGGGTGTTGGAAGTCTAAGGTCAGGGTCCTCACCAAAGAAACAGTCGCTGGCGGGCACGGTTTTCAGTAATGTGCTGGGAGTGCCGTCTACCGTGTTGTACGATGTGTTCACCCGATCCAGGTGCACCCCGAGAGTTTTCGTGACGGCGAAGTTTACTGGGGTCGTGCCGACGTGCTCGCCCGGATCAAACACTCCGTCATCGTTGTAAGGGTATGTTATTTTAAATCCTAACAGTAAGCCCAACCCCGGTGAGATCCTTAAACGCCTCTCAACGGTCAATGTCGTGAGCCCCGTGGCTTTCGAGATTGCGAGAATGACTATACCGGGAATCTTCGCCGCGACAAAAGCTTGGAGATCTCTGAAACTCCAAAAGACCCTTAGGTACTATAGCATCTGGAGTTCTACGAAATCCTGAGGTATTTGGAGCATCTATGACGTAGTTTCCGAAAGCCACAGGGCTTACGCCCTCGACTTCTAATGTGAAAAACTCGAGCGTTTCGATGTTTTGCCAGCCTACCGTGAAGGTGATTGATCTAAGGCCTACCCGGCGTTGTCCGCAGCAGTTGTCTATTAACTTTTGAAGTTCACAACTCCCTTTTTGAACATTAGTGATAGTAGCAAACATAATAATATCTTTCAATGGATACCAAAGCATTTAGCTTTAATTCTAATGCAAAGTACGCGGTCGGAGGTAAATACACGCAAAAAGACGTTGTTAACCACCTTGTACACCCAACCGTAATGGTTAGACCGGACAGTGGCTTTGTCACCAATTTCCCTAACATCTTTGAACAATATAGGCTGCCCAAGATTACTACGATGGAGGCGGTAAACGGGTGGAAAGCAACACCGATGCAGTTTTGGCAGAACCAAATAAATTTCGCTGTATGGTGCGCAACAGCCGGGTGTGGAGTTTCACATAAAGACCATCTGACATCCAAGAATGTCATGCTCCGAAGTGTCTACAACTTTCATGCGTATTATATTATTAGGAGGATTCTCAAAGAACTAGGTATTTCACTACCTCAAGACGACGCCTGGGATCCCATTCCCAACGCATACGACCGTATGGCGTTTGAAAGACTGTGTAACGAATTTAACGTTTCAAAAGACGCGGACTGGAGACAGAAAGCATTTCCTACCACCACCGGCCTCGGCGACGTTCTCATTCGGGGTCAGTCCGGGAATTGGACGCAGATTGATTTTAGACACGATCACTCCGGCGACCACATCGTCAGTCGGAACGCCGGGAATTTTGACCCCGCGACGATGACTTTCGGGCCGGAAGTGTCTGGAGGTCGGCACTGCGGCGTGTTTTCTTGTAAAATGTTACCTCCGAAACGGGCTCACGTCGATTACATACAGCAGGCTGCTGAGGTTCAGAACGCGTGGGGTACATTTATGTTAGATACGGGTCTAGGGTTCACGCAGGCCGGGTTACTCGCGTCAACGACTCCATTCGCACGTACGTCTGGGCCATCCTCGGCGCACAGAAGCAAACTCGCAGTTCTATACTGGGCACGGGAACAGCGTTTGATGCACAAAAACAATTTTTAACACTTGTAGAGGACGCCATCTCAGCTAGGGTGGACCTGGAGAAGGCGATCCAGAATTATCAAGACGTTTTGCAGAATGCCAGCACTCCAGTAGACTATGTATTTGGAATAGGTCTTTATATGGCGCCGAGCAATATGATACTACGAGACGACCCGGTTGACGGTTACAATAATCAAATCGTAATCGCCACCGCCAATCAAAAAATTGGCCACAACGGTAACGTGAACACGGATATCATCAAGCGCACCCCCAACATGATCGGGAGCGGAGGTGAAAATTCAAATAAATTTGAAAAATATTTCATAAAACCCCCAATTCATCCAATCGTGGCTGGATTGGATACACCCACCCCAATTCGTAAATTGGATGCACCATCGAGTCTCCCTAATCCAATCGTAATTGGAACAGGAGCGGAAACACCAATCGAGATTGGAAGCACAACACACGAGGAGGAGAAATTAGCGCTCGATGTTGCCCTCGTGGCGATTGGACTATTTGCGCTTTGGTTTTAGGAACTCTCTGGCGAAGAATAGTAGGAGAGCGGCGATTGCCACGATTAAAGCCCAAGCATTCTCGGCGAGCCATCCGACCGTTTTTGGATAATATAGATAACAAGAAGGAGAGGAGACCTCCTATCAAACCAGGCAGCGCGGCAGCCAACTTTCCTGCTAATTTAGCCAGGAGACTGGCGAGGGCTTTTAGTTGTTTTTTTACCCACTCCTTGGCTCCGCCGGATGGCGCGGGTGCTGGTGCGGGTGGTGGTGCAGCACCAGCATTGACAGCTATAAATAGAGACGATATAGATAGAATTAGGGTCGATATAATCATGCTGAAAGCTGCGATGATGGTTACTATCGTGACGCCCTTCTCTCTGAACAGAGTGCGAAGACGCTCACCGAGTGTCGTGTCCTCGTGCAGGACCATCGAGATTGTTTCGTGGCTCCGACTTATTTGGCTGGAAAGTGCCTCACGGTTAGTCGAGACAACCTCCAAGCGAGCTTCTCTTTCGTCCCGCAACGACCGCAGGAGTTTGTTGATCCGCTCGGTAGATTCTCTATCGTCACGGACTTCCCCAAGTTTTCTTTCTTCTAGCGCGATATGTTCGTCCAGCACCGTGACTTTGGAGAGGTTATTGACCAGTTCGCCCCGGACCGTTTGCAGAACCTTATCGAGTCCCAGGAGTTCGCGAAGAGGTAATGGTGGGTCATACTTAGTGCCGTTTAATTCGTTGACTGTGGTTTCCACTGTGTTAATAGCGTCGGTGGCTATGCGAGGGACCTCGCTGATATCGCTCGTTTCTATAGCGGCGGCCGTCTTCACCAGCGTTTCGTCGGTAGACTGTAGGGTTTTTACCATTTGTTGAGGCAGCTGCGCCCGATCATCGATCACTCCGAGAGCTCGAGCGAAGAGTACTCCATATCGGTTCAATGAAGAGGCCCCGAGGAACCGGGTCGGGTCGTTCTTGTACGTCAGCAACTTCCAGCTCTTGTCCCATTTAACCCACAGGTCTCCTCTTTTAGTGCTGCGGAACTCCAACGTGGCATTGATGCCGTGTTTAGACACCTTACTCTCCCACAGTTTCACCCGAGACTCCGTTTCCGTGAGAGGCGCCAACTCAT